>VYXB01002933.1:631905-723731 GCA_013397135.1 Pachyramphus minor
CCGGGAGACCCCGCCCCCGCCCCGCCCCCAGACCCAATGAGGTGCGGCCTGGGGGAGCGGGACAGCCATATATGGGCATGGGCGAGGCCGAGGTGCGGCCAAATATGGGCAGGGGCGGGGCCACGGCGGAGGCCGAGCGCGGGAAGGGGAGAGGGGGCCGTGGTGGTGCCGCCGGGCACAGCCCGTCCCGCCGGGGCTGCCCTGGCTCCCCTCCGCTGCACTGCGGGCTCGAGTTCAATAAAAATTTAGGGGAGCGAGGTGACCCGGTCCACGGGCCGGCGGGCGTGGATGCCCTCGTGGGTTTTGAGTGGGTCGTGCCGAGCCGTGCCTCGGTCTTTGACAGCAGCACGCAGTTCCAAAATAAAACCCACTGGGACTCATTAAGTTCTGCATTCCCTTTAGTTGTCAGGATGATCTTCAAAACAGGTTATTATCCAAAAATACATTATATTATCCATTCACCCCTGTTTATTTTTAGAGTATCTTTCCTACTGGTATCCACTACTATAAATACAAACCTTTTGTGCTGCAACACTGAAATTTCAGGACAGGAATGTAACTGGAGGCATCCTTTGGTTTCCTTCCATCTTTTTACATGCCCTTTCATGTGAATCAGTCCTCTGGTACCAGAAGTTTTCTGTGCCCCACACAAACTGTTCCTGTTACAAAATAGATATGATCTTTCTCTTTTTAATGAGCAGGATGACATTAAAAACGTGGTTCTGTATGAGCCACTTCTACTGCAGTCTATTTTCACCATGCAGACAGTCAAACACTGGTGGGTTGCTCAGAGAGGTTGTGCAATCTCTATCCATGCTGAGTTCCAGCTCGGCACATCCTCAAGTAACCTGGGCTGACCTCCGGGCTGACCCAGCTTTCAGCAGGAAGTTTGACTGGAGCCCTCCTGTGGTCCCTTGTCGCCTTGGGTTATCCTACAAGCCCTTGCTCTCAAATTCCCGTGGGCACGAGTGGGAGGGGGAACCGTTCCTTCTCCTTGGTCTGGGACAGATGAGCCGTTCCTTTTTCCTCCCTAAATTTTCATATCTTTAGCAACTTACTGTAAACTTTCTTAGCCAACACTGTTTTGAAGGGGAGAGTCAGGGTCTGTCTCACCAGCAGATTCTCAGGCTCAGAGACCGAACTAAGTCTCAACAGGGTTTTTTCCCAGCTGGCTGAATGTCAAGATCTGGGCTGTACCTTGTGTAACAGGAAAGATATCGCTCTTAAAACACTCCCCCTCACACAAACAAACACGTGCACACACACAGACTCTTAGTTGTAATACCATTTAAAACGGTGCTGCCCAAATGACACTGTCTCAAGGCAAAATTTCAAACTGAATTGTAATTGAAGGTGCTTTTTATCCAGTCAAAATCTGCTCTTCTTAAAGCCAAGAGCTACCACTGAAACCATTATGGAGCTAATGTCTCCTCAGTGGTCTCTGATATACCCTCAAGACATCAAATATCCCAAGCAGGCTGTATTCCCGTGCCTTTAGTAAAAAGGCAGCACTCAGCTGCACTGGGGTCCTGCCTCCTTTTAGTCTAATTCCTATGTCTGGATTCTAATGAAAATACCGACTCAAAACAGCACTTGAGCACATGCTTAACTTTGAGCACAACGAGCATCTCATTGCAAAAGACTCTCTGATTTCGGGGGGGCCACTCTCTGAACCGCTCGTGGATTTCATTGGCATCAGCAAAATAAACGCCTTGTTCTACATCGCCTTTTTTGTGTGACTCAAGTGTGCCCGAGAAAGCGGAACAGCAGAAGCTGTCCACTTCCCCTTGCCCGGTTTATTTTTACCACTGGTTGCTGTGGGAAGCTATTGTGATTCAGTGTGGCAGTAGGAAGTTCCTAACGCTGCTCTTGCAGCAGAGGATGTTGAGGTTCTTATGCAAGCCACAGGCACAGTGAAAATAGCTGACCTTTCAGAATGTTTATCAAAGCACCTTCAATTCACAAGGGGAACAGCAGCGGGTTGTGCAAAGAACTTAAATCTGGGTCTAAAGTCCTTGTTGTGCTGAAAACAGCCCAGAAATCTTACAGGGATTCATTTTTTGGTGATGCGAGGGAGGCAGGTGTAACCGCCGGCGTGCGGTCCTGTGAAACCAGAGGAGAAATGTTTCACCTCCACTCTGCGGTCGCATCAGCAACCACATGAGTTTCGGGACAGGCTCCAGGCGCATCGCCTGCAGAGGCAACACCAGATTTTGCCCTGATGAGGGCGAGAGTTAAAAACCGTCACTTAACGCCTGTGTGACATCCTCTGCCTGCCCAGCCAGGAGCTGAGGGACATTGGAAGAGCTTCCCCTCGCCCTTCTCCGGGCGCTCAGGGATAGGGGTCACGCTGGCGGGTCCCCCCTGCAGGCCCGCAGCAGGCACGGGCAGGGCGGGCAGCGGGTACGGGCAGCGGTCGGTGCCAGCCCGTCGCCGTGCTGCCCTCTGGAGTCAGCCGCTCCAAAGTGCGCCTCAGCCAGAGCCAAAGGCACCATCCTGCCAGGCTCTGCATCCTCCAGGGGCTGACATCCAGCGGTGGTGTTCTCCCGTTACAGAAGAGATCTCTGCTCTACAGAGATCCCTGGGCATTCCCTCAAATCCCCTCCAAAGAAGAAGGGACCTCGACCCCGCAAGGTTTCCCAAAACACAGCATGCAGGCTGGGGTCAGGTGCAGCAGCACCACCTTCAGCCCAGCGGGGCTCAGGGATCTTGGTGGTGTTTGTTACACTGTAGGAGGCTTTGCTGACAGGCAGAGGATCAGCACATGTCCAGAAATGAATGGGCAGCTTTCTGCTCAGCTCCAAAGGGTCCAAAGTGCTTGTGACAAGGACAGCACAAAGCAATAACCCCTCTACATGTAGAGCATAGAATCATGGAATATCCTAAGTTGGAAGGGACCCACAAGGATCACCGAGTCCAACTCCTAGTCCTCCACACGAGCACCCCAAGAATCCCACCATGTGCCTGAGAGCACTGGTCAAATGCTTTTTGAGCTCTGGCAGGCTTGGTGCCATAGCCACTTCCCTAGGGATGCCATCATCTCTGTTCTGTGCCACCACAACTTGCCCTGGGTTTCTAATACGGGTTGTGTGCATCTTTCTGGTTGCTTTTCTGCTGTGGAAAGACTCTCTCCTCCAAGAGACTTTCTACTTGAAGCCCAGCACAGCACAGCCACATCTTGCTGGCTTGGCTTCAGACGGCTTTTGTCTTCATCCGTCCCCATCTCCCGTGATGCCAACGCAGGTGCCATCTCAGGTTCCCCTTTTCCATCACCAGCACCTCTCCTTTGCCAGGTTCTCTGACTGCAGAGCCCACAGGCCATGTTTTGATGACCATGAGTCATGGTAGAACACAAGGTAAGTGCATCGTTAGAAGATGTCTGCCCAAAGCCAGGCCCTGACACCCCCTGCAGTGGCATTGCTCCCAAGGATGTGACAGATGCTACTTTAAGTCAAGGGAAGAGCCAAAATAGGAGTAAAGGGCAGAAGGTGTCATACCCCAAGGGGGACACACACCCCCACAGCGGGGTACCTACAGCTTCGGTGAGGGCTGGGGTTCCCAAGGATTTGAAGAGTAAAGCTAATTAGAAGCTGGTCAGAAGTTAACCTACATTTTCTTCTTAAAAATGAACCTCTGAAAAGCTTTTCTTTCTTTTTAACATGTACTTTCTCCAAAACGTTGCACCCTGAAAGGATTTTCCTTCCCAGTCTCAGCTGTGAAAGCAGCCTCTCCCACAACAAATCTGGGCTGTAGCAGCTAAACCTTCCCAGGACTTACCTTCTCACTGCTCACTCAGCTGTTTGCCACATCTAATAGGAGGTATCAGGTATGATTTGGGGCCCAGATATCAATCCATAAAGCTACTAAGCTCCTTCTAACAGGAATCTTCACCTATCTCAGGTGCCTGTGGTCAAATACCAATCAGTACCAAGAGAGGAAGCTCCTTCCCTGAAGTTTAATGTTGGACTGGTAGCTCAAAGCAGTGTTGTGTGAGCAGAATTCCAGCTGGGAATTTGCTCAGGTAGCGTGGGCAGCCAGGGCAGCTTCTCCTTCACTCTGTGACGTTGAGTGAAATCACAATTTTCTGTATTGCACTCTTCCCATCTGCAGAATGGGGCTGGTACCTCCCATCACCTTTGCAAGCGTTTGGGTGCTAGGGAACCAGGCAGGTGGGTTGGAGTGATGTTAACATCCTCTTGCAGTGCCGAATTTCTAGGACTGAATCATATTTTTCTATCTTAAAAAAAAAAAAAAGATTTTTTGTTTAACTTCTGCTTTTCTTCCTAATTACTGAATTGAAGTAGGAGTTATTGTGTCAGAAGAGGGCACTTGTTGATGGTTTACCCCGTGTTTCATTAATGCATGTAAGAGGTTAAGTCCTGGTAGAGAAACAGATGCATAGTTTTAACAGGGGGAAAAAAAAAAGCCCCAATTTTACTTTCTACTCCTGCACTAATTTGTGACTATTTTTACCAATGTTAACACTGAGCCAGGGTAAAAATACTCCCTAGAAAGTTTAGAATTTACATTTGCCTTCATATATATTCAGCAGAAATCCAGCTCCCCAGCCTCCGCACTGCCTAATCTGGACTCATTAACTTCACCCACCCCCGGGAAAAGTGTCAGATGACTTTGGCCTGGCGAAGCCCTTCACCCACAAACACTCAGCAGGAGAGTCCAAGTCTCCAGTCTGCAGCAGCCCAGCCTGGTGGAGCACCAGCTCTGACACTGCAGGCATCCAACTCAGCCATGGGAACACATTCACCCTTCCCAACGCAGCCCCACGTCAGGGCAAAGCCTCTGTCGGGCTCCGTCCTGTGAGGATGCTGAGCCCTGGCAAAGACCTTCTGCCCTGCTGCCCCGGTAAAGCAGAGGGATGAAGGCTGGAGAAGAGCTCCCAGAAGGAGAAACCTTCACGGAGCATCTTGTGAAGCACATGATGATGCCTTGTGAGGGCAGCCACAAGCGCGTGGAACCGGCACCTCCAGGTCCTGGGGTGGTGCCTTTTTTCCTCTATTAAATGGCCAATGTTTGCCAGTCTGAGATGCACTTTTGCTGCACAGCTGGCGCCTTTCAAGTCAATGTGTCACTGAATTCTGCTCCAAAGGCAACTAAATAGTTCTCTGGCATGTTCCTGCAGAAGAAGGAGACCAACCCCTCCTGCGCCAGAGGGCACGTGCAGTGTCTGGGCAGCCAAGAGCTGTTGTCATCTCACAGTGGTCACAGCAGCCCAGAGGGGTTGAGGCTGGGGGGCCCTCTGAGGAGTGTCCAATCCAGCCTGTGTCTCACAGCAGTGCCTGTCAGAGCAAGTACCTCATCCCAGTTGGGTATCCCAGTATATTCCAATAATGGACACTCCACAATTTCTCTGTGCAACCTGATGCAGTATGTGACTAGAGAAAAAGTGAACTGTTATTTCCCATGCTTCAGTTTGTTCCCATTGCCCTCCCTGGGCTCCCAAGAAAAGTCTGGCTCCATCTTCAGGATTTGAGGAAACCCCTGAATTTTTACAGAATGGGATGTGCTTCCACCTTCATGCAAAAAAACCCAATCTGTAAAGTCAAAAGTGATTTTTCTGGGAAATATTGGCCCAGCTTTTCTCACAATGCTTTGTAAGGAATAGTTGGTTACATGAAAACTCAGGAGGTCTCCATGCTTTCTATGAAACCCAGGAGAGAAAGGGGGCTCATGTTTCGGCAGAAGCCAAGAGCCTTCAAGGGCTCTGACATCAAGGGAGGGCAGGTCTGATCTAATTAAACTGGGAAAACATCCTGAAGTAACAATCACTTCCCTTCCCTGCCTCTGCTTCCTGGGCTCCAGGCTCTTTCCAGAGGAAGAGCTATGGAGAATATTTAAGATTATTTATCCTTTTAGCAATGAGATTTAAATGAGCAGGTCTGGAAGCCGTGTGTCACCACCCTTACAAAATCCTCCCCTGCAGAGGACCAGAGGAGTTGGCAGCTCGGACGCTCCCTTTGGCATTAGACCCTCCAGAGTCTATCACTGCAGTGATGGAGCAGGACAGGACACTTATGTGACTTAAAAAACAATAACATCTCCTCTCAAGTCCGTCTCAGGCATGTAGTGGACACAGAGTGCACAGCGGGGAGTTGAATACACACCTACATATACCTCATTTATAATCATTCCTCCTTCTATAGGCCAAAAAAGCCCTTCCTTCTTAGAAAAGAGCCAGGCAAGAGCAGGATGGCCCAAGACATGGAGTGCGGGCCCTGTTGGTGCTCTCTGGGCTCTGATGATTCAGGATCCTCGCCTGCCCTCCCCGTGCACACGTCAGTTCCTCAGCAGCTTCTCCCAGGCGGCCAGGCTGTTTTTCAAGAAGCAATTTCCTGCAGAGAAATGTTTTTTTTTTTTCAAGGAGCCTAAGTAGGGAGCTTCCTGGAGCAGGCTTTTGACAGGAAACCATTGTGAAAACAGCTTCACCACCCACCAGGAAGGGCTGTCAAAGAGCAGGGAGGGTGCAGGCTGCACCCAGCTCTGTGTCCCCAACCCAGCTTCCCCACTGCGTGCCTTTGTGTCCCTTGCCCGTCTCTACCTCCTGGGATGCTGGCTTGGGGCAGTGGAAGCAGCTGGATGATGAAGACCTGGGCTGGGTGCAGGGAGTGCAGAGTCTCCCAGCAAAGGTGTTGCTTGGCCTCCCCAGCACCCAACCTGTCCCTCTGGTGGGAGAAGCTGAGAGGAGACATGATGACTTTACCAGGCTTTGGCTCACCAGTCTTTGCATTCTCCCTCTTCACTGTGTAGCTGGCTCTGATTTCAAGCAGGGCCACCAAACACAGGTTTCTTCCCACATGGGCCTGGGTCGTCACTGCTCCTCACCCTGGTTCTGGGAGGCACCTGGGTTTCTGTGTGCTCCTCTGAAATGCAAACCCTGCCAGGACTTCTCCCCGCTGCTGAAGGGCTGAGGCATCCCAGCTCAGCCCAGCTGTGGTGGAGCCCAGTGTGGGGCAGTGCCCGTGGCTTTGGCAGTGCTGCCTGGGATTTACCCCATGGCAGATCAGAGGCAGCCTCAGCACAGTGGCAGTGCCCCACATCCCTGGCTATCAGTGAAACTCCTGAGTGCACCAGTGAAACCCTCAGCCAGCACAGATCCTGGGGCAGCAGATTGCACTGTGCTGCTGCTTCTCACCATGGGCGGCTCTAAAGTCAGTTGTTGCTCATATCCTTTTGTTCCAATGAGCAGGGCAGGTCTCCCAGCCCGTGTGTGTCCCCTTGAAACGCTGCTTTTCATTCATGTAGTTTGTTTCTTTGGTGGCTAGGAATGGACAGGCTCCTGTCCCACTTTGAGCTCTCACCACCTGTGCTGTGGCAGCACTGCTCTTTCATGGAAAAGTTCTCCTGCTCATCTGTGAAGATGCTCCAGTTCATGAGGTTTTTTTCCTTGTGCTAAATCCTCTGGTTTTGCAAGCCCTCACTGCAATTAAAATAAAACTGAACAAATCCCCAGAAGCCATTTCTGTGAAGTGTTTTGGGAGCAAGGGGCTGGTTCCTCTTTCGGATCACTGGAAAACAACTTCTGATTTCCTCCCAGTGTTAGAAATGTTCAGCTGAACCCCACTCTTTTTCCCAAAAAAGTTTAGTTTCCAGGAAACAGGGCTTTATTTTGAACACAAAGCATCTCTTGGGTCAATTTCTTTTTTATTTGCCTTTTTTTTTTTAATGTATTTAACAACATTCCAATTTTCTGTGAACTCATTCAGCAGTCCCAGCTGATCACTGACCCAGACAGTTCGACACTCTTGGGCACACTCACAACTCTTGGATACACATATATGACCTGCAAGAACATGACCTAGTACAGAGGGAACTGAACCAGGTCTCACAGAAGGGTCTGGTGCCTTCCCAACCTATTACTGGCTTAATTATGTGACACTGGGCAGATCACTTCCCTCTGTCTGTGTCCTGCTTCCCAATCCTTGAAATGGCGTTAAAGTTCCTTCATGCAATACTTTGCTGGACCTAAGAGTTGGCAACAAATATCTGAAACACTCACAGGTGCCAGTCCTGCTTCCACCAGTGGCAGAAGTGCTTGGGCACAAAGGATGAATCAAAACCTTCCTTCTTCTCCCTTGGCCCACTGGCAACACTCTTCCTAGTCCAGGCCATGATGTTGCTGGCTTTGAGAATGCACCTCTGGCTCATGGTCAGCTTGTTGTCCCTCAGGACCCCCCAGGTCTTTACCTGCAAAGTTCCTTTCCAGCTGGTTGGCCCCTGTTGTGTGCTGATGAGCGGGGTTATTCCTCCCCAGGGGCAGGAGTTCATACTTCCCCTTGTTGCACTTCATGACGCTCCTCTTTGCCCATCAGGGTCCCTCTTCACGGCAGCACAACCCTAAAAAAATGCACAAAGCCAGGGGAGCAGGGAGAGCTCAGGGCATTTAATAGCTCCAGTGGTGGAGCCTGGAGAAAAGGACAGGCTTGGAGATATATGTTGCTTCCCTTCTGACCACTGCCCACAACAGAGGGGGGACACTGCCCTGGGGGCACACAGGGCATAAGGAAAGGGGGATCCTGCCAGCAGCTTGTGCCATCTCAGCCCCTGTGTGCCTTGTGCCTGTGTGTCACCATTCATTCGCTCAGGATTTGACAAGCGAGGAAGAAGCGACCAGAGAAAAGAGGTGACCAGGCAACTTTTAAGCAAAGACATCCTGGGGAATGAGTCACCGGCTTTGCGTAAGAAGCCAGACTCCTCTCTGGAGGGAGGAGGGCAGGCGGGGCAGCAGGCAAGAGGAATGTTCCAGGGAGATGCCTGCAGCATGATTAAAAGGCAGCTTGGACCTTGCATTAGGAGTCCCACCTGTGGTGGCAGCAGAGGTGTGAGATCAGAGCCAAGCCAGCCCCAGTCCCACAGATCAGCTGTCCAGTGGTGGGAACACAGCTCCTCAGGGTAGGTTGCTCCCAGGAGTGGGAGGAATCCCAGCATCCACCCAACCCAGGCTTTTCTCAGGAAGGCTTTGGTCTGGTGGTGACATTTCTCACGGGGAAGATTATTTCCTTGAAAACCAGGGGTATTCAGGTCAAGCAAAAGCTATTAGCACAGTGGCACCAGACACACTGAGCAGGTTGAGTCAGAAGGTATTTTCCAACAGCATGTAGGGTAATTTCTGAGGACCAGAGTGTTTCATCACCATGTTTTCCTGGTGACAGCTTCAGCTGTTTTGCTTCTCAGAATCAGGATTTTGTTTACTGTTTTAGCTTATTTCCTCATGGAAACCCTTTAATTTACTCCCCAACATTACCTGTAGCTTTTCATCCCAGCAGGTGAAGGCGGTGGAAGAGGAACAGCTCTTCAGCAGCGGGGCCAGTGTGCCAGAAATGGTACTTTTTTTTAAGCTGTTCATAAAGATAACAAGAGATGAAAAGGTTGTGTCAGGACAGGGATCTTTTCTAGTTGGAAAACACGAAATGCAAGAGCAATTCTGTCTCTTCTGCTGGGGCTCTGGCATTTCTGATGTTATCTGTCCCAGAGTTTGCCCTGTGGAGCAGATGCCCCTGAAGGGTGGCCAAGGTGGATGGGCAGATGGGAGAGAACCTGCCAAGGGATTCACACCCATCCTAGAGGGGCTGCAGGACCTCAAAGAGAGAAGAAAATCTGGCTGGAGAAAAAAAAATCACAGAGCCCAGACTTGTCGGGTGAAAGGTGTTGGAAAATGCAAATTATTAATTTAAAGAACTGGGCCAGGAACCAGGGGTGCCAGGCTGAGCTGTTATCTGCTGCATCAGCTGTGAGCCTGGCTCGGGATTTCAAAATAAAATTAGATTTGCAGTATATGTCTTTAAATATTTAAATTACTTTCAGTAATTCATATGGTGACATTTAAACATAAGTACACCAAGCAAACGGCTCCCAGTGCTAAAAGGAAATGTTTGCAGGTAATAATATTTAATTTAAGAGGGAACAGCTGATATCAATGCAGAATCTTAATGCTGAATTCAACCTACATTCCTCTCTGAACCAAGCAGGGAAGAATAAATCCCCAGGCCTGCGAATGGTTAAGCATGCAGAGTGATGTTATTAAAGTGCTGGTCCCAGGCACCCCAATGAGCTGTGAATTACGTGGGTGCCCAGATATTTGCAGGATCAGGGCCTCTGTGCTTTGTGGGCTCCCAAGAGTGGGGATAGGTAGCTCCATGGTGGGAAGTGAGGACTACTGGGGCTTGGCAATGCCAGCCCCTCCTGCCCCACTCACCTGCCCTCCCACATCCTTCTTGGGTCCTTTGCCATGAGCCTGTTCTAATAACTAAAGGGAAAATCCGTCCTGGGTACAAACAAGCAGAGCTCAATGAAGTCAGCTCACACACAGCCTGGTGCTGCTGGCCAATTTGGAGAGCTCAGCCGGGTCTGTTACATCAGTCACACTGGATTTCATAACATTAGACATTTCAATGAGGGTGACTCATTCTCTCTTGAAGTGCATTGTATGTATGAGCAAAGATGATTAACTTTTGCTGAATGGTATGATTTCTGGGATGGGAACTGCTATTAATTAGGAGCGGATCTCAGATGTTCACAAACCCTGTTTTCATGGCCTACTTTGTATCTTTTTCTCCATTCTACTTGTTTTTTTAGCTCAGGATAAATATTAAAGCGTTCTTCCCTGCTATCTGCAGCTAAAGCAGCCAGATGTCCAGCAAAGGCATCTGACTTTCATAGTCAGGCACAGCCCAGGGCTCAGTTCCTGTGACCAAGCTTCAGCTTCTTGCCCCAAAAAGCTCAGTTTTCACATTAAATGCAAACAAAACAAAACAAAATAAAACGGAGCTTCCAGCCAGCACAAGTGCAGCAGATAAAGTACCACGGGAGGTAAAATAAGCACAAATGGCTCAGAATGCAAAATACAAAGAATTACCCTTCCTCATCCTCCCCTGAAATTTCCTTTATTAAAGGAAACTTGGGGGCTTATGCTGATCTCATGCTTCTGGCTGTTGAACTTTGGGGGTTGGCAACACCGAGGATCCTTGGCACAAAGAGTCTCCAAAGTTCAGGGGGAGAGAGACCCTTTTAGCTGTACTGGCTGCAAAGCTGGAGAACTCAGCAGTGCAAAGGATTCTCAGCGGCTTCAACAGCATCTGCAGCACTGTGGTCCTGCAGGAAGTGCCTGGAGGCATTAATACCAGCCAGCTTGGAAAAGCCAGAGGAGGCAGGCCTGGGATGGGATGGAGTCATCCTTCCCCACCCCAGGCACTGCTGGGGCAATGCTGAGGAGCAGCCAGGGTGAAACTGGGGACCTGGCAGGCCAGTGTGGCCCGGGCTGTTTGGTGGCATCCTGCCACCACCTCATGACTGCTGGCATCTCCATTGGGATGACAAGGTCCCCTCCCAGGTCCAGCCTTTGAGCACCCTCTTGCACAGCCCCATAGCACCTGCAGTGAGTGACACAATATTCCACAGAGCCAAACACACTGCACTCTGCTCTGGCTCCAATGCTGTGGGCAGCAAAACAGCCCTGTGGGAATAGACAAACTGCAGTCAGTCCCTCTGCGGCGCCAGCAAGGAGCTGGGGGGACGTTTCTTGTCCTTGTTTCCTGGTGAGACACCACCATGAAAGTCCACTGTGACTTCCAGAGAGAGAAAGGAAGAGTCAGGGCTCAGCCTGGCACTCTGCCACCGACGATGATGCTCAGCTGCCCTGCCCAGCACCCCATCACTGTGCACCCCTCCAGCACTCACGGCCGCTCCTCAAATGCCAGGCAGGGACTGTGGGCAGCAGTTACGCAAACAAAGGTCACTGGATCTGTGCTTTTCCCTTCTGTCAGCTGAGGCTGCTCAAAGCTCCTGGGCACAGGTTGGAGATCTGGTCCAGCTCCATGGCAGGCAGCAGTGGTGAGCATGAGCAAACTGAGAGAAGAAGGCCTTAACTGGAATTGCTTGTAGTTAACCAAGATGAGATGATTTTTTGGGATCAAAACTGAGATGAGAGGGCTGGGTATTTCAGCACAAATGGGGGGTGAGCAGTGAAACTGCCCATGTGCGTGTCCAGCCCCAACCTGGAGCGGGGTTGGAAACTTGTGGGGTAGTGAGTTGCTCTCCTCTCTTCCTCCCACTTGTCACCAGGCAGTGGGCAGAGACAGCCCCTCTTCCCCAGCAGCTCGGTGTGACCTGCTCTGGTTCAGGCACTGCAACCAGGCTGGTGGCAGCAGACCAGGAAGCACCTGCTGCCCAAGCTTCCCAATAACCACCACAGCTCCCAGGCTTGCTCTCAAGAATCTGGGAGGCGTGGGAGCATTAGAAGGCTTCTTTCAGACTTAAGAGTGAGGAATGTGCGTTTGAAACAGAGATAGGGTTAGTTTCTCTCAAGCTCACGGGAGGACGTCACTTCTCCTGCACACCCGTCCTACCATGAGTATCTTTGAGATAAAGTGGCATCTCAAAGGGGCAGGAAAACCCCACAATTTGCCTAAATTTTGCACTTACGAAATGCCACTGGCAGATGAAAGCATGGATGTATGATTCAGGCACAAGTCTGGGATGTGTGAGCCACTGCCCAAACTCCAGGCGTGCAAAGAAGGCTGAGCCACGCAACACCAAGGGTTTCCTTGGAGACTGACGCAGAAGGGGCTTCTCCTCAAGAGGCTCTTTTCTCCCTGCCTTACCAGGCAAAGAAACACCATAAATCCCATCTCATCCAAGAGAGCCAGTAAGGCTCCACTGTGCCACTGGAGGAAGGGGCAGTGCTGGGAGCCTGAGGGGGGGTTTTCCTCACCTCCAGCATAGTTTTCCTGTTGCACAGCTCACTCAGGCTTCTCAAACATTTGCTGAAGCAACTGTCTCTAAGGCAATTTCCATAACAATGGGTGCAGAAGAACGATCCATGCTGCTGGCTGACTTGTTGCTCACAGGCTCCCCGAGGAACTGGCACACTGCTGTTCCAGTGGTGAGATGCCCATGTGAATGAGAGGAAAAGAGTATTTAACTGATTTTCTCCCAACAGCTACTGAAAAGCTCCCCAGGGGCCCTGCTGTCCACTGCCCACTGAGGGGGCACGGGAAGGGCTCCCCCAGCTTGGCCCCAGGGCACTGCCAGACCATGGGAGCCTGCAGGCAAAAAATACACCCACAGCAAAGGTACAAAACCACAGAACGTGCTTCCACACCTTCCCCACTGCCCAGTAAATGCACACCAGTGCAGGCAGTCAGCAGAGGGGAAGGACCAGTGCCTGGAGGCAGCAGCAGCAGCTGCAACTCTAACATCAGCCAAGGCTCCTGCTTAATCTGAGGTCTTGGTCCTTGAAAGGCCATGAGTTACTTAAAGCCCCCATGTGTTGCTATTTTATCTCTCAGTTCTGGGTGCTCAGCCCCAGCCAAACCCCCCCAAAGTTTGCTCCTTCCCCACATCTTTTCCACTTGACCCATTAAAGTCAACACTCAGCCACTGCTTCCAGTTTGAATCGCTCACATCCTGCCATTACAGCTTTGTTTAAATCTGTGCAGAGCTCAACCTGTTGTCAGACAGACACTAATTTGTGTGTTTCTAATTATTTGTTTCCATCTTAAAAGCTGTTTTTCAGCAGATTGCAGCTTTATTTTAATACATGCTTGGCTAGAGCTTGATATACTGGTTGCCAGTAACCTAGACACAAAATGGGATTACATTGCATAGGGAGAGCAGGGGAAGAAAAGAGCCTGAGTTAAATTGAATTAAAAGTCTGTTAACATAAAGGAACTAAGCAAAATTGTGAAACAAGCAGCAGTTTTTGCATCACAGAAGATGTGATATATTTCTATATTCCTCTGTTTCTACCCCTCAAAATAAGATGAACCTCAGCATTCACAAAGGGCATTTGAAACACCTCCTTACACAAACACTTTGACCACCTCTTTTTTATGTGATTAAAGCTCTTAAACTTACATTTAATCCTTTTTATACTCACATGATTGGTGTTAAAAATTAGCTCATCAGTGGACGACCAAACCAGGATCAATTTCCAACTGCTTTCCCAGGATGTGGATGCAGAAAGTCAGGCAATGTCCTCAGCCTCTTCAATCAAGCAACGCTCCATCAACAGCTTCTCACCCTTCCAGAAGCCTTATCCTTCCTTTGTTCCTTGGTCATCTTCACACAAGTCTTCAGAGGGCAGAAGTAGCTCCAAGGCAGCACTGCTGCAACACACCAGGCAGCACAACCAGTGCTCCAGGACCTGTCTTTGTTTCATTCTTCCTCTCTAGCACTTTCTCCCGTGCTGAGCACTTTGGGGTCTCTGATCTAAAATGCAGATTAGGAGACTGACTCTGAGGCAATTAAACCAAAAGAAAACCATAGGTTATTTGCTGGCAAATACTGACTTTTCAGTGGAGGCTATGTTCTGTATAGCACACTGCCCTGGCTGCACATCCACCCTGCCAGGGAGAGCAGGAAGGGTGCTGCGGTGACTGCAGCTGCCTGGGGAGACCCTCCCCAGCTCCTGGGCCAACCAAAGCTTAAACAGTGACAAAAAGGTCCAGGCTAGATTTTGCCTGTGGTAATGGTGGTTGTTCCCTGCATTTGCAGAGAGAGATGCCCAACAACAACACATACTGAGCAGGTCCCCACCCCACAGTGTTTCACCTCAGCTCCCACCTTTTCCAGGTCCAGGACACAGCACCTGCTCCTTCCTGTTCTTCGTGTGCACGGCCCTGCCCTTCCTGGCAATGGTTAGATAAGTTACCTGTCTACTGTATCTGTACAAAACCCTTCCCTGCTCAGCCACACCAGCCTTTCCTGCTGGAACACTTGGAGGAAGATTCGGTTTAAGTGGCCAAACGTAGAGACATGACACAGACATGTGGCTTCACAGGAAAAGCCATGGATCTTTGGCAGGGATGGTGAAGGCTCCATGAATAATCTGTAACTGGGTGTTTTAAGAAAAACGCTGCTTGCAACAGTCTCATCTTTGGCTTCCCCTCCCCAGCTCCCTGCCTTTCCCTGGGTGTGTGAAAACCCAGCAAGAGCATTCCACAGGCAAGAAAGCTTCAGTCCCTCTGGCACAGGGGTTGTGGTTGCCCACCAGGATGGGCAGGAGCCACGTGAGGATTGGCAGTGTGCATCCAGTAGCACATTGTTTCCCCGGTGTAGCCTGGCCTCTGGCTGTCTCCACAGTCAGCTCCAGAGGGAGAGTGAAATCCTTGTGCAGTTCTTTCCAGTGGTGAAGATGATCCAACGACATTGATTTCTCTGATGGTTTTTTGTCAGTAGACAAAGAAGCCCAAAGAGCTGATGCAATCAGTGGAGTATAAGGATACACTTCCCAGGGGAACTAAATGCTAGAGGGAATCAGCTTTTCTATGCCACAAAGTGGTCTGGGACTTTGGAGCAGAGACTCATTTTGAGGACGCAGCCCAGAGCACCCGGTTCATCTTGTTCCCGGTGTGTAGAGGCCCAGCTGGAAGGCTGACAGTGTGCAGCATCTCCAGATGAGCACCAGTGATCTCCCTCTTGGACTCTGAGGGATACATAACCCAGAGCAATCACTCTATCAGTACCAAGCAGCATGGAGGTCACCTGGGAAAAGGCCTTTGCCAGGCCAAAGTTTGGTGCGTGCACCAGCAGCAAGGAGATTGGCTGGGGGTGGCCATGGTCTCCTGGTTTGGTCCTTGCAGAGGAGCATCTCATCCAGACATCTCTGCCTCCACCTGTCAGCTGAGCCAAAGGGTCCACCACCTCCTTGTAGCCCTTCCCTATTTCCACCCTAGGACTTTTTTTATGAGCTTCTACTCCTTTTTTTTAATGCTAAAAAGGAAAGAAAAAAGGAAGAGAACACACTTGATGTTAAGGAAATCTAACAGAGCATGCAGCAATCCAACTGCTCAGACACATATGCCACCTTCCTTCTGCTCCGTACCAGTGAGGCTGGGCCATATTTAGATCTGGCTCCATCTCTTGCAAACTTGACCAACTGTTCCTCCACAGTGTCATCTTCACTTGTTTACCCCCAAACTGTTCACTGAAATCTTCAATTTGATGAGGGGAAAATAATAAAAAAAAGTAGGTTTTACTTTTAATGACTGGAAAAGCACTAAACACCAAGAAAGCCAGATCGCAACAGTGCCGGGTAGAGAGGTCAAGAGATCCCTTGGTGAGTCATCATCTTCACCAGGGACCTCCCGTGTGGGGAGGCAGATGTGTTTCCTAGAAATTGCTGAGCTGTGGTGGAGGGGCCAGCCCTGTGCTCGCTGCCAGGGCAGCGTCCGGCCGGACGAGTCATCGGCCCGCGGGATCCTCCTCCGAGTGTGTGCTCCCAGAGCAGAGCTGAGTTCAGCCACACATGAAGGCAGGCACAGACCTGTGGTCACATTTGGATTGTCCCAGTGTAACTCCTGGGAGGAGCCGCCCCATGCAGAGTGCTGAGAATCTGCAGAGCAAACAGGTAACAGCCTCCTTCAGGGAATGGCTGAAAAGTCCAACTCTGCTACAAGTAGGAAATATGAGAAAGTACAGAAGGGCTTTTCCCTACCTTCCTCATTGTGCCACAACAAGCTCACCACAGTGTCTGGGACCAGGATTCAGGCAGAGATGGTCTTGCTCAAAACTTTCAGCCATGGTTATGCCACGCACGGTGGAGAGGTGAGCCCCTGTTCTCCTGCACACAGTAAAGCCTTGGAGGCTTCTCACTGAACGTCCACATCTCTTCCTGGCTTGCCCTTGATGTCAAGCCACTGCTGTCTCCTGGAGGATGTGGTGACAGCCTGTCCTGCAGCCTTGCAGGAGGCTGCAGTGTGAAGCCTCACAGCCCCCACACCAGCACTGGGCCTTGTATACAAACCTTTCTCACGCTTGAGGCAGATCTTACGGAGTTAAGAGCATTTTCTTGGCTTGCTGTGCTGGTGGAAGAGCAACTTACAGCACAGCAGATGGATAAAATTCTAATTTGGGTTTCACATGATTTATATAAATAGGCTTAGACGAGGTTGCGCAGAGATGGTGCAGTCATCTGCCAGCCCTGCTCTGTTTACCTCAAGACCCTCTCCTCCCTTGCCGTTAATGAGCACCCCAGTAGTGTCTCATGTGTTTGCAGTGACAAGTCATCCCAGACTGTGTCATCCTCCCGCAAACCACACAGCTCCAGTCTGCACTCCTGGCAAAGCAAAGCAGCCTCCTGCCATCCCACCCAGCTAGGGACAGCGTTTATGCTCGTCCCTCAAAACCAAACTGTCAAGGAGCACAGCAGAGCCATGGCTCCCACGGTCCACTCAGGAGGTTGGGCAGGGTGAAGATGGACCACACTGCTGGATATGGACAAGAATGGGGCTCTCCCAAGCCTCCACTCACTCACAGGACACCAGTTTCTGCCAGTGCTTCTCCCCACCTCAGAGCGAGGGGACACCAGTGGCCCCACTGCCACCCTCATGAAGATGACACAGCAGCTCCCCCTCCTTCTCCCTGCTAGTGCATCACTAAGGAGCCTTCATCATATCCTGATCAACAAACCAGTAAGCACATCTTGGTTGGGTTTAATTAGAAACCCCTGCCACATCCCTACTGCTCCTCTGTCTCTTGAAGGGTGACATGGGCTGCTGCTGTGCCAAGAAGCGGCTTGTGACAAACACATGAAGGTCTGGTTCCTGTGAGGCTCCAGCATGCATCTGCTGAACACC
This sequence comes from Pachyramphus minor, assembly GCA_013397135.1. NCBI lineage: Eukaryota > Metazoa > Chordata > Aves > Passeriformes > Tyrannidae > Pachyramphus > Pachyramphus minor. The sequence continues at coordinate 649,497 of VYXB01002933.1, forward strand.
TCCATCACACATGTGTTCTACCCTAGAAATCAAGTGTGACTCCATCCCAGCAGAAAAAATAGAGAATTAAGCTGCTGGTTTCTTTACGTGGTTATGTAAATTTTGTGAAGTTTGGTGGCTGATGAGAAGGTGGTGGGTGCATGTTTAGCTTTTACTGGCCAGTGAGAGCCCATGAGCACCCTTTACTCTACAACATAAACCCATTGGAAACCAGGCTTTGCTGGTTTCCGCTGCTCGTGGAACAAGTTGCATTATTTGTATAATTGTATCCTAGGAGCCCTAGTTTCTGTCCTGCAAAGTCCCTGGCATGAGCAGTATTTTCCATGGTCAGCCCAGAAGGAGGGAGCAGACTTTAACCCCTTTGGTGCAAAGAGTACATTCCCACATCAGGTTATTTCCATGCAACCCTCCCTATGAGAAAAAAAACCCTCCTGGGATCAAGGCACATGCAGAGACATCCCAAAGCCAGCAAGGAGTTGCCTCTAGGAGAGGTGCAGGTAGTTTGGGAGCAGCTGGGGGGGCTCCTGGGGGGCTGGTTGAGCCTTCGCAGCTCCTGCAGCCAGTACCATGCTCGAACCCCACTGTCAGCCTGGCCTCTGCCAAAACTCTCTGATTCAGCCGCTCTTTTCCAGCCATGCATCATAAACCAGCTCTTCACCAGCTGGGATAAGGCACAGGTCACCAAGAAAATGAAGAAAAAAAGGATTTCTCAAGGGAGAAGGCAGATACACCCCCATGATGTGACCTAGTTTCCCTGCTTGTGGTGGAGGAGAGGAGTGATGTTACGCTGGCAGTCAGAACTCCCTCTACCCGGGGAGGTACAAGCAAATCCAGGGTCCTTGTCTTGGGCCACTGTAGAAGATAACAGGAGCTTCATCAGGCACCTCAGGCTTGAGACAGGCAGGCCAAGGCTTTGCAGAAGTGACACATGACTTGCAGCTTCTTGGGATCTGAGTGTGGTACACGCTGCAGGACCCCAAGTTGAGAAGGCAAGGACTCAGGGAGGCCTTTAGGGAGATCCCAGCCATCCCAGAGCACAGCCACCCCAGTCCTTGTTGTCCAAGCTCATCACTGAGGTCCTCCTTAGCCACCTGAGCCACTCCTACACTCCTACTTGTTGTCCAAGACCTGCCCTGAATGATGAGAGAGAAGAGAGGAAGCATGGAAAGCTAGAGATTCAGGTAAAGGAGTGGTGGGGTCCTGAGACACCAGCAATCCCTGAGGGAGCTGCAAATGTGCTGCAGCTGAGGGTTATGAGAGATTTAAGGTGCAGGACCAGGTGGCCTGTGGAGCCCTCACCATCAGCACCTCTCAGGACACAGAGCCAGTCTGGGCTTTTTGTAGTGTGGGCCTAAAGAGCTGAACCATGAGACTTCTGCTGAGCTTAAAGACTCAGTTTCTGCTGCCCTGGGAAAGACAAGCAAGTGGCAGATTCTGGGTACTGCCAGCCATTGGGAGCGCATTCCTGAATTTCCCCAGTGCCCACAACATTGGCAGATGAGAAGCACATCACCTGGAAAATATTTGGGGTTTTCTTCCAATAGTTGCTGCCTCTGTGCTGAGGACATGCAAGAAAAAGGGGCTGGATCTTCTGTCAAAACCATTTCCCACTATTGCAGTGTTTTTAAGCAAAACTCAATGTGTTCCAAAAGAGTCTGAGAAAGCCACCCATAAACCAGAGAAAATAACTTAGGGAGCTTGTGTGTTTGGGTGTCATGTGCTCAGGTGAGAAGTGGCAGCCTCTGCCCCAGCATCACCCAGGGAGGAGGAGAGGGAGCCCTGGGCTCAGGACTTGGCATCCTCTCCTGCTTCCACCGCAAGACCTCACCCACTCCATCACCTAATACCTCTCACTGTCAGAAAGAGCTGGGGATGGGCCAACCAGAAAAGCCACAGTGCCCAAGCAAAATCATTTTTAGAGAAGGGGAAGCTTTAAGCACCACCAGTGTGGAGCGGCAAAGGCAGCAGGAATCCCAAGCAGGGATGATCCCTGCCCCAGACCCCAGTTTTGCGCTGAAAAAGGCAATCCTTCCACCTCCCAGGATGTCTCTGCTGATGGAAATTCAGCTCCCACCAAAGCTGCCTGTGTTTCTGACCCATGTCACAGATAATTTTTGGCTGGACTCAAGTCAGTAGAGTTGATGCACATCCCTCACAGTGTTTCAAACAGAAATCTCCAAAAAGGTTTCAGAACTGGATGATTTGATTGGTTTAGGATTTCATTTCAGCCTTCATTTTTCTAATCTTTTTAAAAAGCACCTACTTAGTAGTAATGGCAAAGATATTTCCTTAGAGAAGTTTGAGAAGCTTGTAGAGGCAACGCTTGAAAAATAATAAAAAATAATAAAACTTTGCTAGCTCTCAGGAGTGAAGAACAAAAATCATGCTTGTCTAGAAACATACTTACACCAGTAGGATTTTCCTAGGATGTGAACCAGCAGTTGGTATGGACTCAGTCTCTGAGATTTGCCTGGTGTATTAACAATAAAGGGACATTATTTCAGTCACAGGAGGTGGAATTTCTTACAACATCTTCAGCAAATATCCCATCACCAGGCTGGAAGCCTTGATGAACAGGACAGCTGATTCCTGACACAGATTACAAACCGCTGATTCCCCTCACCAGAGGATGCTAAGCACAGATTTCAGTGAGAACCATTAAGGACAATCCAGACCTCGATCTGTGCCAGAAGAAAAGCTTGGATGAAGCATCTGCTGAAGTCTCTTCCCTGAGCAAGGGACTTTCCTGAGCTGGGTGCTCAGGGTCACTGCCTCTCCTCTGGGACACAGAGGCACTGCCTCACTTCTTTGGGTCTCACAGGGAGTGGAGTCACTGCCACCACAGAGCCACTCACAGGAGCCGTCCCCATTCACAACTCCCATTCATTCACTCCAGAGCATTCCCATGGCCAGATGTTTATCACTCTTGTGTCACCCTCCAACTATTTTGCAGGGGTGGTAGGAGTGGCTTTTGGAAGACATTTGAGTACACACACAAATGCAGGCTTGGGCTGCTGTGTGTTTGGACAAACAAATAAGTGCAACTAATCAATAGAAATGTTTTTATGTTAGCTGTGACTGGGAAGAGAGCACCCCAGCTCTGCCAGATAAAAAATCCCCACGGGGATTTCTAAGTGCTCCCAAAACCATCTGGACTAAGACCTTCCCTGTTCACCCCACGGATCTGTGTGGGTGAGGAATTAAAAAAAATAGGAAGTTTTTAAAAAATAAAACTAAGTAAACAGAATAGCCCCCCCTTACCTTTGCACACTAGGTCTGAACTGCCAGAAGAGCAACACGGCCCCGGGCCGGGTGTCTCCTGCCCTGAGCTGGACATGCAGCACTGATGGAGGTGGTTGCTCCTGCAGCTCCCAGTGACCAGCAGCTTCTGCCCAAAACATATGCCACTCGTAAACATATATTCAAATATATCTGTTACCCCATTTATAACACACCTAGAAGGGTCAGCCTGTCTGGGAATACTTTTCCTGGCCTCATGGCATGGTGGTAGTGGGCAACCAGCAGTCCTGGTATGACACCACTAGTGTTTTCTACCCCAGATAAAGCTGTCCCAGACCCACTTGCCTCAATGTCCAAAACAGATGCTGGCAGGATCTGGTATTCCTGCTGGTTACAGGCAGTAACAAGCTGTTTCTGTATCTGGAGATGGTTTTAAGAAGGCAAATGAAGAATTAGCAGCTGCTGCTTGGTGAGGTTTCTCAGACAGGTCAAACAGAGTAAAGTGGGTTTGGTCTGGAGTCAGGACCTGTACAAGGGAGGCAAAGCACAAATGGGGTATCCACTGCCATCCTAAGTGCTCCCAGATTATTGCAGCACCCAGGGAGTCAGATCCCAGTGTGTGCCCACCCCAGGCAGGGCAGCCCATCCCACTGAAGTCAGTAGGGCAAACATGCTCAACAACTGGCAGTAGGGACCAGCCCTGATCCCTGTGCAACCAGCAGCTAAAACTCCCATTTAACTACAATGAAGCCAGGATTTGGTCTGGATCTCAACTAAACCTATGACCATCAATGGCTTTTCTTGTGGTTTAATTCCCTGCATTAAAGGGAATCCACCCTGCAGTTACCCAGGGAGCCACAGCTCCCTGGGCAGAGCTGAACACCCACATCCCACCACTGCTCCATCGCGGCCAACGAGAGCAAACTGACCCGAGGTCCCTGGGCTTTAAACAAACAAACAGCAAAAAGAGAAAGAAAAAGAAAAAAAAAGAAGAGCATTTATTTTCCCTGCAGCTGTGCTCTCCCAGACAGAGGATTTCTGTGGCAGGACAATAACGCTTTATGCAGCGAGGTTAAGTTGCAGTTACTTGAAACTATCAGCTCTTGTGTTCGAATCATCTTATTACCTCCACAATCCAACAAGGCTTCCCCACCAGCAACTATTCGGTCATGCTGCTTAAATTGGACACAGAGGCCAAGCAGGGCTGGATTTAAAGTGATCTAATGGGAGGCTGCTTTGGGGAAGGCTACAGTCAGCTTGCTACCCTGCACTCTTGACTACCAAAGTTAAAAAGGTTGCATTACCAGATCCCAGTGCAGCATCTTGGCTCTCACGAGTTACCTCAACACCCTGGAAAGGGAAGGTGAGGGAGCAACACAGAATCCCCTGGGGATACACATAGCAGAGAGCTGCTTGGAGCAGTCTTCTGGGATGCAGCAATGCACTAAGGAAGCTCCCAAATGCACAAGGCTGAGGCAAGTGGTAGCTCACCCTCTGGCTCCTCTCAAACTAAAAGCCTTTTTCTCCCACCCAGCTTCCTTCACAATTCCTTGGGATCTCAGTCCAGGAAAAGGAGGAGGCCAGGAGAAAGGACAAACACAGAAGAGTTAAGCAGAGCCTTTTTAAAAACAGCATGAACATTCCCACAGAGCAGGACCAGCTCTGTCACAAGCCCAGCACACCTGGAGTCTGCATCCCAGATCCGCACGCCCCTTCCTAGATCTCCCTTGGCCCTGTCCTTACAGGCACCACCAGCCCGAGCTCGCTGGCTGGCTCCTCGATGCAAGGTGACATCCTGGCCTTTCCAGGCAAGCCCCAACTGCTCTGCAAGATGGAGCAGGAGCTCAGCTGGGCTTTCTGCACGAGCCAGCTCTGCCTGTCCCTCAGGGGCACCAGCCAAGAGCCAGAGTCACTGCAAGCAGCAGCTCTGGTAGAGGCAGTCAGGTGCTCGGGGGATCGTCTAGACATGACCCATTCCATACACCCCATTTCACATCTTCCACCTTCAAGTAGCTCTTAAGCAGTTTGATTTAATGATCCCCACAGGCTTCCACCCAAGCCTCGGGCTACGGGGAAATTTGCACAGGTGTGGCAGCGTTTCATTACACAGCAAGACCGAACAGCTCCCGGCTGCACACACCAGAGCTTCCCTGAGCTTCCACAGCACTCTGGATGCTGCCACTGCATCACCTCCTGCTCCAGATGCTCCCTGCACAGCCAACATAACCCTGGACACCTCTGAGCTCACTGTCCTTGGGCAGAAAGGCCAGCACAGACCTGAGGCACAGCCATGTCCCACAGCATTGCTTCATCTTGCACTTACCCTCACTTGGTCACTCAGGGTGTGAAAAGGCACAGGATAAATAAGTTAAGTCCCATAATTATTTAATATAACTAACCACAGGATTGAAATGGGTCCATTTCCTGAGAGACAGCCTGCTAGAAATCTTCCTGGCTCTTTCAAGCACAGGAAGGGCTTTGCCACATCTTCCCATTGGGGGAGCAGAGAGGAGGAGGTCCTGCTTTTTGGTTTGGGTTTTTTTTTGATTAATATTATTTTCAGAGATTATTGATCCCGACTTTCAAAGAGCAGCCATCTCTCATCTCAGGCTCTGTCTCTGCAGGATGCCAGCGAGACCCCACATTTCTGGATGGGTGCTCACACTGGTTTGGATCAAAGCAAGGGAGGCAGCCACCTTCCACAGTCCCTTCAACCACTTCCCAGGGCTGTGGCCAGCACCCTTCCAATGGGGCTAGTGAAATTAATTCATTAATTGCTTCCATCCTTTGGTGTTCCATGTGAGATAGCTTACAAGAATCATCCATTCTGCATTTCTCCCCATTCCCAATGCAAAATAGATAATTTTAAAGCATTTTTTTGGTACTCCAGTGGAGATGTTTTCAATGAACCTGCTTCTCATTCCGGCATGGGATGGGGGACAGGACCAGGGTCCTCCCTGCACAAGGGGATGGGCTCTGGCCACATTCAGCCTTTGCACCAGGAGTGGACTGTTTCTGCAATGCTCTTCTGTGGTGATGGTGGGTTGCAGAGATAACTCACAATGTTCTGGGGCCTGGGTTCTTCTACTGGTGATTGATTCAGCCCATGAAAGTTGTGCTGCATTAGGAGATACCCCCCTTGTGCTTCAGGTGAAGCTGGAAAACATCACTACACCTGTAAATGGGGAAATCCTCACTTCACAGGGCTCTGGGGACAGCTATAATGGGTTCACCATTCAATTACTTTGAGAAAAGCAGCCAAATAGCCACCTTCCTCCTTCCACCTCCTCCAGAGCCACACAAACCCACTGGGGCCCACAAGCCACAACACACCTCAAGGCTCTCGGGGCTTTGAGCAGAGCCACCAAAAGCCACATTATCCTCCAGGCTGGCTGGGCCCTTCTGAGTGGCATGGCCTCAGCCTTTGCAAACACTGACTGTATTGGGGCACGAGGATGAAGACATCACTGGGCTCCCTTCCAGCAGCCCTCGCTGTGAGGAGGGGGGACCAATTCCCGGAGAGGCTCCATGAAGTCATTCTCTCCCGACATGCCTTCTCCTTCCTGACATCATCAGCTGGGGAAAGCAGGCACAACAGCGGTCCCCTGCTGTGGGATTTGCTTCCAGAGGTGCCAGCAAAGGACACCTTGCTGCTCCTGGGGAGTTGTCCATGCTCCTGGGAGCAGGGCTGGGGGCACCTGTGTGAACAGCCACGGAGCACCGGCCCCAGAGGAGTCGTGGTCAGTGAGCTGGGTGGCACTGGTGGGAAAAGGCTCAGAAAAAGCAAGAAGTGACTCACACAGCATTGAACCTGCCTTGGGAGCACCCTCGTGCTGCACATAACCAGGAGTCCACTGGCTCAGCAAAGCCTCTGTCTACCCCGACGACAAGCTCCTGCAGCAGACACCCATGCTGTCCTGAGCAGGGATGCATGGGGATGCAGAAACCTTCATGGAAACAAGAGAAACAAGGCATTGGTGAGGAACATCTCCCAGAGGGGTTCTGATGGGAAAGGAGGGCACACATCACTCACTGCAGCTGGGAATTTGCCTCCAGTCCCTTTGGTCCTTTGGCACCCAGCACAACACTCAGGTAGAGAGGGCATGAGCTGTCCTGAGGGGTGCTGGATGCCCAGGTTGATGACCCTGGGAGCAGGGCATTCCTCAGAGCCAGGGAGAGCAGCTGGGAGAAGCTCCCAAATTAACAGGAGTGGGAGCTGAGCTCCTGTGTTGGAAGTATTTAAAGATTTTCCGGGCTGGCATCTTCACCTCCTCGTCCACCCCAGCAGCACCCGCCATGGTTTTACCCAAGGAGAGTCCCAGTATAGCTCACCCTGCAGTGCTGGGGCTGCATCCTGCCCTTCCAAAAGCTTTTCTCTGCTCAGGATGCCCCTGCCAACACACCCACTAACACTCACCTTCTGCCCCAGTTTCCAAATCAAACGTTTCAATTTAAGGCAGGATGAATTATTTCAAATGGGGGGGGGGGAAAGGATGACAGACAGGCAGAAATCAGAGTTTCTCTGTCTTTTTCCAGAAATCAGCATGAGCCACTTCTTTACTCTTTAAAGTTCTTAAGGGATTAACTGGAAAATGAAACATTTGGCCTTTCTATTACTTCTCCCCCTTTTTTCCTCATTTTTTTGCTATGACAAAAAGAAAAAAAAAAGGAAGAGAATGTTGAAACCATTGGAAATCATTTACAAAAGGGAAGAAACTTTAATTTCTCAACTACAGCACAAGCAAGATTCATAGTCTTTTTTAGCAACTTGACTTTCTACTTTCTTACTCCTAGAATTTAGCAGAACAGGGAAACTTCTTAAAAAGATTCAGGGGCAAAAAAGCTTGATTCTGGCTTCTCATGACCAAGAGAAGTTGCCAAAACGTGCTGCTACTTGAAGACTATGTATTAGTGCTGGAACTGTGATGGTGGTGGAAATTGCCAAGAAATTCTTTGAAATTACGTGGGTTTCATGGTGTTTCTTCCGTGCCATTGGGGTTCAGTAACACGTTGAAATGCAGCCCTTGGGATCAAAACTCTACCAGAGGCAGTGAGGTTCCTCCAGGCTGGGGACAGCAGCAAAGCCACATGTGGCCGCTGCAAAGCTGCATAACCTGGGGTTTGCTTGCTTGAATTCCAAAATGCAACTTGAGAATAAGCTTCCCCTGAGCAACTTCCATGACTGAGGTAATCATGGATTTGTCGATGGCTGCTCTGCCAGCAAGAGAGGATGCACTCGGGAACGACGGGATCTGTTCTGACTGCTGGTGGTTGGCTGTCCACAGTTTTTTTGGATGGCCAGGGGATCCCAGCCTGGGAATGAGGTCTCCTTGTACGTCCCAGACCGACAGGGAGCAAACACATAACATGAAGGTTGCATGTAGCTCAACATGCTTTAAAGGTGCTCTTTAAGGGGCCTCCAAGCTCTTGCAAATCAAATGCACCTAAATACCAAATGGATTTCAACCTAATTCCAGAGGTAACACCACCTACTCACATGCCAAAGCAGGGAGCAGACAGCTTGCTAATTAACGTGTCTCCTTCATGAATATTGCACTTCCCAAGGAGGAATTTGGTGCTCAAGCAAAAGGCTGCTGAAAGAGAGCCAAGCTGGGCTGAGCAGCGAGGATGCTTCAAAACTGCTGAGATCGCTCTGGCAGGGCTGGTGCTAAAGCCAGCCCCTGGTTTTCACACCCACCAGGTGAGTCAGAGGGTGCTACCTGGGTGCCACCTCCAAAAACACACAGGCAGCTCACAGCCACATTATGGGGGACACAGGAGAGGTGGTGGCAGGAACGAGGAGGGGGAAACGCAAAACCACAGGATGTTTGTGGTCCTGAACCTCTGTGACATTTGACAGTACTTAGGGCCTGACCTTTTTTTAACCCACATCTGAACCCTTGCCTAAAACCTTCTGGGAGCTCCCTTGGGCTGCAATACCCCACTGGCACTGCCATAATTTCTGCCACAAGCAGCCCCCTGGGCAGTGTCCAACAGTCCCATCCACCCTCAGGAATTACACAGCCCAGGGAAGGGCCAGTACAGCCCCACACTCTGCACTGGGAAGAGGTGGCTTTGCCAGCCTGGTTGGAGCTGGGTTTCCCTTGGCCAGGGCTCTCAAGGCTCTCCCATGATGAAGAATAACCTTGGTCTCTACTTGTTTCCCCTGGCAGCCTCCTTTGATGTTTCCTCATGAGACTGAGCAAGGAGACACCACAGAAACCTCACCGAGATACATCTGGCATTCTCAGAATGCAGCAAGTTTCCTCAGTGTCCTCCCCACTCCACCACAGCTCAGATGCCTGCTCTTCCAAAACCCATGTGGTGCCTAAATCCTGTTGGTCTTGTGTATGGTTAGATATTTAAGCAGAAATTGCTCTCCTAAAGCCCTCCAGGAATCTCACTTTGCTGGTAGTAGTTGAACTGGACAGGGAAAGCCAGGTCTGACCACATTAAAAGTGTTCCTGCTTTTTAACTGAAGTGCTGGAACTGCAGTGCTGGGGTCAAAGGAGTCATCATTTTGGATACCTTCAAACTCAGCCACTGTGCTGATAGTGCTGAAGAGCAATGAAGTAACAGTCCCATCAACACCAACACCACCAACCAACCAACCATCTTATCATGGCCTTATTTGGAAGAAGCTTCTAGAGATACCAAATGGACCCTCTTGGGCCATACCACATCTCCAGAGGAGATCTTCATCACTGGCCAAGCCAAGGCAGTCCTGCCCAGCTCTCGCTCCTCAGAGATCGAATTCAAGGGCTGTGTGAGAGCTCTCCCCACAGTCTGGCTCTTGGCATTCAGCCCATGACAAACAGCCATCCCAGCAGCTGACTCTAAGCTGAGACTGGATCCCACAGCATCTTTTAAAGCCACTTCTGAGAAAATACACAGCCCATGTTATTGCCCTGTGGGAGAGGTAGAGACTTCAGAGACCTGCTCTGTAGCCCCTTCTGGACAACCTCCTAGAAAACTAACTCAGTCTTCATTAGCATTTCCAGCACTGCACAAACAGCCTCCCTAGCCACTGGAGTCTGCTTTTACCCAGCCAATATGCTCCTCTGCAAGTCATTTGAGCTCTTACCTCAAAAAACTCCTTTTCCTGCCTGCACACACAGGGAAGGAGCTGTAATCTGACTTTATTACGGCCTCACACGTGCTGTTGCTGTGGAAACGGACACGATGCCACTGGGTCCAACTACAGCACGGCTGGGCACAGGCAGGGACCACAGCCAGGATCCTTGAGGCAGTGCTGCTGGAGAACCCCCCCTTGGACAACAGTTGCTAAAAAATCCCCACAACCAACAGAAGTAAAATCCTCTCAGACCAGGGAGCTCAGGGCAGCACCAAAGGCACATACACCAGAGATCACTCAATGCCATTCCTGTAGCTGCAGCTCTCACTGTGTCATTGTTAACACACCTGCTCAATTAGCACCACTGAAAAGCCATTAATAACCCTCAGGTAAGCTAAGGGACAAACATGTTTCCAGTTGGTCCCACAAAGGCTGTACTTGTCTCCTCCTTCAACTCCGTGCTCAAGCCGTGTGCTGGGCAGGGCTGGGGAGAAACCCAAATCCAAGGGTCAGGCTGTGCCAAAAGGGACCATGCACAACCCCGTGCCCAGGGGCAGGATGAAGGATGGCTGCCCTGAGCTCAGCAGCAGCAAGGGCTTTGTAAGCACTGACAGATGAGAGGCAGACAAGTCCTGTGAGGTTAAGTTAGTTACCAGCAGAAAAGGCTCTATATCCAAAGCCAGGCTGGATGGGGCTTTGAGCAACCTTGTCAAGTGAAAGGTGTCCCTGCTCATGGCAGGGGGGTTGGAATCCAGTGATCTTTAAGGTCCCTTCCAATCCAAACCATTCTACAGTTCTACGGTTCTATGATGAGGCAAATCGTGAAGGAAAGCAAAGTAAAAATTTGATCCACTGAAAACAAAGAGAGGACAAAGCTTCAGCTCTCACATGTAGGACTCGAGGAAGCAAAACTGTTCCTCTATCTAAGGCTCACGGAAGGAAGGAAAGGCATCACAGCACCAACCTGCCCACCAGTGTCCAACTGCTCCACCACGGCAGGGAGTGTCAGCGCTCCAAACCCCTCACCCTGGAGCAGCCAGGGAAACGCCCGGAGGGGCACCCGGCGCCACGTCACCGAGGTTCATCTCTGCGTCTGGGCAGGAACACTTTCAGCACCCTCCCATCCCGGAGCCAGCGTGAGTTATCTGCCAGGCTGGTGTTTGGCAGGCAGGAGCCGTGGCAGAGGGAGATCCCACATCAAGCACATGCCTCTGTGCTGCACCCCGGCGCTGGGGCTCCCAGCCCGCATGGCTGAGCACCCCACTCACAATTACAGATCTGCTGCTTTCCTTGGCCCTTTCATCATCCCAGACATGCAATACCAACCAAACCTGGCAACTGCCTCTCATTTACCTTCCCAAGAGTTGAAAGAACCTGGCCAATATTTATAGCAGCAAATCATGCTAGCAGTGCACCAGCTGCTTTGAGAAAAATAGCTGAGGCTTTTCTGAGCCCAGGATTATTTATTATTCATCAAATTGGATTCCAGCTTCCCCCTTCAATTTCATGTGTTATTTTTCCTAAAATATGGATTTTTGTTTATGTTGAGGTTTTACTTAAGGATTTTTACTTAAAAAGGAGGACACGGATTTAGAAAACAGGAGAAAGGAAAGCAGGATAATTAAAAAAGGCATTCTCTGAAAACAAAAAAATATTCAGTGAACAAAATTTACCCTCACAGAAGCCGTCAAAGGCAAGGACATCAACAAAAGTGACAATGTACATTTTTTATGAATTACTTGTCGTGAATTAACTCAATGGATCAAGAACCCAGTTTATACCAACACCTCTGCCCGAACTGACACAGCTGACAGAAAACAATGTCCCAAATCAGCTGTGGGACTGAGCACCCTGCAAACCAGGAGCATCCCTCTGGCAGGGCTGGGGCAGGCAGGAGGTGAAGGAGCGGGCACGGCTGATGCAAGACTCCTGCTCAGAGACCTCACTCCTCTGCCAGCCACCCAGAGCACGTCTGACAAAGCCAGCTGACCACAGGGCCGTGAGAAAAGGATGGGATCTGCAACTGAATTACCACATCTGCTTTCCCCAGGGCTTGCCCAGGAGTGAGTCACGTCAAGAGGAGGCTTTGAGCAGGGTCTGGACCTGGGCAGATAAAAGCAGCGTTATTTGTGTTGTGTTGGCTTGAATCAGCCAGAGAGAAAAGTGCACAGCGCATCAATCCTGCAAAACAAATACAGCACCGTGGAGGTTTATCCAGGAGAGAAGTCCTGGGAAATGCTCTCATTCGTTTATCATCTGACCAGGGAGGAGAAAACACACAGCAAGAACCAGGCATGGCCAGAGAAGAGATGCCAAGGCATGAGACACCCTGTACCCACCCAAACACCGTGGTGGTGGCTGGGGCAGACAGAGCCCACCACCACACGGGGCTGGGAACGAAGTGACAGGACCAGCTCTTTCTGGGACTGCTCTTCCTGGATCTTTAGCCTTTTCCTCAGAGAAAGATGGCCCCAAAACAGAACAGAACATCTGTTCAGAGGTGTTTCCCCTCTGCAGCACCAAAAGCAAGGCAGAACTGGCTGCAATTACTTCGTGCTTGACACGAGGCCTCAGTGGGCACATGGTCCCTTCTCCCTGCACCAGGGACACAATGCTGTGGGGTCAGGGTAAGAATTGCCCACAGATGCACAAGGAAACACTCCTGAAGTGCTGTCCAGCCTTGAACAGGGAAGGGAAAAATGACCAGCGGAGTTTCTTCCCTGAGCAGGGACCTTTGAGAGAGACACCATAAGGGCTCTAACCTATCAGGCAGGCATTTCCCATTTCCCTGGTTCCTTCAGCAGTGAACACTTTCCCTCCTGTATTAGGTGTTCTCCACTGCTGCAGGATCACGTCAGGACAAGCTCTCCAGTCCCCAGGGCTTAAGCAAGTGCAAGTCAGACAGGCATAGCCTGAGTGTGTCTCTTCCATGCAAAGGGGAGGGAGAGACAGCAGGAACCACTTAAATGAGGAAAAACAAGTTCACAAGAGGGGTACTGATTCATGGGACCAAATCCCACAAAAATCCAAACCCAAACCCAATACCGGGATGTTGGCAGGAAGAAGGCTACAGAGCAGGCTTAGGATGGAAAACCAGGGAGAGGCAGAGAGCAGCACCTGCAGTAAGGACCATGAGTGAAAAGAGAAGAACCAGGCTGAAGAAGACACCAGGAAAGGCAAGAGACACCTCCACAGCAAGAAACAGATGGTCCAAAATGACAGGCAGGTCCTTGCACGTCACGTCAGACGCCGTGGGTAAACATTCACTGCTGACATTTCACACCTACACAAGGCTGCATCATCACATCTTGACACCCAGAAGGGGAGACAACATCCTCGCTGCACTTGTCCCCAGTGCCAGGTCCTCCAGCCCAGGTCTCTGGAATTACACTCCAGGTCTGTTCCCTGGAGAGTCTAAACAGAAGGGGTGTGTCTGTGAGGGAAGTGAGTCTAGGTCAAGTGGTCTGCTGCTCTGAACAGCTGCTGTGCCCAAGACACCTCAGCTCTGCAGGTCTCCAATTCCTTTGGTCACATTTCCCTTCCACATCAGTCCAGGGCAAGAATTTGAAAGGATTTTTCAGGGGCAAAAAAACCCCTGAATTCCCTTTGATTTCCCTGCCAACCCAAGGGTCACAGCAGCCTTCCAAGGCTTGAGGTGAAGGGTCACATCACCTGGAAGGGGACACCTGGAATTTCTGCTTGGTGTCTTCCCCACCACATGACTCTCTGAGTACATGAAAGTAGCTGGAGCATCTACATAACATAGAGAAGGGAGATCAGAATTGCCCCTAAAAGAGCAATGAGCCTTCAAGTTCCTGATCATGTCTTATACCTCACACCTGTATTTCAAAATGAGTTTGTGCTAAGGGCAGCTGATAATCCCCACCCCAAATCATTTCAATCAGATCTTGAGTCTACTGGAAAACAAAGGTACTTTTTATGGTGAATTGTTCACAGTGCTCTTCTATCTGCACATGTCACAACTTGGGGGAAATTAGAAAAGACAACTAATCAGGGAATGCCACAGTGCAGCTATTTCCACCAAGGTACTTGTCCATCCTTGCCCAGTGGCTGTGTGCCCTGGCACTGCTCACAACCCACCTGCTCCTGGGCAGAGGGAAAGTTTTATGTGTAGCCTGCACTTTGAACACTTCCTTAACACCTGCAACAGGTGTGACACATTTCTAAGAGCTGTCAGCTCTACCTCAGCTCTCAAGCACCTGTCAGCCACTGTTTCCTCTAGACCCAACTCGGTTCCTGATGGAATGCACATGACCATGGCACACCCAGCACTGCTTGCAGTGAGATCAGCTCCCTCAGTTTGGGAGCCAGGAAACAGTTTTACTGACCCGGGTCACAGTGTTTAATAACAGAAACTGCTGGAGCTCTAAAGCACCCCACAAAAAATAAACTTATGTAGAAATGTCAGATGGGCTTTGAGAAGTGCAGACATCTGCCCAGGGCTGAGGACATCCTTGAGGCAGTGAAACCCAGCTCCTTCAACAAGAGCTTACACCAGCTAAGTGTTTCCTAACAATGCAGAGGTTCTCTTCCAGAAAACTGGGTGAAGCTGGAGATCCATGCTCCCTTCCCATCATTCACCATATTCTCACTGCCATTTTCTGCTCCCTAATTTTAAACCCCACTCTCCAGGGCAGTACAAAGACATGAAGTCCAGGGTCCAGGAGAAGAAAGTAGTTGAAGTCAGCCAACCCAGAGGCTTTTCACAAGCATCATGCACCAAGGACAAGTTACTGCAAGCTCCCCTTCACAGCCAGGCAGCTGCTGCTCACCCAGCCACACCACAGCAACCACCTGATAAACCTTCTACTCAAACCTGTAAGCTTTTGTTGCAGAAGACACAACTGAGGGCATTTAGATAAGAGATGGTATTAAAGATAAGAAAAGGTATGATAATCACCTGATACCTCCCATGCAGCCTAATCTGTCCCCACAATCTTCACACCGACCTGGCCACAGAGACCACCAAAGCACTGTTCCCACACCGCTGGGACCCCAGGCCGTGCTCCAGGCAGGATCTAAAGGAGCACTGGNCAACCACCTGATAAACCTTCTACTCAAACCTGTAAGCTTTTGTTGCAGAAGACACAACTGAGGGCATTTAGATAAGAGATGGCATTAAAGATAAGGAAAGGTATGATAATCACCTGATTATGCCTCCCATGCAGCCTAATCTGTCCCCACAATCTGCACACCGACCTGGCCACAGAGACCACCAAAGCACTGTTCCCACACCGCTGGGACCCCAGGCCGTGCTCCAGGCAGGATCTAAAGGAGCACTGGGTGATGAGGGGCAGATACCTGTGTACAAGGCTTGGCCATCATCATCTGCCTTTGATTTGCAGCTTATTGTCTTGGGATGGTTTAGTGAGCTAATCCTTCCCTGTGGCTGGGGAGAGGACAGGCAACCTCCCAGGCTTCCTCCCCGGCTTCCTTCAGCTGCACCCAGAGGGAGCTGCCAGTTTGCCTGTGGGCAGGTCAAGTTCAGGAGCTCAGGGGAAGCCTTGAGCACAGTCCAGTTTTTGAGGATTCCCCATTAAAAGCATGTCTGAAATCCTTCTGCTCCATAGCAGCCAGCTTAAGTAGTGGGAGCTTCACCTCCTGGCTCCTTCTCCTGCCTGTTGCACCAGCCTCTCCTCATGCCCTGAGCCATCCCAAGGAATGGTGAAAGTGCAGGTGTCACCCCAAACGCTGTAGAGAAGGATGTAACACTACCTGAGCAATCCACTTTGTGCAAGGCAGGTGGAACATGACCAACCAGGGCAAATCCCACCCAGTATGTGCTTATCGTGCTTATCTCACCAGATCTGTGGGTCAGATTGGAGACCTGATTTCCCACTGCACATTATCAGCAACACTCCATGTACAGCTCTTGTTGGACAATGGGAGAGGCTTTCTCTTCCACTGCACAAGCCAGGCCACTGAGTCACACAGCACTGATGGCAGAGGACCTTGCTGCCTGCCCCTGTCCCAGACTCCTGCTTGGAATGGCAGAGTCCCACTGCCTTGGCTGATCACACCAATGGGAGAGTGGTGAGAGGCTGGAAAGGGAAATTTAAGTTTGGGATTTGCACCTGAAACCTGCCACCAAGGAAATGGGTCTCAAAGTGGTAGCAGCAACCTGTGTCCACACCTGATGATCAAGGAAAGGGGTGGTGGTCAGGAACTGCAAACCCTGTTAGCAAATTCTGAGCCTCTTGAAAAATGGATTTGAAGCAGGAACATACTCCCAGTCACTCAGCACAACACAATAGGGAGAAAGGCCTTGTATCAAGGGAAGCAGGGAAGAAAAAGGAAAGATGGATACCCTCCCTTCTCAGAGATCTTCAGTGAACCCACCAGGCAGCATCAAACCCTCAGGTAACAAAGAGAAAGGGAATAAGACCCAAAATCCAAGTGTAGAAACCAGCCTGTGAAGAGTCAACAAGGGAGGAGGTTTGGTGTGCGAGACAAGAAAGCCTCTTGAGAAAGAGCTTGAGAGATGAGCCATAAGATCTACAGGAAATGAAACAGCACCCGCAGCTTTGCACCTGGGCTGTCACCCAACCAAAAGCATTTCAACACTGCCACGACCCATTTCCTCAGCCAAACATGGACACTGCTGAGGAACACAGGCAACTGTGATGATCTGTCTTTAGGATGTTGTTCTGCAGTCTCCAAAGACACTGGCTCACCCTCAGCAACCTGTTTTGACCAACATTTCTGCCTCCTGGACTATAACAGCAGAGAGGAGAACATTATCATGGTGTGGATTCCCTGTAGCTTTCCAACCTGCAGGTCTTTCAGCAGTACCTCTGCTGCCGTGGCTTTGACTCACTTTGGCACACATCATAAAGATATTATCCCTATATCTATGGGAGGAAAAGGCCAAGGTCTCCAGGGCTCAGCTCACCAGCTCAAGACAGGGAGTCCAGAGCCAAACCAAACTTTCCCTGCAACACCACATCTCCATCCAGCTGGGGTGGGGTGCCTTCCAGTAGGCAAAGCCACAAGTGTCCCACGGGATGGCCCAGCCAAAAGAAACGAGATCACAGGTGCTGATCTTGGCTCAGCCACTGCAGCTACAGAAGCTGAGCTGCACACAGGCTGCAGAAGACAGCTGAGGCAGTGGAAGGACAGCTGGATGCTCCAGCCACGCCGTACTCCTGCTGCCAGCAAAACCCAGCCAGCCTCAACCAAACCTGCCTCGCCATGTCCGAGCTGGAGATCACAGCGGGACCACGTGCAGACAAGTTACATAGTCTGAAGCAAGGCACTCCACCTTGCAGTGAGTCAGGATCCCTGTCCAGGAAGGTTGGTTGGAGTATGACCTCCCCTATCTCACAGGTCTCCGGCAAAGATCCCTTTATGATGTGCAATGCTGAGATTACGAGACATCCCATTGACGGGGTGGCTTTTCATCAGACAGGAGTGCTGGGAACACCACCAGCAGGGATGCAGTGGGGCTCTGTGACGAATTACCCAGTGGAGAAAAGGACCATTTCCAGCACTATTTGAGACCTCTGGGGGTACCTTGACTCACACTAAGAGCAGCACACAGAAATGGTGCATGTTTTTCCCACCAGCCCTGCATTGTCAGGTCCAGCTCACAGGAGTGGCCCTGAAAGCCTTTTCTGAAAGGGGCTTGGCAAAGGTCTCTCAATTCCCAGTCCATGAACAGCCCCTTCCTCCACAGAGCAACTCTAAGCAGACAAAGCCCACCCAGAAAGGATAAGAAGTCCTCATCTGTTAGCATGGGAAAGTAAAGGAAGAGAGATTTACCCTTCATGTCTGCAGATGAGACAAGGATGGCTGTGATGAAAAACATGGTGCACAGAGTTCTCAGCCAGGCCAGGCTTCTTGAGAGGCCACAGGAAAGTAGGAGCAAACAAAAGCCACAGCTGGCCCATGGACCCTGCTGAGCTGTTCCGTGGGCTGTGACCATGTTTTTTCTCTTAAATTTTCGTGTCTTTTACCTTCCTTAGCATTCCTGACACTTTTTCTGGCTTTACCTGGCTGCCATGAGGGTGAGGAGAGGTTTCCAAGGGCATGCCATCACTCTGAAACAGTATCCCATCATGGGCTATGCCAGCTGATGGACTTCATCCCTGCATGAGAACAAAGACCACAAAATTAAACATAGCCCCACAAAAAAGCACCTGGAAACACCCTCTCCCACACTTTGTACAGGTCCACCACCAGCCCATCTGTTTTTTAGGTGCAACAGGACCCATTTGAACACCACCAGCTGCAGGAACAACGTGCAACGTATCCTGCAAGGCCACAAAGCAGCTTTGTATTCATCAAGGATGAAAACTCAAGGAAAGAAAAGACTCAGGAAAAAGGAAAGTCAGTGTTGTGACTCAGAGGAAAAGAGGCCTTAAAGCCTCTCCAGCACAACAGTCCTGAAAATGATTGTAGAGATGCTGTGTGGAGTCAAGAACGATTTCACTGCTGTCTCTCTGCACACGTGTTTTGCATTTGGAGAGCTGATAACCTTGGAAGGGGCCTCACAACCCATCTGGCCCCAACCCCAGCTCTGAGCAATCTTCACATACCTGATCTCCCCTGTGATGAGGGAAAGCTCCCAGGCTGCCAGCTGGGAATTCACTGCTCGATCTGCACAACTGAGAAGGGAAGGCAAAGGGTTAAATCTCTTGCAGAACCCTTTTCATTTACACATGGGGGCTTGTTTTAACTAACCTCAGAGATTTCAGTGGTGTTATTAGTTAAACTGGTGCAGATAGATGTGGATGGATTATAGCAGCCTTGCTTAGTTTGCCAAGGAATTGACTTCAGATGAACTGATGCAAATGTTCTTAAGAACAATTTCCACGCAGCCTGAGCATGAACAAGAAGTTAAAAAACAACCTTAATTGAATAGCTAAATCACATAAAATTTCTCACTGGATGAAAACAAAGACTGTTTAGCAGCAAAAGGCAAAGGGATCCTAAGGAGAGGAGTGGCTAACACAGGTTGCTGCTCTCCACATTTCAAAAGCCACAGCCCACCAAAAGCCCTGGGGCGATTCATGCCTGGGGGGAGCAGAAATACCTGGGGAGGAGGCGGAGCTGGATCCAGCACCTCCCTGGCTGGCAGGAAAGGAAAGTCTCACTTGTCTGTGCAGGCAAGAGGTTTTCAGGAGGATGGAGGCAGGTTACAGGTTGCCACAGCAGAGGTAAGTGTGCCACACTCCAGGAATAAAGCTGGTTCACTGCCAAATCCTGCGCTCCGCTGCAGAGACTGGAGGAAGCCATTTGCAGTGACCAGCGTTTGGTCCAGGGGTTAGGGAAGCTGATGAAGGATAAGAAAGGGACCCAGGACATTAAATAAATACTGGGCTAAGAACCACACTCATGCTTTTAAAGAGGTTCCTGGCAAGGCCAGAGAATGCACTTACCCCTGGTCTCAGTGATCACACTGCCTTGCTACTTGCTGCACTGCAGACAGACAGACAGACATTCAGACATGCTGCCTCCAACCACGGGGCCACAGCCACAGTACTTTTGTCAGTCTCTTGGTATTCTGGTACTTCTCCCAGTGTAACCCAGTGGCAGCAGCATTGCTGGGGTGCAGCACCTCTCCCAAAGCCTGGCACCTCATGACAGGGCCAGAGCAGCTCATTGCAGGAGGAGGGGCAGCTGACCCTGCAGCTCTTTGATCCAGCCTGTGAACTGCTGGGGTGGATTAAGGAAAGAGGACTTTAGCTGACCTTCATTAGCTTTCTGCTGCTCCTTTCCCATCTTGCAAATTAGCAAAGTATTTGCATCTAAAAGGCAGCGGAGCCAACCGGCTGGGGCCAGGGCAGAGGCACTTACAGAAGGGGGCAAAGGAGTTTTCATTTAAGAGAGGGGAGGAAGAAAAAAAACCCCCACCTACCCTTCTTCCTACAGGGCCAGGATGGAAAAACCAGATAACACAGATGCCACCTGGCTTTCCCCTCCCCTCCAGTGCCACAGCAGAGCCCGGCACAGCCCTGGCAAGATGACCACGTGTGATTTCAAAGCTGCCTCCACAGCTTCAACAGGTGGGAGAACAGGAAGGAAAACAGCCCCCAATCACCACACCAATTTTCATTGCTATTAAATATAATCATCTCTGCTCCCTTTCATCTTTTCTTCTCCTCCAAGTGCTGGCAATGAAGGCAGAACAGAGTGAGGAGTTGGGTAATTGCAGCAAAGAACGTGACCTCCAAACACACTGCTGAGCCACGGGGCAGGGAGTGCAGGGAAACCCACTGGCCACAAGGAAAACAACAAGCCCATTGCTACCAGAGGGTGTCAAGGGGAGCAGAGAGAAAGACTCACTCAACTTCATTTCTTGAAGCAAAGCAACTGATTCCCAGTGCAGGGAGCAGCTCGGCACCAATCCCAAGCTCCAGATCCCACTCAAGCAAATTCTGCTGTGTTCAAGTGTCCCTTTGGAAGTGGGCAGCAAGGCTGGCTCTTGGCACAGGCAAAGGAGGCAGTAGCCTGAGGCAGCAAATTGCCAGAGATGGCAATATCACCCCAGGTATGCTGCAGGCTGAGGCCACACCAGAGCTGGTGTCTGTGCCATGCTGTCACCATAGCTGCAAGGTCTCTGGAGCCATCTGAGCCTGCTCAACACCACGAGCACAGAATCACTTAAAAGGTATCTGAAGAATTTTCACTGTCCTCAACAGCCCAGAGCCTGGGCCACACCTTCCCTCACCCACCTGGGGTGCCAAATTTAGAACACTGATCCCTTATTCCTGCTCCCGCTTTGGTGTGTGACCAGCAGGTACTCAGGCAAGAATTTCTGCTTCTGCCTCCATCACCTGGGCTGCAGTTAAGGCATTCTCATGGACAATCCAGCCCTTTGTGCTCAGCTGAGATCCTCTGCTCCTGTCTGACACTGGGTTGATGTGAAAGGCTGTGCTGGTGGGCAGGTTTTCGCTTTCTCCTCCAGCACACCTTGCTCCAGACACTTTGTGGCAAATGTTCCTTTTAAGATCTATTGATTTCATAAATAATAAAGGAAAGAAACATAACACACACAGGTCAAATAATCTCCCTGTTAGGAAACAAACAGGAGCTACAAAGTAAAAAATAACCCAGCAGGCGCGCATCTTTAAGGAGATCAAGTGGCATTAGGAGTTATTTGTTAATTAACTTAAGAGCCCATAGATAGGGCCATATTCAAACAGGTCACCTTGGGGGGGTCTTGCTCCACAAGCCTGCAGGTTTGAAGCCTGCCTTTCTCATTCTGGGAGCACTCAGCAACTTCTGCAACAACTCAGAACCTCTGTCTCGGTTCTACTGCCCAGTGTTCATCAGAGGCAAGAGCCAAAAGGCAAAATCTTCATCCCTAGCTCCTGGAGAAAGCTCTTGTCCAGTGAACCCTACACAATCAGAAGCTTCTTCAGCCACAGGCCTGTATCACAAGACTGACACAGAAATCAAAACCTCCTACCCCCAGGACGAAATGAACAACGTCTTCCGAAGCAACTACAGCCTGGAAGAACAAAACAAAAAGGATAGTTCTAGGCTTTCACAGGATGAAAACCACCTTGGTTAACCCTGGTTAGTACAAGGCTCCTGCCACACCACATAGACCAAGGGTAGCAGCAGGCAGGTAGAGCCTTTTTCTTATGGCATCTACATGTGGCAGAGTAGATTCACACAAGGAACAAAGCAATGACACCCTCATCTCCATGCCCAGACCATGCAGGTTCTCCTCCTGGGAGCAGTGCCCAGCACACTCCAAAGCTGGGAGGGCACACAAGACCTGCCCATTTCAGCTGAGCAGTGAAGCCCTTCCTGCAGCTGGGAGATCTGCACACCAAAGCTCAGCTCTGGACTTCAGCAGGGCTGTGAAAACGTGAGGGGGGAATCGTTGCCAAGAGCAGCCACCCCAGAGGGAACTGAGGCCATGCAGGAGCTCCATCCAGGCAGCTACTTAGCTTAACCCTTTCAGTCACCAGATGCAAGAACAGCTACCACCAGCAGCACACTACACAGCCACAAGCTCTGGGAGTGAGCAGGACCAGCCTCTGCAGCACTTCTCACTGGAGATTTACAGAAAAATCCTTGTGCCACACAGAGCACCACCATATCCTCAGCTTGCCTGGTATCTGGAAGGCAGCAGTGAGTTATTAACTGCATGGAAGATGCCTGCAGGGAGCAGAAACAGCAAAGGAGAACAGAGGTGACAGGTTTTTGGCACTGGGTCACGGCACTGATTCAAGCCTAACATTTTTGTGACAACAAAATGGTGCGTTTCCAGCTGTACTGCATTACCAGGGAGGAAGGGCTGGAGGGCTGGAATGAGTATAAAGAAATCTAAAGGTGGTCACTGGGGAAAGACTTCCTTGCAGATGGCAAATTGATGGCCCCGAGCAGTGGTCACCTGGCCCGTCTCAGCTGCAGCTCAGCACACAATGAGTTGCCCCATGCCAGAACGTCCCCAGGTGTCCATGAGGCTCATCCCTCACCAGAAACCACCCCACAGCACCCTCTCCCAACAGGCTGCTCTAAGCATGGCCCCCCACCTTTGCTCAGAAGTGATACCAGGTAGCTTCCAACCCCATCTGAAGCCTGAGGTGACAGCCACCACTTGTGCTGTGCAGTACACCTTCACCAGCAGCACTGGCTGCTGTGCTACAAGGAGACGGGGAGAAAGTAAGGGACACCAGGGACCTGAGTCCTGGAAGCCCCTCTCCCTCTTCCCTGACACACCACATCCAAATCTCTGAAAAGCTCTTCTTTCACAGAACCTGTACCTCGACAGAGGAAGTAATTTATAGATGTCTACCCTGACAAGGAGAACAGGGGACTGAAGAGAGACGTCTGCCTGCAATGACAGTTCTGTTGCAGAGCTACGAATAGATCCCACACACATAGAACTTCCTACAGCATGGGAAATCCAGGTCAAATACACAGACAAGTATCAATAAGAGAATCTTCTTTCCCATTGTATTTCCTTCCCAAAACTACAGGTCATGCCACTTGAGAAGCACTCGCAGACCAACCATTTCTAAAAGCGAGAGCAGAACCGCAGCCCTGCTCTCACGTCAGAGTGACAAACCTTCGCAAAACGATTCGCTTCCCTCCCCTCCTACTCAGGAGTTTCAAAAAACATTTCGTTCAAAGGCAGCTCTTTGAAGAGGTTATATAATAAGTGATTTGCACCACGAGGCTGGCTAGTTTTAGCCCAGCTACTTAGATCACAGTTGGATTTTATCTTCTAGTTGGCTGGCAGACTTGCATCCAGTGACAGCCCTGTGGGCAGAGGATGCTCCTGGCCATCGCACTTCCCGGCCTGAAGAGTCAGTACCACAGTGCTCTGCTGGTTTTGCCTATTCAGAAACGAGCTCTGCTGTTGTATCTGTCCAATTCCAGCTCCCAGACAGGAAGGAAAGTGGGCAGTGCTTGAAGATTCTTACTTTTTCACAGATCCTGGTTATGTTTAACATGCTCCACGCTCGTAGCAGCCAAAAAGCCATTTGCAGCAGCACCGGGCTCCCCAGGGGCCAATCTCGGCACAAAGAACCCTTGCTGAAAGTTTAGTGAGGTCATATGTCTGGCAAATGTAATGGCAACAAATTAAACTACTTTTTTAAGAACTTGGCTTCCATAGTGCCTTGGAGATCCAAAACAAAATACTTAACTCTTCGTAGCCTCCCCCTGCACAAAGCTCCCCACAAGTGGTTTTGAAGGCAGGGTATTGTCCTCATGCACTGCACAGACCACAGCATCCAAGCATAAACAACATGCTCCTCCTCACTTGGCTGTTTTACTGCTCCCTGAGTTAAGAGCTTCACAAATTGGACCCTGCAGATGTACCCAAGTCAAAAAAAAAAAAAAAAAGAAAGAAAAAGATAATGATTATAAAAATAAAAGTGGATTAAAACCATTCCGGAGGCTATTCTCTCCCCAGTGCTTAGTGGATAAAGCAGGACCCTCAGGAAAAGATAGGCAATAGGATTTGGGTTCTTCAGATTTTTTTTTTTTTTTGAGGTTATTGCTCAAGGTTTAAGCACAAGGATTGAAATGTAACCCCTGTATTTTCCAAACATTGCCTGCCTCTCAAGCAATAGTCACCCCATAGAAGTGCTGGTACATTTTAAGTCCTGATATCCTACTCCAGGTAAGAGGCTGTAAGGGCTGGCAGCAATGAAGAGGGTGCAAGTTGCTGAGATTCAGGACTAGGAAACGCTTGAGGTAGATGGTACTGCCAGAAGAAATTCCTTTCAGCTTACCTTTCTTGTCACCTAAATCGTACAGAGATTGTTAGGGTGGGTATGGGAAGTCAGGAGGAGAGGGAATCCAATTTACCTCTACAACAACATGGAACAAGAAGTTGAGCCCAGAAAAGCAACTTTCCCAAAGTGCTGGTTTTGGCTGGGGTAGGGTTAATTCTTTTTCCCAGTAGCTAGTATGGGCCTGTTCTGGAATTGTGCTGGAAACAGCACTGGTGACTCAGGGATGCTTTAGTTGTTGCTGAGCAGTGCCTACACTGAGTCAAGGCCTTTTCTGCTCCTCACTCCACCGGGAAGAGGCACAAGGAGCTGGGAGGGGACACAGCCAGGACAGCTGACCAGGGACATTCAGAGTGAGTCAGCAAACAAAACTAGGAAGAGAAGGAGAAAAGGAGGGACATTCAGAGTGACGGTATTTGTCTTCCCAAGTCACTGCTATGGATGATGGAGCCCTGCTGTTTTGGGGATGGCTGAACACCTGCCTGCCCATGGGAAGTGGTGAATTAATTCCTTGTTTTGCTTTGCTTGTGGATTTTCCTTTACCTGTTCAACTGTCTTTATCCTAACCCACAAGTTTTCTCACTTTTATCCTTCTGCTTCTCTCCCTATCCCCCTATGAGGGAGTGAGTGAGGCACTGTGTGGGAATTAGTCGCCAGCTGGGGTTAAGCCACAGCATCCTACATCCCTCTGGCTTGCCCTAAGCACCTGAGCACTTCATCAGTTTTTGAGGCACAATTAAGTCTTTCAAATGGATTCACTCAGAACATCTGAAAAGAAAAAGGCATCTGTACCAACTGCGCCCAGAAGTGACACCTCTGGGCACACACTGAGTGTGTCATTTGTGTTGCTATCCTCTCTAAAATACCAGATATAAACTGCTTCTGTGGATTCTAAGACATTAGAAACTACACATTAAAAGGATGCAAAGGCTATTTTTAAAGCTAAGCTTAAAAACTGATGCTGGAATGTTTAAACTTTCCTATCCCACTCAAACCTGCATCCCAAAGGCCAGTCCACAACACCGAGGATCAAGTTGAAGGTTTAGGCTCTTGCATCTGACCTTTGTCATTGCTTCAGTAGCAGCAGATGAGGGCAGAAACTGCCTTTTCCCAGCAGCAAATTGGCCACACGTACCTTTGAGTCCCCCCCTCCCCACCCATCCCCATATAAACTCATTTCAGTGGAAATTATGTCAGTCTCAGCAGAAAGCCACTGAAAGCTTAGAGCAAGAGCACAGAATATCACCAGTGAATTGATTCCATTAGAGCAATCTAAGGGAAAAAAATGATTTATCAGACTAAGAGCTAGGAAACAGAAAACAAAGTCTGTGGCAGAGCAGAGAGAAACTCATCATCAGCCAAGTATGGAAATGAGAAAGCTTTCTGCCTCCTGCAAATGAAGAAGTGAAATATTGTGATAAAGCCAGCAAGGGGTTCTTAGAGATGTACACAGTACCAGGAGGGAAGGAGACCAGAAGCTTCCTGGTGCCAGCAGGGAAACAGGAGCAGCTTTACCCAGGTGGGACGAGGAGCATTAACACTACTGAGACACTGCACCAGCCAACACAGCCTGCAACAGAAACAGGTTGAAACAGAAACAACCCAAAAACCAACCCAAACGCAAAACCACACAGGCTGGGCTTAAAATTGGCTAAGCCCCAAGTGAGGTAAGGATGGCAGCCAGTCCTCAGGCAAGAACCCAGAGTGCCCAAAACACACGTGGAGATTGGCTCTGGAAGCTGTGGGAGGCTGGCAAGCAGTGGTGGCATGAGGGACCACCAAGGGCAGGGCCTGAGGCAGACCAGACTGAGGAGCCTGATCTGACAGTGGGAGGAGGGTTACATCAACCCCAAGCTTCTCGAGTTCCTGTGGCTCATTTCTCCAGGAATGTGGGCCACAGTTTATTGCAAGAATGGAGACTTCCAGTGTGTATTAGCAGAAGAGGTGTTGGAGAACAGGATCTCCCAGAAGTCCAAATTCTTGTGCAGCTACATACTGAACACCTGCTAAAGTCTCTAAAAAGTCAGGAGTGATGAGGGGAGGAGGGTGTCAGTGATGAGCTACTCAACTGTGAAAACATCTGCAAAATGACCAAAAATTAAAGGCAGTCCAGTATGAGAAGAGGGGAGTTCACAATGGAGAAAACATTCCACTATTGGTTGCCTTCCTCTCCCTTTACCCTGCCTTTAATTTAAGAAGCAGACAAAGCAAAATCCACTTGGAATCCACACTGCATCTGACACACCAGGGCCTCTATCCCAACCTCAAGCAATTGTTTTTCATACACTGCACAAGGGAGCAGGCTAAACCCCACCACTGGGTTTAATCACCTCTGCACAAACACCATCCAGGGTCTCAACTGCTCTTTGTCAGATTTGCCAGGTACCACCTGGGACTTGGCTGAGACAGACCCTCCTCCAGGTGCCAGCTGAGTCCCCCCTCACCTGTTTTTTACGGTCCTAGAACAGAGGTGAACTACCACTGCCCAAAATAGCCTGAGAGCACTTTGCTTGTCACCTACAGCCAGCACACAGCTCAGCAACAAGCCCAAGACAGCCTGTGCCAGGCATTTGGCAACTCCAAGATGCCTGAACGCTTCAAAACCGACTTAGCAGCACCAGAGGTGGGAGAGGGGTGACTTTCCTGGTTAGTACTCAGTCCACACGCCGGCTGCTGTACTTCTGGAAAGCACAAGAGATCACAACTGTTATCCACCCTTATGAATAAAATATTCCTTTTATTTTAGTAAAGTAACAAAGCTATTTACAGATAGAGTAACTATACATTTCAAGTGAAAAATAGATTGTGCTCAAAATTGTTAAAGCAAGTCACACGCAGTCTGTTGGGAACACAAACAACCTCAAACCTCCCAATGCCTTCAGCTCTTGACTTCTCTAAGGAAATCAGTTCGTTTTGTTCTGAATGATTTTCTGCTGATTCTCAAGACATTCCTTCAGCTTGTCTTCAGTGAGTGTCAGCCTCTGCTCCAGGATGGAAACTGTCTGCAAAACAAAGAGAAAGTTGTTGTTGAGTTGCTCACAAAGCCACGTTACACACTGTGTTCTGAGTGAGCAGTGAAATGCTAAATTTACAGGAGCACTTAGAGGTATTTCAGGCCTGGAACTCCAGTGTCAGAATTTTAGCAGGGCAGAGGACCACAGGACTTCAGAGAGGAGCAACAGAAGATGGTGGGCACAAAGCTCTCCTGCAGACAACACCAAGTACCCATTTCAGCACTTGGTACTTTCAGACAGGGCTCTGCATTTCCTTTCATGGACAGTTTCTGTCCTTCCACATTCATGAGACATCAGACGCTCCTCTGCTAACAAGACCACAGATTTTAAACAGTTTAGCCCAGCTGTACCTCTGATTTTACTTACCTCTCTGCGTCCAACTCTCTCCTCCCTTCCCTGAATGCTGTGGGGTTTGCTGTAATTAAAACACTCAAAACTTGCTGGACAAACACAATGAGAGCCAAGAAAACCCTCCCAGCATAAGGCAGTGCAGCAGGTGGTGGAGGGGAACTGAAACTCCGAGTAGCAATATCTACCTGAACATAATGCCCACATTTCTTTGTGTAATCCAGTTACCCCACAAAGGATTGTTCTCTCTCTCTCTCCTCAAGCTGAAGTCATCATGTACAGGACGCACAGGAAGAACATTTTAACCACGTGGCAATAAAAGCTGAAAACCTTTTATTGATCACTGAGATAATCAGGGGCCCCAGCTATGCACAACCACTTTCAGCTTCCAAAGACACCAGAATGGCCGATAATGGGTGGTGATGATTTAATGCTTTAATATCCATAAATTTATCAGCAACAATCAATAGCTTCACATTTTGGGCATTTTTACTGCATAAATAACATCCTCTGTTAAAAACAAAGGATGTTCAGAACCTTGGGCTTTAATAAAGTAATTCAAATAAACTTGGACAACCGCTGTTTGTATAGCAGTTATACATAGAAAGCCTTTTAATAGCGCATTTCGTAAGCACATCTCTAAGTGCCTGACAAAAGCAAGCAGGTCTCATTATCCCCATTTTACAGCTGGGGAAGCGAAAGCACAAAGAGAGGAAATAGCTTGGCTAAAGCCACTTGAGACTAAGAAAAGTCTCCTGTAAAATGATTTGGGGAATGAGACAAATATAGTGGGGGAGAAAACAGGCGTAGTGAAAACAACAGCAGGCACTAAGGCAAAGCCATCTTGATCAACAAAGTCAGGAAGGGCTGTGCATCACAGCACTTACCATAATGCACCGTTTTCCCCTCCCCAAGCACACTTCAAAGCTTATTTCTAATATATTTCTCATTTCTGACCTGTGGCAAGGCAGAAGAGCACTGCTGCAGCTGTAGAAAGCGTCACCTGAAAGAATGAACCCTGCATTGCCCAAATATTCCATGGGCTACAGCACCAGCTGCATTTCAGCTTTTTTTCCTCCTCTATTGTCACCCCTTTGAGGTACAAGATCTGCAGTTCACAGAGAACCAGAAGAAATGTTGTGGAGCCAGCAGGAGCCCTCCCACCTGTCCAAGGAGAGAGGACTTAATCTTCTTCACATCCAACCATGCCATTGCCTAGTCACTGTCTTAGAGATTAGGAGCAAAGTTACTGAAGGCAGAACACAGTAGGCTGAATGTCTACCAGGGGTTTTCAGCAAAGATTTTATCCTTCAAGCAACCAGAGAGAGAATGAAAAGCAGTAGGGATCCTGGCTTTTCCATTTAAAAAATGAACTAGTAACTCAACACTCTGTTAAAAAGAGGGGGAACGAAACATTGCATCAAATTTCCTTTAGAAAGAGAATCAACTGAATTAACATCCTGGCCACACTGCCCTGCTAGAAGCAATGCCCAGATTATTGGTGGTTCCTCTGTTCCTTGATTTACTGCCACCATGATCCCGTCGATACGAGTTAAGGGCTGTTACACGCAGCACTGCGAGACTGAGCACAAGTGAGGCAGACCTCAGAAAGTGTTGGATTTGTGAGAAAGCTGTAAGGAAAATGTTTATTAGAATGGAAACTGCATGTAAGTATAAGCAGAAGACTTGCAGTAAGTATTTTTTGGAAACTAAATGTGGAAAAGCAGCAGTCAGAAACGAAATTCGGGAAGTCCAACGTAGGAATCGATGACTACAGTCCATTTAGAGTTGGATATATGACGCCCAAAATAGACAGGGCATCTGACATCCTAGGAAGGTAAGGGAAAGCACAAATATTGCCCAGCTGCTATTAGTGCTACATTGTAACTTGCACAGAAAAGCTCCTTTATTAGCAGCTGAGAGTTTTACAATATTTCCATGTTGCTATTTATAAAGCAAGTCCTTCTTGGGAGGCAAATGAAACTGCACCCATTCAACTCCTGCCTGTATTTGCGATGGCTTTCCAAAGATAATGAACCAACAATTAAGCCAAGGAGGAAAGCACTGTCAGCCAGATTCAGTGAGGAGTCACTGGAGCCAGGTTCGCACTCTGTGGCAGGATCTGGGCTTCCTGTTGTGTCAGGAGCGCAGTACATGTCTCCATTACGCACCAGGGAGTAAATGCTGGATAATTTATTGAAGTCCTGCCTCAACTTGGCAGAAGGCTAACAGCTCAGGCTTAAACGAGAAAAAAAGATCAACCTATTTATTTTTTTAAGGAGTATTTCTGACATTACTGTAATGTACTGAGCATTACTACAGACACCAGGAGAGAATATGGAACTTTTTACAGAAACAAAAATTTAAATCACTTCTACCAACACTTCCTGCAACATTTGTCTTCATTTATCTTCACAGACTTAGCGCAGAAAAAAACTGCTCTGCTCTTTGGAACATTAATGGGAAAGTATGTAGAAAAAGAAAAAAAATGTTGCCTCCTATTTACTTTTTAAATTCTGGGGAATATTGAGCTCCACCCTCCCCCAGGACACCTAATCTGAGCACCCAGTAGTCACGCTTGCCTACCTGATGACAAGCCCCTTATGCTATTCCTCCACGTTATTTTTACTCCCTTAACCCAAATAACAGTGATCTGTGATGCAGTTCCAAGATGCTTTCATCAGTATCTATTCCTTAGCCCCTCTTAAACATGCCCCCGTTTGATTAAGCAGCAGAGACAGTTTAAGAACCACCAGCCTCAGGGCTGAAGCTTTTGCAGTGGCCCCGTAGGGGCTTTTGAGGAGGACAGATAAAGGGAAGCAGGTGCTAATTGAATGCCCAAAGAAACCAGTTCTACCAGCGCCAAAGAAAACTTGGAAACAGAGTTAAGGGAGCAGAGGTCGACAGCAACCTTCTGGAGCAGCAGCGGGAGTCTGTGCCGGGAGAGATCCACCTAGACAGATGGCTGCTATTAGCTAAAACAGGACTTAACCTGAGCTGGGGGCAGGCAGGCAAGGGCACAGAAGGGTGGAATAACCAAGGCTCAGCTCACCACACTAAGGGACGAGCTCTGCAAGCTCAAAGGTGCAGCTCCTGCCCCGCAAGCAGCACAGGAGCTTTTCAAAGTGCCACTCACAGCGGCTCTGATTAGACACTTAATAGCTTAGGGACAGAACACTGCTCTGACTGACCACCAGGAACTGGAGCCCTTCCCCAAAAAGTATCAGTAAAACAGTTACTCAGATCAGGTAACAAAGCTCAGCTGAACCTACGAAGGACACGATCCTGGACAGTATCTGTGCTCTTGGTTCTGTGCAGGCACAATATGACACTTGCACTTCTATTCCTGTTTATTCATAACAGAAAATCCCTCTCTCCATCTCAAAGGAGGCAGAAGTAGTTTTCTACCTTTACTTACATAAAAAGATCCTCAAAAGTTTGCTCCACCAGTTTTTCTAAGCATATGCTCTAAAGATTTTGCAGAGCACTAACATATCAAACAGCCCAAGAAAAACATTACTTCTGCCTCTTCAGATTTTTCTTTCCCATCTGACATGTTAATTTACGAAGACAGCATTTTCTTTTCAGTTTATCAAAAAAATGCACCTGCAAAAGAACACACAACAAATGCAGAAGTTTCCAAGTTTCTGTGCTCACAGTTTCCCCACTCCACACTGTGGGTACAAGGAAAAAACGTAGGAATGGATGCCTTGCAAGAGGTACAATGAAGACCACAGATGGCCCATGGATTTACAGAATGAGACTTGTCAAGTTTGACCTGGAGTAGGAGGCTTAAGAGCTCTGTCCTTTGTACCAGCACGGCCAACGCTGGTTTGTTTTCAGACTCACATACCCTGCTATAACTTCTTATGGCTCTCCCTAAAAATGATCATTTCAGAGCCCACTTCATTCCCAAACATGGCCAAGAAGTACAAGTAAACTGCACCATGAAAGCTGCTTTAGCATCAAGTTATTATAGCAGCATCATTAGCAGCAAGTGCTACTGAGTGGGTTCAGAGGTACTTGCAGGGCACAAACTCGTGACACCTGGGCCAGGCTCCTGCACAGCACTAAGAGGCCCCTTGGTTCTGAACTGGCAAGTAAAAACAGTCTTACAAGAAAGGAGAACAGATGCCAACCTGCAAATACACCAGTCAAACTGAGTAATATCAACAAGAAGAGGCCCCCCATTATCACTAAAATGAATCACTAAAATGTATGGAACAGGTCTGCTAAATACAACCCTGAGCATATATCCAGCTCTATGCAGAATCAGGAATCAGCAAATATCCAGGTAAGATCCAGTGTGGGAGCCCTTTCTCTAAACTAGTGCAATGAGTCAAATAAACCACCACAGGAAGGGTTAGTCCTACCTGCCTTTTACAAAAAAAAAAAGTTAACTCCTTCTGCTAACCATAGTTTGGTGTTTTAAACTCCAGCTGCAAGATGAAAGGCTCACAGGAGAACTTGTGCAGCAAAAGTTCAAGCATGAACCTGTCTGGCAAGGAGCAGCTTCTCTTCCTACCATATTAAGTTCTGTCCTGACATGCTGTCAGTGTCCTTTCCATCTCAGCCACTGCCCTCATGACCCCCAGCAGACCCCTCCTAGTACCACACACACCTAGAGAGAGCTGGGCTGCCCTGCTCATGGGAAATTTGTGTCTTAACAGATTTTAGATGGAACTCAAACCAGATATGGATGTTCAGCACACTCTGAGGCATTCTCATCAAGAGCTGGCAGTTTAGACCAGCAGAGGAAATAAGCCTCATCTCAGTATAACAAGGCATGAAGCCTTCACAGCTACCAACACCTAATGTAGCAAAAGGCTCTTTACACACCAGGACCAGCCTTACTCCAGTGGTCAAAGCCTTAATCTCAGAGATCAAATATACACTTAAGGTAGGTTTCGGTTTAAAATAAAAAAGTGGGATGATTTCTAACAGAAATGATAGCTCCTCATGAGCTCAGAGTAGAACAAGAACCAATGTCTGCTACCCCAGACATTTTAAATAAGTTCTGTGGCGCCTCACCATCTCAACATCTTTGAATGCAAAGCTAAGGTGAATTCTCACAAAGCCTATTTACATAGAATATTTCACACCAGGCTGACTTATGGACATGCTTCAAATTCCCCAAACTTGTATGATTGTTCCTACAACACATGTAGCCCCAGTGTGGCTGGACAGGAACACCTCAGTCAGTGCTGCTGTACAGCTGTGGGTCAGTGGGTCCCACAGACCCCTCAACACAGGTTTTTCACTTTCACCCAAAGTCATAGTCCCACCAGCTCTCCTGAGCCAGCAGTCAGACACGTGCTACTCAGGATACTTGAAAAGTAAAGAATTTTTTACATTTAGCAACCCAAAGCACTACAAGAAGGAAATGGTTAGTTATAAAACTCAAAATCAGTACTGCTCAGCTAATCTCCCCTTCTGATTATTACAATGAGGCTGGTGAGGCACTGGAACAGGTTGTCCAAAGAAGCTTTGCCTGCCCCATCCATGGAAGTGTTCAATGCCTGGTTGGATCAGGCTTTGAACAACCAGCCTTTGGCAGCAGGGCTGGAACTAGATGATCTTTAAGGTCCCTTCCAACTGAAACCATTCTAGAAATCACAGCTGCCCTCTCTCTTTCCACCTCCCAGTACACTTCACTTTCTGCACCTACTTGAATTCAGTTTACCAACCCTTTCACTAAATTATAGGAGTAACTTGGGTGTAATGTGGGAGACTCAGTACAGCAACAAGTGATCACTTGTGGTGCTCACTGTGCTTTTTACAGTAAGAAAATCATAGAAGTGAACCCAAAAAATCTAGTTCCATCAATTATTTACTAGACCAAGCAGTGTCACAGTGACCATAGGGACCCCAGGGGACAGAAAGGGGTGTCCTTTGTATGAAATCAAACCCAGCCATGAAGACAGTGAGCCACAGGTCTGCCAGTGTCTCCCACACAGGGTGGGGACACAAGGCACACAAGCCCTCTGCAACTGAGCCTTTCAATTTACTGTCCTCTTACTGGCATTGTTTCATCACACATTGCTGTTGCTTTAGTCTTGACAGTTGATCAGCCAAAGCTAAACTGGTGGTACCTGCATCAGATCCTGCAAGTTTCTGGAAGGGAATGGCTGATGGCTTCTGGGCAGCTTCCTTGGTGTAGAGCTCCCAGACCTCTCAGCTTAGACCAGCAGAGCAAAAGGAGTCAGAGACTTTCAGTTTCACCACAGGATAAAACACAGCAAGTTATGATGAGCTACATCAAAACATCCAGGCAATGCACCATGACAGCAACTGCACAATACAGAGGTTAGAACCCCGAATGACTAAAGGTCTTCCCCAACCACAAAGACTTCAAAGCCTTCCCATATCCGTCCCCTGCCTCTGAAAGGATGCAAATCACTCACTTAAATGAACCCAGCTGCTGGTATCCAGTGACTGAATAACAGTTTATATTAATCTTCAAAGTCTGCCTGTGAAAACAAATTGTGGGAGGTGTTTAGTGTTCCTTCCCATTGAAGGAAAATGGAAGGTGAAGGTCCTGTGAACATCCAGGGAGATGATCAGCACTTCTAAAAAGCCAGCCTTCAGACAGTGTTCTGCTAATACAGAAATATCCCTAGGAGTGCACTTAATTTAGGCAGTCTTAGGAATAAGAAAAATGTATTTGCATCAAGATTTTATAACAAGTATATTTAGGAAGCATATTTCAGAAAAATAAAAGGAGCTCTGCTGAATTACACAGAAGACTGGCAACAACCAGGGCACTTCATTTGTTTTGAGTGAGAGATCAAAGCTACTGAATATCCAAGAGATGGATCTGACTCATAAGAAATAGCCTCTCTGTCCTCTAAATTAAGATTTAAAAAGCAAGCTCATCTGACATTTCCCAGGTTTTTCAGATGGGAACTTTTTTATTAGTGTTTCAAACAATTTCTTTTGGAATAAAAACTCCCTGCAGTTTTTCTCCTGTGTATTGGGCTCACCTATAATCCATGGGTGTTCAGGTCTTAAGAGCAACATAGAAACCAAGACATTTGTGAAAAGCAAAAGTAGAAGCACTTATGAAATGCCCACCCCCCATCCATGAATCTTTCTTCTTGACTTGTAACTATGTGAAGTCATAAAAGCATATATTTTACTAAAGCAGTTGCTTAATTTACAGTCCATGCCTCTCAGAAGAGAGAGGTCACATTCATTCCTCACTAACACAAAATTTGGGGGCCACATCTCAAAAAAAGGAATAAAAATTTGATTTTACTTGCTTTCATTATGAGCACTGCACACACAAACATTTTCAGTTTTAATTAAAAAGCAACTCACTTGTGCCCCGATCTTTTCTATGCTAAAAAAACTCATTTAAAACAATTTTTTTCTGCCCACCCCTCCCCCCCGCCTTCAGTCTTTCCTGGAGTGCAATAATCCTTTAATCTCACATGAGCTAGACTGTCCTTCAGTTGAGGCTTTGGATTATTTTACAGATCTATCAAGTCTTCTCCATTTCGCTGTGTTGTTTTCTCCCAGCTTCAACACCAGATTAGTTTGGGGAAGCATCTAAAGCCATTTCCTGTGGGTGGATTATCGCAGCTATTTATGAATTTTTATGCTAACCTGGTTCTGAACTCTCCATTTGGAGAAGACATCTCCCTTCCCACATAAAACCAGCAGCTTTTGCCTCAGTGCCTGCTGCCCACCAGATCAGAGTGAACACAGCAGCTGGAGGTGTTTGAAGTGAGGACAAGAATATATAATCTCTTAGAAGATGATCATTGCAAATGCAAGTTTTCCACTGCAGCCAACATGGTTACTCACAGATGATCTTTTCAGAAGGGCAGTTCAGCTCCAAGTGCAGAAAATGCATTGGAACCAAGTAAACCTTTAAGATCTGCTTCATATTTGTTTCAGCCAAAAACACACCATTCTGTTCTAGGAAGTTATCCAAGAGAGAAAATCACCTTGTTTTTCCCTTAAACTTTAATATTCATCACATCTCTTCATACAGGCACTGAGATACCGAGATCCAGCCTTCACTAAAAAAATTAATTGATAAACAGTCTGCATCTTCCTATTTTTCACATCTCTGAAATGCCAGCAAAGGATTTTTAAACACTGAGACACTGACAAGATACTAAACTGCAGGAAAGGGAGGAGCAAATCATCTATATCATACATTTATTACTGTCATCTTCCTCATTCCTTTGTCAGATGTGAATTGCCTGCTTCCCTACAAAGGGGAACCAGGGTGTCTAAGCAATCCAAAACTACTGGAAACAACTGACTTATGTCAAGGCCTCAACTTCACTCCTCTCTTCAGGCAACAGAATTATTAAGCACGTGCTACTCTTCTGAAAAAGGCAGTCAAACATTATTTGCATGTGAAGTATGGCCAAACACAAACCACTTTTAGGAAGAAATACAAAGACCCTGTCAGGTCACATTAAACCACTTTCTTATAAGTAAGATGCCCTGACAGAGTTTTGGAAAGGAGGAAGAGAAAAAGGTTTCACTGAATCCAAGATCAGTTAAAAGAAAGTTGCCAAAACCTTAAAGAATTAAATCCCAGCACAAAATCAACAATGTAAGAATGAAGCTTTGTAAATCTATTCACTATACTGGTTACTGCTAGCTGTAATATCCAACAGCCACCAGATTCTCCTGGTTCATCTCCCTCTGGTAAGAACTGAAGTGCCAAACTGATGGAGCAAGTCTGCTGTGTGTGGCATAACCCCTCTACAGCCTCAGTGACTGGTGACTAGCTGGAAGAGACCTTTTAATTGAATTAAAAAAATAACAAACAAACCCACACTGAATCCAAGTGCTTAACACCTCGTTTCATCTGGAAAATCAGCAGAGGGAAGGTACTAATAACTGTGAGCAGCAGATGACGCACCTTCAAGCGCGCGGCTCAGAACAAAGCTGTGTGCTGGCAAGAGACGACAGCCTGATGTCTTACTATCACCTCTTTCAGCAGAAATTGAAAGTATTTTCTCTCCTTCCCACTCTTACATGATACCACATTTAAGCCTTGAAATGACAACTACTGAAAAAAATATTAGGAAAATAAATGAGGCCTGTATTTGCATAATTTCCCAAAGTAGTTTTTCACAACTTTAACCTTCCTCCACTGGCACATTTTATCATGGTAACGCAGTGCTGAAAACTATGACAAGAACAAAGACGATCCCTGCTCTTTGAGGAACCTCCTCCCTTAGTCCAGGAACAAGGATTTTTTCTGGGCTCATTTGCTTAAGTTTGTTTAGTGTTGATTTGTTTTGCTGCTAAATATCAAAACCTTGGCATGAAAACAGAAAATTAGGAAGCCATTTCAACAGTGTGTCACGAACATCTACCTGTACAAATGCATTAAAATGGTGTTAATAAAACACAACATACACAAATTAGAGCCAATGAGAAATTAAGTGCTTCAAAGATGGCAAAAAAGCTACAAAAAAGGTAAAAGGTTGCAGAATGCAGAGTTACTCGAGGCAGCTTTTTGGTTTTTTACTATTTCGGGGGTATTTCCAATTTTATCCTAAACTTACTAATTTATTCCTCCCCCACTGATCTCAGTTTCTCTTTCTGCTAGGTTTAAACAACATTTAGAATTTTCTACGGTTACACAATATCTTCGACAGCTATTTGCATTGCTTATATTTAGGTTAAATCCCACACATACTGTTTACTGCAATATTTGCCTCCTCTAAACACCTATGAAGTTGAAAAGGAGCCATTACGCATCCATCATCAGAAATGTGGATCTGATTTATGTAATGAAAGATAACAATCACATTCCAAACTTACTAGGGAGACGTAAAAACAGTAATAAAATATTTTGTGTATACACTGGGCTGCTTTTTACTCACAAGTATGAGGGCCCAGTGTCAGAGATTTCCCTCCCCTCCTCCAGCGTTCAGCGTTTTAAAGATCACAGGAAAAGTGCTTTCTTGCATTTCTGCCAAGTGCACTTAAATACCTTTTGGGTTTCATCCTACACTATTTTAGACTGCCTGTAGTCCTGGCATGTTTTTTAATCCCTAAATCAGCCTTCAATCCCCTGATGGGCCCTCTAACCCATCATCTTGCACTTTTTGACAAGTACTTTGACAAGTTAACTCTCTCAAGAGCGGAGAGCTAACTTAAACCAGTAATCAGTATGTTCAACACCAAGTGTTCAAGACCTGCTCGTTCTTTGTCAGAAACAGCATTTCAACCCACAGACAAACCCTCCCACACAGATTTTTCCATCCTACCACTCTGGTCTCAGCTACAGGAGATCACCAGTGTTTACTATCCCATGCTTGTCACATACCTCAAAAAACACACAGTGAAATTCAGGGCCAGACAATAATCAGAAACAGTATTTCTTCAGAGGAGCAATGAGCAGTTATTTAGTTAATAAAAAAACAGTTCTATCCCCAAATTCTTACAAAGTAAACACATACTGTGATGATCACCATTGACGGCTGGTACTGTTCAAGCATCGCTCAGTGACTCCGAGAAAGAACTGTTTGTTACTGTTGGGATTAGTTGTTTGTAACTGTGGGTGAAAAGCATGTTCTAGCAACAAGGCACAGAAGGGCCCAGACTTGTTGATGGGAGGAGAATACTGCAGAAATTGGGCTGTGTAGGTGAATGTTGGGTGGGGGAAAAGCAGCAGGATCTGAACGGAGTTTACCTATAGACTGCAGTATAATGGGGGAGGGAACAGAGACAGATTATTCACCAAAACAGAGTTGTTGTGCCAAGCACTCCTTTAGGCATCACCTTAGATAAACCCTGGCTAATAGCACCGTCTCTCAGAGCTGGCTCACGCAGCACTCCAAGACACTGCAGCATAAAGGAACATAAAGGAAGAGTTCCAGCCTAAGCTGGAAGTCAATGTGAGGGAACTGATAGAGATAAGCTGAGAAACAGATGAAAGATTTATCAAAATACTACTAAAAAGCTGAGGTTTTGAACTAGTCACATTTTAATTCTATGAAACTATTGCAAAACATTCCCAATTCTTCCCGCCCGAGGTACCTTTCTCATTACAAAATTAAAGAGCAAACCATACCTGAGTCAGAACATCCAGCTGTCCCATAATATGTTCCAGGGTATTCGCAAGACTGGCCTCCACCTCTTGCTGCTCGTGGTTCCTACCAGAATCCTGAGTTCTTGTTTTCTTATGATGAATACCACTATCCATTTCTGACTGCTAGAAAAATAAACAGACATAATCTGCTATTGCGATGCAAACAACTGGAGAAGGATTTCTGTTTCATGGAGGGTAAACAGCAAAGGACAGTTTATGCTGGGACAGTCTATGCTATTAAAAACAGGCAAAGGAGAAAAGGAATTGTTCTTGTCACAGCTGGAAAAGGAAAAGCTTCTGCTGACTTGCCTGCCTGCCCCAGGTGGAGGGCAGTTTTGTTGTTTTCAGGGCATTTTTTTGTGTGTACTTGTGTTTGTTTTTAAACCTTGATGAGGAAAGGTAAACCTTGGATAACAATCCTGAAGCAATCCTGCAAGGTTGAAGCTTTATGTGTGCAAAGAGCTCTGGCATGCTCGTGTGGTCCACAGGCACAGACCACAGGTAAATGAAGACTTATTGGAGCCACATGGAAACACTACACCCAAATTACAAGAATTAAGTAAGATACCCTAAGAGGAGTCCAATTATTTCACTCCAACAGTAAAGTTAAAGCCTCTCTCCATGTTTGGTAGTTGCAAAGACACTGTACTGCAGTTAAGTTCAGTAGAAGCAAGACGTATCCACCAATATGCATTGGAACAGTTTTGACTTAGTAATTTTAATTTTGTTTATATCTTGAACTGGTTTTCTTTCTCAATGAGATTAAGAACAAGTTTACTTTGAAGTTTCAATTTCAACTGCTTTAGTTATGCAAGCTTGAATATTTCATTCAGAATAAATTAAGTTTGAAAAACACAAATAGATCTCTACTAAAGAACTTATTCTTCTTTCCTTTTCTTTCAAAATGGTACCTTTCTTCTACAACAAACACTATTTGCATTGTTTATCTGCATTGCCACCAGAAGCAGTTCAGGGAAGTTTAACTAAAGGAGGCAGCCAACTGGTTAAGCAACTGCAGACTTCAGTTTCTCAATTTACACTAACAGACAAGATTTCAATCTAAAGCCAAGATCACAGCACTCAAACTGTAGTTCTCCATGGCCCGATGCCTGGTGCAGCTCCATCCCATGCACTTATTACTCACATCAAGTTCACAAATCAGCAAAGACAGCAAGGAATTCTGACAGATTGGAAGATGGTCTCTAAAAGTTCTCCCACATGTACATTTCCAAAGCAAGAAACGAGGAGTTGCTTCCATCTCTCCTCTCATATGCCATACAAGGAATGCATTTCTCATCAGTGCTGTACTGATCTACCTGCTTATTTCTGTATTTGACACAGGTATGTGCAGGTGTGCAACTAAACTGCAACAAGACCTTAGACCAGCTCACATAACTTTAAATCTACATTAAACAGTTGTGCTGCTAGGAGCCACTAATTTAGGCCACAGAAAAGCTCCCAAGGCTGAGGTTCAGCCCAACATTCAGGCAAAGATATGCAGAAAGTAGTGCAAGGAGTAAAAACATGACTACCTAGGGAGGCTGGAGACTGGAGGGGGCAAGGAAGAGAAAAAGAGGCCATGGCAGGAGTAGCTTTGCCAGGAGGATGCCTTGCTGCTGGTAAGTGCTGACCACTCTTCCAGACTCTGCCAACCAAACCATCCTCAAACAGCCAAGCATCACAAGGCCAATTTTGTATAAGGAGCAAGAAAGGAAGGGAAAGGTTTAAAGGATACATCTAACAACTACTCCTCAGGAATCCCTGTTGCTCCACCACAGGCTTGGGATGCAGCTGGGTATCAGGTGGTACCAGCCACACCAGCCTCTGCTAATTTGCTTCCTCCCACTTGCTTGAATAACTTGGATTATCTACAGGCCCCTGGCCAACACAGCCCACACTCCAGGTCACACTGAACAGCCTCGACATGGGAGCCACGCTCCAACCACTCCTGTGCTGCAGGTAGCCCGAGAGCCACATGTTGCTCACCAGTGCATTGATTCAATCAACTAAAATATGTTCTTGCAGAGGTGAGATAAAGCCATCCTTACAAACCTGCTACTTGCTGCTTATATTTAAAAGTAAAAACAAGCAAAAACCACAAACCCCTGCTTTTCAATGCATAACTAGCATTAAAAAAACATATTTTCTTGCTATTTTAAGGCTGACTAGCCTACTTCGATGATGTAACTTTGGGCCAGTCAATCATGGCACAGCAGAAATCTGAGTGAGTTAACACTGCATACAACCTGCACTTAAAAACCCCAAATGATGATGAGCTATCCACTTCAAAACCCATTAGAACAAGCTGACTCACAGAAGCAGAAAAATGACTGCACCGACAGATCTTCTCCCTCCATCTTTGTAGCACATGTCAGACAGCTTTTCATAAAAAGCTTCTGGGTTGAACTCAAGAGTTGATATTCTCTTTGCTACACTCCACCAAGTTTAAGAGTGCAGCATTGCCCTTGCAAATGTGCCAGAGAGATGTTCCTACACTTATGATTTAGGGGTCAGGTTGTCCCTCATCATGTCAAGTCGAAGTCAGAGGCAGAGCTGTCAGCTGCCACATTGCTCAGCTCACAGGCTCTGTGCCACCCACAGGAAAAGCCAAGCAAGCCCCTCCAGCAAGGCCATGTGGGCTCCTGAAGGTACTCACTGGTGGCAGCACCCCCAAGAACAGAAACGTATCTACAATTAAAAACAGAAGCATGAAAATACGGCTGTCCCATTTCAAACATCACTCCTTGAAAGGTTCCCTACTGCCCATCATCATCATCCAGATAATCCACAGCTACAGCCTTCAGCACTGAGGTTCTGAGTTAGTGCATCTGTCTCAACCAGGGACACAACCAGCCACTAAATAAACTGTGTCAGTGTGTCACGGCAGTGACTTCCACAAGGGAGGCTTTCAACTGACCAAGGGCTTTGAATATTCAGTTCTAGGAACAAGCACACCCTGCCTAACCCCCCCTGCCACAGCAGCTACAAAAGCCAAATATCCACCACCCACACCTACAGCAGCACTTTGAGTCACTGCTCACAAACAGGCAGAGAAACTGGAGTGTTAAACTTTACAACTTCACAAAACAGGGAAAAGTTTGGAAACTTTCCTTTAACAGCAAGACTACAACCTGTACCTGCTAGTACCTTAATGTACTTGAAAGGAAATATGCACCCAGTTGAGGAAGAATCAAATTGCCCCCAGACAAATATTTTCAAATTTTGTAAAAGCAGATTAAATCAGCTTCTGTCCCTAAGAATGAATAAGAAAACCCTTACAGACCAAACTCCAGCCACCCTTCTCCTAATGGCAATCTATATCATGTGGTGAGCCAGCCATCGGTGATTTAAATTCTAACAGATTTAGAAAAACATTGCAAAAATAGAGAATTGTGTCAGTCTCAGTACCAAGGAACATCATGACTACAGGGAGAGATGCCTGTGCTCTCATCTGACTCACCTGCAAGGTGAAGTGCCAGCTGAATGCCGGGGACAGGCACCAGAAACAATGACACTGCT
Organism: Pachyramphus minor; assembly: GCA_013397135.1. Classification (NCBI taxonomy): domain Eukaryota; kingdom Metazoa; phylum Chordata; class Aves; order Passeriformes; family Tyrannidae; genus Pachyramphus; species Pachyramphus minor. The sequence goes on from VYXB01002933.1 coordinate 691,986, forward strand.
GCAGAGGTTTAATTTATTTTAGTCAGAGTTCAAGTGCGCAATTCATTTGGCACAACCAAACAAATGTATTTGCCATTAAATATCTTATTACAACATCTGCATATTAAGCCCTGGGAGTAGAGCAAGGAGCAGCTGGACATTAAAGGAAGAATAGATGAGCAGTTTCTGAATACAATACAGCTCTCAGTGACAAAGGGAAAACAGAAGTGATTTATTTATAGCAACCACTTAAAGACAGCACAGTGCAACTACTTGGGGGAAGGGGAAAATTAATCAGCCTTCATTCCAGAGGTCTCTTACTGAGCCTCTTACAAAAACTGTTCTGGCTAAACAGCATTCTGGCCAGCAATCACAGTGCTGATGGGGGGGCAGGGGGCAAGTTTTAACTACACAACACGTGTGCATCTGTAGTAAACCAACAGAGACAATTTAAAAAATGCCATTTTGCTTTTTAAATCATGATAGTTACAAGATATGTTGATACAATAACTTCCTACCTGGATTTTACACCTACTAATAAAATGTAGGATTCTTATAAGTCAATCCAGAGGAAATACTTCTTTTCCCTTCTCCTCACCTTTTTCCACTGGAAGGGAAGAAACAAGTGATGCAAGGGGCGTAGGTTCAGCTCTACCTTTAAATCTGTTGAAATCAATTTTCACATTGCTTTAGGGGTTTTGTCTTTGCACTTTTTAAGGGAATGTGATGTAGTCTAGACTTAATTTTCAAGTACCTAGAAAGACAGCATTCCCTTTAACCAATACATACATCCAATGTACTCAATTCAATACAGACATCCAATGTATTAAAACTCACTAAGTGCAATTAAATTCACTATCTTAGCTGAAAAAATTCTCCTAAAAACAGAAAAGCAGAAAAATCCCAAAGGTGGTGTACACTGTTCATTTGGACCCCAATCCTACTAATTCAAAAGAAGACAGAAATACCATTAAAAGTCTTCTATTTCAAGGAGTCATTTTCACCACAGGTAAAGTGATATTTTAAATGTGTTCTCCAAGAGCAACAGTGACATCCAGTGGAAGCATTTTAGCTTTAAGGTAAGCTCCACAGGCAGGTCAGATGGAGTACACACACCATGCTAGACTGGAGGGCGCATGAAAAGCTGAGAGGTAGCATCAGCTCTTCCTGCTACCTACAAAATATCACTTACTGAACACAGCTCTCTGAACACAAGCTCATCCCAGAGCCTGGAAAAGCATCCCCTCCCCAAGGCAGCACCGAAATTTCTGGAGAAATTCTTCAAGACTTGCATGTTACTCCTCATCTACTGTCCAGACCAGCAGAGGGTAACAACCAGAAATAGGATACAAGTTAAATTAGATTTGTGAAAACGATTTATGGGACCATTCACCTCTTATTTCAGGATCTAAGTTCCAATAACAAAGGGAACTGGGGAGGGAGAGAGAGAGAAAAAGGGAAGGGATGTGAAAAGAACATCACCTTTTATTTTTGCTTCAGACAAAAGTTTGGGTTTGATAGGTCAGGGGCCAGAAATTATTTATGCAGAGCCCTCCTCCCTATTGGTGCTACTAAGAATTTAGTTCAGCCACTAAAATTTGGCACCTCTACCGTAACAGCCATGTTTTGCCATGAACCCATAAATAAAAAGCTTCTGATAACCTTCAAGAAGAACTAGAGGTAATAGATGCTGTGCTGTCCATGCTTCCCAGTCAGTTTACACTGACCATCACATATATTCCATGGCACCAATTGGCTGTGAGCCAGCCAAGATCAGGCTCGTTGTTTTTCGTGCTATGATCTCTGTTTTACATAAAAAGTAGAAACTTTTCCAAGGAGAAGCAGCACTGGAAGGAACAGGAGTCCCAGTTCCTGATAAGCCCTGGCAGAGAGGATCACCACAACCCAAAAACTGTAGAGAATGTAACTCTTAACAAAGCTTGGGCTTCCAAATGATTAGTAATTAATGCAACACTACAGTAATTAACAGTTTTACTAAAAAAAAAAAGTGATAACAGACTCTAATCTTCAATAGTCAGCTCCTTTCCAATTTGAGTTACATTTTAAAAAGCTAAAAAGCCCTCTACAAACACTGAAGAAGCACAGGAAACTTTTGCATGTATTACATTTCCAAAAGTCCAAAATGGTACTGCTGTGAAAACTTGATGTAAGGTAAAACTTGATGACTGCCAATTGTTAAAAAAACCTAAAAAATAAAGCAGGTCTGTATTTCTCAAGAAGGAAAAACTAAGTACAACCTTCAACATTTTAGATTTGTATTTTCCTACTCTGCTGAGGCATTTTACCTCCCTTAACCAATCTCCCCTCCCCCTCAGTCCTAATGATTTCTTAGGACATAAGAAGAGGTCTTCCAGAACTCAGTATGGAATAATTAAGCTTTGTTGTACAGGTGATGCTCAGCTGTCTATTCTAACACTGCTGCTGGAGAATAACAGCACCAAAAATCTCAAATGAACAGTTTTGTGTGGAAACAAGGTGCTAGAGGAACAAAAAGATAAAATATGAAAACTATTGGTAAGAAATTTCACCAAGAATTGAACTACTGTTCCCCATCCTGTGTTTTTTCTGGGGAAAAACTCCCAAGAAAAAGCAGCCAAACAGCAAAATAAAGTTTTTACCCAGCCAGGTTCTCTTATACCAAAAGCATCAGTCTCCAAGGCAAGAAGGAAAACACACACAGTGATCTCCTGAAATGGGGAAAACGGTTTCCAGCCGATTCCCTTAATCAGAATAACATTTGCCTCTTTCCAGTGAAATAGGAATGAATATGCTGTGTAACATACACATCATGTACATACCTAAATATGGTTTTTATGTATAAAAATGCATGCTATGTACATATAAGTATGTGCAGACACATACACATGCTATAACACCCATTTGTTATTACTCCTGCTTGAGTTTGGACTTTAGCAGAAAAGTTTAAGATCTTTGAAACTTTTCTGTAAAGCTTGAGCTATCTTCATCCATCTCAAAGCTGACACAGAATAGCAGCCTAGAAAAAAATATAAATCTTGCCTCTGTCTCTTCTCTTTGAATTATGACTCAAGCATTAAAACAAGTCACATACAGCAGCAACCTAAGTGGGAGAATTTACATTAATTAGCCTGAGATGCTGAACTTAAAAGGCAATTTTTATTCTGACCAATAATGACTTGTCAGGACTCGCCTTATTGTTCCAGAGTCTAAGAACAAATCTATTCACTGTAAGATGACAGAAATTAAAAGCTGATCCTCTTATTTCTGCAAGAAATCTTGTCAAACCAGAACACAAGGGAAAACAATTGTAGCACAGCTGCACTACCACGTAAAACTGCTGCAGGTTGTTATAGCCATTCAGAGCATCCTGGAAAGCCAGGCTAAGGGTGCCTATGTCCTGCTTTTCCTCTCTCTCATGTTCTTCATCAAGACATTTGTCCTGTCACTACAGGCCCTTGTAAAAAGCCCCTCTCTGGCTTTCTTGTAGACCCTTTAGGTACTGGAAGGCTGCTCAAAGATCTTGCCAGAGCCTTCTCTTCTCCAGGCTGAACAATCCTACAGGAGAGGTGCTCCAGCCCTTTGATCCATCCTTGTGGCCTCCTCTGGACTCACTCCAACAGGTCCGTTGTCCTTCTTCCCCAGAGCTGGACACAGCACTACAGGTGGGGTCTCACCTGATCAGAGCAGAAGGGCAGAATCCCCTCCCTCTGCTTTTGATGCAGCCCAGGACATTTCTGGGCTGCAAGTGCACATTGCCAGGCCATGTCAACCAGCATCCTCAAGAATTCCTCGGTTCCTGTTGAATCTCTGTCTTGCAAAAACATTACCAGGTCACATCTTGCAAGAGTAAGTGGGCTTCCTTCAGTGAAAGGGTGGGTAACCATCTACAACCACCCTGATTGAGAAGGACATGGGGAAAGCTCCTGAGCATCCTGTGATCAATCATAGCAACACTCCTGCTCATCCCTATGAAGCTTCTGCTTGGACAGCTAAGCAGAAGAGAGAGCAGTGGAAAACATCTTGAACACTCATCACACTGCTGTTCTGATAAGCAAATAATCTACCTACCTATTCCAGGAGGAAGACAACCATGCACCAGACCAAAGCTTCCTGGAGTGGGAATCCTCAGAAAAGTAAGGTGACAGCAGATCAGGAAAAATAGTAATTTGCAGACCATATGTATGCTGAAAGGTTGGAGCCATGGTGTTGAATACAGGATTTCTCCCTTACAATGCTTAAAAATAAACAAATAGAAAGGGGTGGAGGAGGTGCAAATGACAACATACATTCACATCCAATTGCAAAGAGCTGCAGTTCTATGGAATGAAACTGATTCCCAGGAGGGAATTTCACAGCAAGTTTAAAATTAAAAAAAAAAGTACAAAAGGATTCATAAGTATTAATGGATGCCAAAATTAGACATAGTTACCGATTTGGAAGCCAAAAGGTCAGAACAAGAGGCACATCTGGCCTGTGAGTAATTCAGGAGGAATTTGTTTACACAAGGACAGTGGCTGACAGAGTGAACTGCTGCAGTCAGCACAGAGACCACGGGCTGAGCACAACAGGCACCCGAGGTCACCAAACAAACGGAACCAGCAGAGGAGAGAGGTGGAGTCAGCTCTGGACACTCAGTTGTAGGAGTCAGACAACTTTATAATCAGATCACGTTTTTTGGCATTAGTCTCCAACTCTATTCAACAGGACTATTTTGGACAAAACTACCATTGAAGAAATAAGTACAGTCCAATGCCTGGAGAAAGTTCTAAACCCAGCAGAAAGAGCCTACATGTCTGTCTTAACCGAAAGACGCATTTGAAAATTCACAGGCTATTTACTTGTTTCAAAGTCCTTTCTGCTGAAGTGCTACTCTTCCCAAGCTTCCCTTTGTGAAGGTCTGCTATGCTTACAAACCTGCTATCTTCACGGTTGAGTGCCACTGAACTTCATATATTTAAAACATTTGTGCTCCTGAATTTCAGAAGAACAGAAAGACTTCTTGGCCAGAGTGTCAAAGGACAGCTCTGCAACTCTGTCCATGTCTCCCAAATTGTCCTACCAAGGGATTGCCTGTTTTTGAGTCTGCCTGCACATCCACTCATGTGAGCAGATCTTGGAGTCCTATCAGGAACTGTAAACTAAGCTGTATATATATATTTAAGCTGTATAATATATTATGTATATATATATATATTGCAGAATTTACAGCTGCAGTGGCAAGAAACACTTACCCATCACCTGTAAGCTTATGTTCTGCTGTACCAAGTATCTCTCTCTTGCCAGGATACCCTGAGATAACAGATCACCCACAATCCTTGTAGCCTGTGCATTTCACTGTGTTTTGGACACGTGAAGCCCCTACTCCTCTTGTTCAAGACATCTTTGCTTCTGAGGTACTCCAACACAAACAAGCTTTCAGGTATTTTTCTTTAGAAAGCTACGTGCAGAGGACATAATCTGCCCTCCCTGGAAAAAATAAATTGTGTGATGAATGTTTTCAAAATATATCAGAGCAGTGAACACGTCCTTTGATCTGATCCTACCCAACTCCTCACACAGACAAACCCGAATGCTCAGTTACTGATCCTAGACAGGCAAAAATCCCATATTTTTGAGAACACATGCAAAATCCACACCTCTCATTCTGACTTTCCTTTAGGTCCTCACCACTCAATATTGCAGCATAAAGTATGAATTTACTCTTACCCTTTAGACTCTAGATCAAAGCAAGCACACTCACAGGATCAAGACATAGGACTGCAAGACATTATTTCTTCCCATCAACTTCACACCACACACATCAGGAGTGTTTGCCCTGAACCTTGGTTTTCAAGGTGACTATGCAATACTTAATACAACAACTGTTTGCTTATCATTTAAGAGTAAGCATTTATTGCAGAGGTACTACTTCTGATCTAACATTTACAGCCTCACATCTATGCTAACGTGTTTATAATTGATTTCTGACAGCTTTAGTGTTCTATCACACTCTCATGCCTGTGCTACTACACCACAGTCATGACTGCAAATCCTGCTCACTGTGACCTTCCCTTTCATTTGCATTATTCCTTGCATGGATCAGTTTTACTTTCAAAGGAAGCTGCATCTCCTCCCAAGCCTCATATATTTACAGCAAACAGAAGCAGGTGGGCAGAGCAACTTTGAAGTTTACATCTGTTGTTACAAACACGTCCAATACCCTGATTCACACTGAACTTGAACCAACTGCCTCAGAAACCAGCATCTTCTAAAGGCTCCAGGCTCCCTCTTCCTATGAAAGTGAAAACTGATTTTGAGCAAGTTTGTTTTTAAGCTCACCAACCCCAACAATATTTCATGACTCTTATCCCACAGGTTATTGAGGATTCTTTTTTCTTCCTATTCATCTTGATGATAAACTAGTTTTGATGTCTGTGTTCAGTTATTCCTTCTTGCATGTAAGTCAGATCCTCCCAAGAAGAAACCAGTTACTGCAGTGGTTTTATACAACAACTGTTTTCATTTGTATTTGTTCTTTCACAAGGCCTAACTAAAATTATACAGCTACACAAAAGCATAAGCTCTCCTTGGAAAAATATTCTTTGGGACTTAAGGGTGAACACAGATTCAAGAGGTGTTGAGAATAGTGTTCATATATTTTAGAGGCACAAAAACCAAATAATAACCTCTCTGCCTATTTTAAACACAGTTACATCCTGAAATGCTTGCAAAATCTCAGGATTATTTGATAGGGAGAATCCTGGCACACTGACACAGCAGTAGAGAAAGAAGGAGCAACTTCACCTTTCATTGAAGGAAAAGGTGACCTTGGAATGAAATCAAGATCTGCAGGTGGCATTTTCAAAGTCTGAATTAGATTGGAAAAATAACCATCTCAACTACACAACCCCACCAAAATAAGTAATCCAATATTAAATAAAGCAAGCATTTGGCTCAAAACAAGAAAGAAATTAATATACAGTGAAATTTAAGTCTTGCATTGAAGGTGCTCTTAAAGAGCCCAGCATGATGTATTTCTAAAAGGTACAAGTCATGACATTCACTTGAAAGAAAAGAGTAGACTGCCATGAATGGACAAGTTATTACAGAGCCAAGACTTTCATGCTCAGGTTATATCTAAATAGCAAACCAAGACATTTTCAGAGATATCGGCTTCTTTTTAACAGCAAAGAACATTTCAGATCAATTCTAAATTTAATCTTAACCTAGGGTATTCAAAACAAGCTCTCAGAGGACATTGTTGATTCTTCCCCTTCTAACTTTAGCAATTGTAACTGCCCTTAAAACAAAGATATTGAGTAGTAGCTATATTTTGCAGTTCCCATGCTGCGTGCCCAAGCCAAAGGTTGCCTTTGGGTGGCAGTTCAAAACACCCCTTTGAAGTAATTTAGGTCCCCAAACCAAAGTATGTCTCTGCCACATGACTCAGAATGGATTCATTTTGCCCTCTGCAGAAACACAGCACCTGGCCCAAACCAACACATGACACCCCACAGACACCCTGTGCCCTGTTTCCCACAGCTCAGAGCAAACCCTTGACATGGATTTGCCTTTCTGTAGCACACAAACAGCTGGTGCCAGCAGCATTCATTGGATGTTTTGCCAGGTAAACCCTCTTCCACAAGGGAATAGTTTTGTTAGAGGGACAGATGTTTCAGGGTGGCTAGTCATTGTTCAAGGGATTTGCTCAGTAGCTCCCCTCACTGGACGTCCTAAGAGGTTTTAGAATGAAGAACTAAGTTTCAGAAGAGATCAGGCATTTTCTTCTTTTCCTTAAATTACTACTGGATAATATGCTTTGGCACAGGGAAGGGTAAACTTAGCATCTGCCATTAGCCAACACCTTGTCTACATTATTTAGCCTACTCACTGGAATGTTACAAACCAAAATTGGTGGTTTTTTCCCCAAAAGGTTTTCTTTGTCTCTGCTGTATTTCAGCCCAGAATTATACTATACCATATTTTAAATTAGAGCGGACAGAGTTCAAAGTTAGACCAGTTCAACAGGCTAATAAACAAAGAGGTCATTGGACTGCTAGTTTCATAGCCTGCATAGCTTTAGAGTTAGAACACTGGAGGGGAAGAAAAGGAAGAAGTCAGATTTAGCCAAAACCAGCCAAGGATCAATAAGTACTTTCATGTCCTCCTTCCTTCTGTGACTGCTTTCCCCCCTCCTCTCCCACTCACCTTGCACTAGCCAACCTCTGGTTTTGTTTGCTCCCTTTACAGATCACTCCACAAAGTGAGGCATCAGGTTTAGAGTTGCAGATTCAGATCTTGTCCATCACAAAATACTACTGCTATTCCAACACCTCCAGCAACGGTCTGAAGTCATATTAAATAAAAACACTCCTCTGTTTGAGAGAAGTTTAGTAACCTAGTAAAGACCTGAGTTGATAAGGTCAAAGACACTGTCAACAGAGCAACAGATGTTGGCTAGAAGCTTACCCTTCAACTGGGGCAATGCTATGCACAGACCCCCGGTTCACAAATGGACTTTTAGATTACAGCTCACGTTGAACAAGATTTACCAAAAAACAGCCACAGTAATAACATATTGCAGAATCCTGTAAGTGTACTCAAATGCATCAAAAAATATCCAAAGATAGATAAGACAAAATTCAGACGTTTAAGTGAATCATCACGACATGCAAAAATTGTAACTCCTATGGGCAGTAACTTCTAAGGGCTGCTCTTGTAACAGCCACGACATCCAGCATCTGTTCTACACTCAGATCAGTGCATCAGGCTGCATTACTCACTAGCTGGATTTATCCCTCACATACAGTCACAACTCAGATGTCTCCTGAGTTGTGGTTCAGGGAACAGATATGAACTAATGTCTCCAGGTATTTAGGAAAGAAGCTCCAGTACAATATGTCACCTATTTGTCATGTGTGACTTCCACACACAGCGATTTTTTTTTTTTTGTCTTTGCTGACTGTCAGTGAACAGATATCACGAACATTATCTATTTTCAGGACTGACACCAGCCTGAAGGATTCACATCAGCGAGCAAAACCAGCTTTGGCTGTTCCTCACATCTGCTTTTTTTGTGAACTGTCATTCAAGCCTACCATGGATTCTTAAACAGAGGTTGTTAATAAAAAACCACATCCATACATGCACTGAGCTGATCTCCCTTTTAAAATCATTATAGATAACTTTCCTATACAGTAGAAAAGTTAAACAAAGGAAACAACACAAGTTTAAAACAGATACCTCCAGCTCAAATAAAGATGGTTCTACAGTTCAACCGAATTATTATTTTTCAAGCTGCAGAAAGTGTTCTGAGAAGGAACTCTACACGATGACTGCACGCTGACCTACCCCAGTGTGATGGCACCCATCCACAGTACTGCCAGACTTCTGTGTTTTCAGTGCATCACCATAATCTGCATCAAAGTTGGTCTTCCACACCATCACCTGAAGAAGAAAATTGACTCCATTAAAATTTTCTATCAAAGTTTGCTTAAAGGATAATTTTGTTAACACATCAGAGAAGAGTTTACCTAGGAAAGCTTTGCCATGGATTAAATTAAGGATGTTGTTTGCAAATATGCTACTGAATACAGACATAGCTCAACTGAGTTCTCAATGGGTAAGAGACCTCTTCCAACATTCTTTGGGTCAAGAACATCATGAAACTAGAATGACTCAGAAAACTTCAAAGCAACATGCAGAATACAGCATTAAAACCACAAATATTTTAAAATACCATGCTTGGCATTATAACAGTTATTAGCCACACCACAAACAACTAGTCACTTGTTTATCATGAGATTCATTCACAGGAAGAGTTAATACTGACAGTAGCATTAGAGATCTTGAGCTAGTTTGTCACCTCAATACCAAATTCAAACCCCACTTACTGGCCCCTGCTCTCCACAACACAGCACTGGTTTCAGAAGAGAGGCCTCTAACACGTAAATGATTTCAACCTATCGAGAGCAATTCTATGGAGTAAAACCCCTAGCAGTGTCCCTACAAGTCTAAAGAAGTTCAAGAGCAATCAATCAGTTATTCAGAGGTCTGAAAGACATCCAAGAATCCAGGCAGCTCATCTTGGTTATCAGAAACATCAGTGTTTGTTCTTCCTTTGCAAATGTTCATCCCTGCTTCACATGAAAGCATTTTTCTTTTGCAGTTGCATGGTTAACCAATGAGGCCATTCCATTGTCTAACAGGACAAAAAAGTGATGCTCTTTTATGGTATAGATTGCCTCTTCACAGCTACCAAAGGTGCTATTACAACAAAGATGGGCACTGCCATATACTCTAACTGGGGGATTAACAGCAATGCAACACAGCTCAGTGAAAACTGGTGACAGAAAAATGGATCCTTGCTCAGACCACTACTTTGGGTTGAAGTCTGTCCATGTCTTCAACTCACACCATTAAAACCAGCACATATTTGCAGCACAGGCTCAGGTAACAGTCCTGTTTGCAGTTCAGTAATTAAGTATGTTTTTTTGGAGAGGCTACCTGGCTGAATTATCACACAAAAAAAATCCTTTTTGACCTGCAGAGATGTTCCTGATAATTATTTGTTGTATTTCTCTTTGATTCAGAAAGCCAGTATTTAAGAAGGTCCATTCCACTGAAAAAGTTTTTTGCATGTATACAACTGCTAATTTAGAGCTAATTCTGTTTTTAATACATATATATGTGTGTGTATATTATTATTATATATGTGTATATACATATATATATATATTTTAAGTGGAAGTTCTTTCTCCATGCACAAAAGGAAGCACTGACTGCATTTTCAGACACAAATCCAAAAGGAGAGAGGCAGTTCCTTCATGAGAGCCAAGAACAGGAGAGCCAAGAGCCACCCTTCACAATACATGCATCCAAAACCACAGACTGGAGCTCCAATGGGAAGGGCTGCCAAAGGAGTTTGTTAGGACCCCTTGCCATGAACATACCTGTAAAAAGCACCCTGCCAGGGAGGCACTGCCAGTCAGTGTTTCAGTTTAACACCACCAGGTGATACTTTGCAAGGAGCATTACTTTGCTTAAAGAAATCCCAACCATAGAAGAGACAAAAGAGCTGATAAAACATAAGCCTTTTGAAGGAATCTGCTTTACACAACAAAGAAATGTAGGCTAATACATCCTCTTAAGCTCAAAATGAAACAAATAAAGAGTCAGCTTCTTGGTTACGCCCAGAAATCGAAGACAAATAAAATTTCTTAAGTTTTCTATTGAAAATAAGTAATAATGAAGTGCAGCTTCCAGCTATATCAGGGTTTTTATTAAGGAAGAGAGAAACAACAGCAAAGAGGCATTATTTATTTCTTGTGTTAGATAAGCACTTCAAGAGCAAACCTTTATCTAGTGACCCCAATATAATTCTATAAGACAAAACCCAGGATGAATCTCTTCAAAACAGTCTGTTTAGTGCCTTAAATAAAAAGTGGTCTTAATGAGACGGGATGATAACCTCTGCCACCTCTCTTTGAAAGCAGTAAGATGCCAAGAAACAGTAACAACAGGGCACAAAACAATTAAATTAATCACATACCTGTTCATCAGACCCTCCAGAAGCAAATAAGTCTCCAGATCTTGAAAAAGCTACACAGGTGGCTGGGCCCTGCAAACACATTTAAAAGATAGGTTTAAAAAAACACGAAAGAAAACAAAGTGTTGTAAAGTTCCATTCATTGCAGCTCTACAGGGTATTTCTCGTTTGACATCAGCAAACTAGAGACAATATTTGTAAAGCTCTTACCTGTCAGGTAAATGGGCCACAATTAAGATGCTGGCACTTACCATTTCCCACACTTTTGCCCCCAGTTTATGATACCCACTTTTCAATATCCACAGCATTAAAACAGAGACAGGAACAAAACAATTTTTACAGAGTCAGGCTTTTGCTTGTTCCCCTCAAACATTCCATACAAATTCCTCACTGCAGAAGACCCAAGGCTTAAAGCTCTTGCTTTCTGCACCATGACATTAGCTTCAAAACATGCTTGACCAGCTATCAACCACAGCAATCAACTTGCACCAATTAATTAAGCCAAGGTTAAAAGCATTTTAAGTCAAGAAATCTGTCCAAACAACGATAGAGGTTTCAAACCAAACAGGCACCTGCAGCAGATGGGCATCCTTACAATACCATCATTTGGCATCCTTACAATACCATCACCATACAATACCGTCATTTTTAAGCTGCAGCCTAATGATCCATGCAGGTTTGTGTTAGTTGCCAAGTTTTTTGCTGAAGAATAGAAGATTGGCTTAAACTGCTCTTCTCTTAGCAGCTTTATAGAAGAGATGCCAGAGTTGATGCATCCAGGATCATCTTCACACAGCACAAGCACTTGCACTCTGAAGAAGTCTCGTGCATGAAACAGTCAGTTCTGAGAGACTTCAAATGCTGCCAAGTGTTACAGCACTGCCTAAACAGCACCACACATGTCACACCACACACCTTGTTCAATGTATTTCAACCTCCCAGCAAGCACACAGGAGGATGCACATGGGAAGGATGAGGCAGGATAAACAGAGCTGGGAAATGTGTTCGAGCACAGGCACAACAGACAAACTGTTCTGCTCAGAATAAACAGCTGAGAACCTGGATCGTGGAGTTCTGTGACAGCTGCTCAGCACATTCCCTTGCAGAACATCCTAAGGTAAGAGCTTTTGCCCACGCTGAAATGGGCAGAGGCAGGAATGAGAACTTCCTATGGCACTGACAAGCTGGGGGGACTGACGGGGGTAACAGCAGAAACAAGCACCAAAAGACAAACAAAAAATCACAACAACCTCCAGAAAACTCCACCACACAATCATACACCTCCTCAGAAGCAGAGTTATCCTCTTTCGAGTAAGATCACGTATCTCAGAAGGCAAGTTAGAAGCTCCTCCCCACTCTGTATCAAGTTGCAAGGAGAGACTATTCTATTAAGAGTCCACATCTTCCCAATGGGCATCACATAGAAACATCACATCCAGTTTGTTACTGGTTTCCCTTCTTTCTGCCCTTTGTTACAGTGAACTCACTGTTAGAAATCCTGACAGTAAACAAACACCCAAAGATTGCATCTGGGGTAAGCAGCCAGCTCTCACTGTGTCCCACAGTCCTGTGGGCTTCCAAACACGCTGGCACAAGGTTATGCCAGCAAAACTAGACCTTGATGTGGTCACTCCCAGTGTCAAGAGTTTTAGTTTCCTTAAAATACATTAAGGTATTTCCATGTTATCATTTCACCTGCAGTGATTTCAAAATGTTTTGAGGTCTTCTAATAGCAAGACCTCACTCCAGAGAACTTGCCAGAAATGATCTAGTAGCAGCAATTTCAAAATGCACTCATTAGCATGACTAAGCTTGTTCAAGTGACACAGCAGTGACTGGGTTAGATATTTCAAACCAAAGACACTGCCAGTAATCAGCTGAGCCTCTGCCTTTATTCCCACTCACCCTTCCCAGCACTTCAGCTCTCTGACCACACTGTTGGGAATGGAAGCTCTAAAACTGCAAAAGCAAAAGACAAATAACCAGTAAGAAAGGGCAGAAACAACCACATAGCCAGAAAACTGCAGTGGTGAATATTGCTCCAAAATAACATAGTTGAGCAAAGAGAAGCTGCACTCTGACTATCATAAACCAGAGTTAGGAGGGCAGGAAAAAATCCAAGACAAAGTGTTCAGGAATGAGCACAAGTGAGGAACACTGGAGAAGAGCAATGTTTCCCAAAAATATTTTTGTCAGTCTAAATATTTCAGTGTATTTAGACAAAATCTGGCACAGCACAAATCACATCAAAACAGGGAATGAACTGACTCCAAAGTCATGGCATTCTTAAGGGAAAAAAAAGTTCAACAGAACATATTCCTCCCAAAATAGAAAATGATATCAAAGACTGAATGTGCCTTTATAAATTGAAAGAAAGGGAACAAACAAGTCTATAGACACAACATCCTCCACAGATTTGTTGACATAAATTAAAGTGAAAAGTATTCCTGCTACATACACTCACAGAACTCTTCCCAGATATAACAGGTTTGCTGCAGCAACATAGTTTGCCAAATACTCTTGTAATTTAATATAAACACACCACACAAAAGTAAAGAGCTACACTTGCCAGTTATTAGACACAGCCTAACTTCCATTTGTCCCAGGTAAGTACTGCTGAGATCCAACAGATTTTTGATGCAGTCCTGGAGAACAGGCAAGCAGTTAGGGGCTGAAGAATTCAAATATTCCTTCTTTTTCCCTCCTTTTACCTTACAGCTTGCATCAAAAGTGACAAAAGTACCAGCTGCATATTCTTCTGCAGAAGCTGTAGAGAGAATTTTAAGCTTATTTCCTGCATAACTAGAATTTGTGGGAGGAAGCAGCCCTCTAAAGGATCACTTTCCTCTTTCTGTAGCAGGATACAATGGCCTTCTATTAGTATCTCCTGGAGGTTCAGAATTTCCAGTCTGCATCCCTATTGTCCCAGGTGCTCCCCAAAATTCCTACAGCAAGCTGCAAAAAGAAAGGGTTGGACAACAAGAAACATCAAAATCAGAAGTAAAGAACATTTCTATTTAGACCTCAGCAGGTCAGCACCATGAGGACCATCAAGCTTTTGTGTATGTCAAATAGAATTTGAGTTATAAGAAGAGTTTTGGTGGTACTGGGAGAGGGCTGCAAGAAGTTTGATGGAAAGTACAGAAGAAAGCAAAAAGTCATCCACTGGAATCGTTGAGTGAGAAGAACGTTGCCACTAATTAATATTCACCTCTTCCCCTCTAGAGAAAGAGCACCAGGGAGGCTGGGAGGGAAGTCCCACAGAATTTGAAAAAGGAAAATCCATTCAAACACTGGATGCAGCAAAGAAATTGTAAAGAAAAAGGAAGCCATAGAGAAGGGATAACTGCATCAAACCTAGTCCTTCGCAGCATTCCCCATGAACCAGGAGCCAGGCAGATATGTATACCCTGGCAGCTGAAACAACAGGTGACAGCCCAATTCTAGCTGCATACACAGGTAAGAAAGGTGAGGCCCAGCATGTTACACAATTTATGTACAGACTAAAACACCCAGAGATGAAGATTACACCTTCTCCCTGTTTTCCCACATCCTACAGAAGGAAGCTAGTGATCACAAGGCCTTTATTGCCCTAGCTATTCACAGGTTAATCAGCTTGCATAAAATATTAAGTTTAGCCTTCAACACAGATGTTCAGAACTATTCTGAATGACTTGAATGCCTTAATCACCAAGACATGGGATCTGAAGCCAGGGCACAGATTACAACACTCAGTGAGTGACTGGAGGGATGCTAATAGCATCAGGAACAACTGACACAGGGGTGACATAAGACAACAGGAATAGCATCCCCAAACACAAAGCTTTCAAGGGTAGAGCTAAAAATAGATGTCTCTGAAATAAATACTTAAGAGAAAGGCCAAGAGTTCAGTCTGGAGAAATGGAAATACGCCTGGAGCACACAGTCATACCTGCATGTGGGCAGCAGATGAATGTGTACCATCCAAAAATAATGAGTGGACAATCACAGAGAAATCCCTCCTGAATACCCTTTTCTCCCCACAGAGTTGCTGGGCACAGAAGGCACATCACACTAACAACAGCAGGGCCAACACCAACAGTCAAGAGAGGCCAGACTTCCAGGCTTCAGCTAGGAACAGAGCTAACATTTTGGCTTCAGCATAACAGAAGAAACAAGAGCCAGGCTGGAGAGAGGCCAGGAACAAACCAGAGGAGAGTAGTTTAACGATGCACTGTCTGCACTATGAAAGGAGAGGCAGTGAGGGAGGAAGCTGGAGAGACAAGTGGGGTCAAGGATGCCAGAAGATTTTTAATTTGTTTTTTAATCCTGGGAGAAACTAATGCATAGTAGAGAAGAGCCAGGTAAGAGAGCAAGGGAGGCACCAAGAACTGGAACAAGGCATATCTAGAGGATGCAAATAGTTGAATTAAAGGAGAGCTTCCTCTTCCACTGCCAAAAAAGGAGATGTAGAAGTGAGAAGACATGAGCCAGTGCATTCAGTCAAACTCTCCTGGAACAAAAGAGAAAAAGGACATACGAGAGGAGACAAGGCCTGAGAAGAAAATCCAGCAGCAACCAGCACACTGGGATCCCAGGCATGGCATCATCAGTTCTAGGCATAAAAGAAATAATACTGAACAGAGCAGTCACTGTTGACACTGTTAGCAGTGCTTTCAGCTGCTTCATGCACGGTAGAAGAAGGCAAGTCACATATGGACAGACGGACATTGAGATGACAGAGGGTAGAGGAGAAAGTGATGCAAAGAATAAGTGATCAAGACAATTAGGAAAACACCAAGAGCAAGTAAAAAACTTGAAAAACACATTCAAGTGCCAAAGAACATAGAGGGCCTGAGACAAGATGCTGGTTGTGACTTTCACCTATTTCTTCTACTGGCACATTGGAAAATCAAGCGGTGCAGGACAGAGACCAGTATTGTCCTCAAGTAGGGATGGAACGGAAAGCCATACGGACTGTGGAAAGAATCCACATCTCCAACAGTAAGGACAAGAAAAATGCTTAGATAAAAAGGGCAGATTCCTAGAAACTGCACAACGAGGGTGATAACACAAAGGAGAAAAAGGGAGAGGGAAAGGGAACCAAGTGGAAAAGCACAGGGAACAGAGATGGCAAGGGCAACAAGGGATATTTCCATGCAGAATATCTCTGACACAAAGTCACAAGGATGCTCAGTCCACTGGGCTTTGGAAAGTTCCTGTATTAATACAAAGAGCAAGACTGTCATGCCTGCATCACCAGGGAGTCAGGGCTACAGCTAACATAGGGAAAAATTATACTGGCACCTTATAATTGAATCTTCAGTAGCTTTAACTCCTGAAAGCTTCAGTTTGAAGAAACACAAAGCAAGAACAGAGCACTCATATTTCCTTTCAAGACCCAGAAATGCTAACCTGAAGTCAACTGCCTGTTGTTTGTGACACACCTTTCTCTCCCTTTGCTGTTTGGCTTCTGTGCAGCCCTGAGATGTCCTTGAACCCTTCAAAGAGGACCAGACCTGCACAGATGTTTAATGCCACCCAGACAGAGCGGGCAGCAGACAGTAAAGGAGCACATTTCTTTCCTGTACACCTGCTCGGGAGCTCTTTGCTCATTAGTCAGCCAGCAAAGCACAGAGCACTTATGTCACCCAGGTAGGTAAAATGCAGCTACTTCGTAGTTCAAGTCGAGGTTGCTTGGAGAATTGTAACTTCGTATTTTCTGTCTTCCTGTTCATAAACACAACCATGAGATGTTTTCTAAATATTTACTCTGAACTTCTATTCCACCGAGGAAGTCAGTCTGGGAATGCTCTAATCAAACCACTCTAAAGGCCAGACAAACACCATGTAGATACCTGCTCCCCTCTAGCAGCCCTCCAGAGGTGACATAGGGGCCCCAAAACGTTCTGTTCCTCACCAGTGATAACATCCCAGTACCAGTGATGGATTTACATACCAACCCAGTGTCTCAGATGTATGGAATTGGACAAGAGCACTTCACAGCTTGAAGCCCTCCAGAACCAAAATATGCAGCACAATACAGAATGATATTTTGCAGCTGCAAGATGTCAGCTCTAAGCTGCAAACTCCTGCCTCTAATGATCCTCCTGCTATGAGGGACCAGCTACATTTCAATTAGAGACAGCAATGTAAACTTGGCCAACCTCCCCATGTAAACTACAGCTAATCAGCTGCTAACAAATTCCTGGCACTCCAGCAGTTGCGTCAAAGTATGTCTAAAGGGCCTTAAGGTTTTTTTTCTTTAAGTGTCCACTTGCATGCAGCCTTCCCAGAACAATGTAACAGCAGCCAGCTGCCAGAGTAGGAACAAAGTGTCAAACCAGCATGTTCAACCACACAAAGTCACAATTCAAGAACATCTTCAGAACAGGCTGTTCGTGTGGTAACCCTCACTTAAAAAGGCAAATCTACCTAATGACCAAAAAAATCCACACCCTACTTCATTTTTAGCCACTTGGGGATACTGGCACAAATCACAGTGATAACAGAGCATGGGGGAAAAAAATCCCTCAGTATTAAGTAGCCTGGATTTATCTATGAGTAGAACAGGCTGGAGGAGCAGCCAGTGCAGGAATCTACCTCAGCAGCTTCTGGTGAAAGCAGGTGCTGTAGTCACTGCCATTGCTTACTGAGAATGAAGCACAGGTTGACATATGCCTGTAGTGGAAAAGTAAGGTACCTGTTAAATCAGGCAGTAAAAGAACCAGCCCACAACCATACAGCACGTGCCAGAGAGGGAATGCCAGCAAGAGCTATGCCAGGACTGGCTCCTCAGCCATCTCACTGCAATACCCTTAAAGACAACCAGAAGGCTCTACCAGCCATTTTGATACTTGTTTCCAAACTGAAGGATCTGTGATCCCACAATGGCAGCTACCCTTCAGCTGTGCCAGGGGCAAAGCTTTTCCCATGCCAGTCAGATGCCCTGGAGAGAGTGGCAGACATTGTCCTACTGATCTGAAGCAACAGGGAGGAAAAATACAGAGCTTTAACTCTACTTTTGAACAGACAATCCTCAAACCAACTGTTCAGTAGAAGCCTTGAGTGAGGTACAACATCAGCCTCGAGGGACTTCCTAGTGTATGATTCTGAAGACCTCAATCACCATAATCAGTTTTGGACTCTCATTCAAAGCTAAACTCATTTTTTGTGCTGCTGCAGTCAGTGAGGAACAGCGAACAGCTCAGATGGGAGACAAATGGAAAGCAGGTTCAGCCTCCTGCTGAACAGTAACCAGGCACAACCCCTCCCAAGGGAAGGAGGAAAGGTGTAAAGACCCACTGTCCCTCCACGTTTATCCTTTTCCAGGAAGCTCCTTTCCAAGAACTCACTTGGCAGATTAACACAATGGACAAATACGAAAACAAGATTAAGACAACAGAAGTGTTGCAGCCCCTGAGAGGAAGATCCACCTAGTCCAGTTTTCAAAGCAAGAAAAGCTTTTATACAGTCAAGGTTTACATGTTAGGATAACCAGCCTAACCAACCCCCCATTCTTTTAGCATTTGAACCCTCTGGTCAGTTTTGATCAAAGCTCTGCTTCATGAAAAGGTTTAAGTATGAGGTTGTCCTACTTTCCATTAATATTACAAAAACAGAGAAAAGTTTATTTATGTATAGCAAAAGAGAAGTTATAGAACAAACATGACCTTTTCAGACACCAGACAAGACAGTCACTAAGCAAAGCCACATGTAGCCAGAATTATCCATTTTACAGCTTACACAGCTACCACTATTGTCCAGAACCATCCCCATCACCCCAAAAACTTCAGGCTGTGAATTTCCCCAGGCTGTTTTCATGCTTTAAAACTCAGCCCCCACTTTAAAAGAGACACAAGTGGGTTAAGAATTTCTGTTCTCTTTGTCCCTTTGGAAAGGGAAGCTTTAAGGCAAGACTGATTTTTCACACCCCACTCAGCACTGACAATGAAATTAGTCTATTTATTCTCATTTAAGATTTAGAAAGAGAGCTCCAAGCATTCATACAATTAACCTTACAAGCAACACATCCAGAAGCATAATACTGATAGGCCAATCAGTTAAGCTAACCCACCAGCAGCATTTATCACCTTCAATTATTTAATTCAGTCCATTAACAAGATGAAAACATGTTCCCAAATCACATCCCAAAATAGATTTCCTCTATTTTATCGCTACTGTCCTCAAGTGTCCTGCCAGGTGAACAGCCTTTATCTTCACAACACTTATTTCAGGGGCCAACTGTTATTTGCAGGACTCTGAAGAGGGAGAGAGACAGAGCTGCACTGGAGAGTGTGAGACAGATCCCAGGTCAGAGTCTGGGGCACTGCCCTGACTGAGCTCCTTCTCTCTTTGACTTGAATCCTCAATATTGGAGCTCACTTTTGGTCCTGTTTTCTCATTCTCTCCATTCCTGCCTTCCCTCCCTCCCTCCCCACAGGCCTTCCCTTTAAAACAGTGACGATTTCAAAGACTACCAGCAGTGTTATAATGGTAATTTTACACCAGGAGGTTTTCAAACAATTTTTGGCCATGAAGAGCGAAAGCCCCAAGTAGATTTACCCAGTTTGTCAGGAGTTTGTACACTACTGTATAAAAGGCTTTGCCTCACCTGGTGACCATGCAGAGTATACAGAAGTCTTCCTTCTAGCAAGTCCAGAATTTTAAGAGTTGAATCATTGGAAGCAGTGACCAGATAGTTTCCAGAGGGGTGAAAAGAAAGACTGTTGACCACAGAACTGTGCACTAGGGATGGAAAAAAAACATATATAACAGTCACCAAAACCAGTTTACATAAGCCCAAGGCAAAAAGAATAAAATAAAGCACAAGCACATTCCAATTTTCTGTTATAAAGTTTAACAGGAAAATTATCATGGGGGAAAACATTCCACAAAAGCTCTTCAAAGCACTGGAGAACAAGAACAGCACTGAATTCTTGTAAAAATAGGCACTATTTTACTGAAAGGAAAAAGGAAGCTTTGCCAATTATTCTGGGAGATTTAATGCTACGAAAGCTTCCAGCATGGCTCCAAAATGTACTATATGTGCAAGTCAGCAATAGGATTCTGTGAGAGCGCTGGACATTGACATATTTTACTACTGTGGAGCTGCTGTTCTCGCTCCCAAATCATTCCAGACTGAAATCTATACGCTAATGCACTGAGAGGACTGAAATTACAATGAAAGACACTCAGAGCTGACATTGCACAGGTTCTTTTGGTTTACTACCCGACTCCAGCCCAAACTGGGTTTAAGAGAAATAATAAGAATCAGCAACTTGAAAATGGTCCAGTATAAGCATTATTTCTTCAGACATCCAATTTGTCTCACCAAATATTTAAAACAAGGATGAAGAGACAAACTATCAAGAGTGTGAATTTCCAGTAAAGCAATCCTGCCTGCAAGAAGATGAAGCCCAAGAGTTATTTTGAAAAGAACTAGAGGAAATGTTCTAGGAAAAAAGTTACGGTGAACTTCACTTAAGTTTGACATTAAACATCTGATTTATGGCTTTTTTTCCCTCCTCGAACTTTCATAAAACAGGCTATTGAACATATTTATTTATGAGAACATGCAGTACTTTACATATGCACAGCTTTCTGAGCGTATGTGACATTACAGAATATTAAGACTAGGCTTGAGGAAGGATTTAACCATCCAATTACTCTTAATTATACTCTATGTCCTCCAAATGTTCTGGTATCTCAAACCTACTACTCCTAATACATCACACCCAACTAAATTTATAGTCCACTGAGAGTCTACTGTGCATTTTAAATCCAGAGTGAATGTTAAAAACCCCCTCAAAATTCAATTTTAAAACATTACAACCATATATTATTTCTTGCAGATGGGGATTTGAAGCAGATATCTGAAATAACCTTGCTCAATTGTAAAACAGAATGCCTCTACTTTCGAAACTCTCAGGCACACTAAATACCTCAGCTTAAGTTCTGAAAACATAACTCCTTTTGACCTGAAATATTAAAAAACACAGAAGAAAACATTAACTCAACACAGGTAACTCCTGAACAGTTATTCTTCTTGGTGAATACTGCCTCTATCACACAGCTAAATCTTCCTCTGCTGCCCCAGCCCTGTATTACACTATGCATTAAAGGAGAAAAAGGTCTATGTGGAGTTTTTTCTCATGAAAGAGTGCTAAATGCCTTTCTCCCTTGAAAATTTTATTCTGATTTGTAATATTTCCCACCTCATCAGAGTCTATATTCAGATAGAGGCAAACATATCTTGTCAATTAAGGCAAGTTCTGAAAGGAATCACACCAGAAATAGATGAAGCTGATGACATATCCTATCTTCCGAGTTCCAGGCAGTGAATAATTTCCAGCTTCACAAAAAACCCTTTCCATAATGGAAAGAAGTCACGCAGACTGGGGCTTCTGTGGGAGCTTCTGTGCCCAAGGAGTTCTTGGCTGTTGTAAGCTCAGAGAAAACTTCATCTCCCTTCTACCAAACCAGTTCAGACCTCCCACAAGACCATTCACAACACCCCTCCAAAAACTTGCCAACACATTCTGCAACCTCACTTGATGACTTCATGTTGTCAACAATAAATCCAGTGCAGCACAAGGTGGGATCTCCCAGTGACTTGTTGCCACAAGGCCACCCTTCCACCAGCCAAGCCCGAGGAACAGAACAGCCTTTTAGGAGACTTCCACTGGGGTTAACAACTAAAACTGAGTCCTGCCAGCCTGTAGTGACTGCACATAACTGTCCCAAGCCTCAAAATACTACTTTTATGTAATAAGGGAATGCAATCCTTAGTAACCACCAGTGAGAAGATAAATTAGGATGGCCTTGACACAGCCACGGTCCCTATGAACAGGTGACTACTATCAGCCCCATCCAAACTGCATCAAAGTACCCATTTTCTTTTTAAACAGCAATAAAAAAAACCAGGTTAGAGCTGTTTCCATAGACCTGCTACAGAGGTGTCTCACACACAACTTTGGACAGGGGAAAAAAATGCCAGGCAATAAACACTGGCCGTTTTTGCAAGGGCTGTACAAAAGAGCTTAGTGCCTGTTCTACTGTACAGCAAACGTGACCAGAGCATAATTCACTTGGCTAAAAGAAGAACACACCATACAAAAGGTTTTGCAGCTTGCTCTCTACTTCCAACTTTCATTTACAATTGTCACAGCTGGAACAAGTCCTGGCAAGGAGAGCAACACTACTAGAATACTAAACGGTGTTGGAAAACAGCCCAAATTTAAGACACAAGAGCCCATGGCAGGGCTACTTATCTGTTAACTCCTCCACAGAACTCCATCTTTAAGATGGATTCCCTGGAAATCAGGCAGCACCAGCACGTTCTGAAGGCAGAGGTGCCATCTAGTGGGACTGGGCTGGCAGCCTCACATGAGAGCCACAAAACTACTTCAGATTTACCCAAAAGGACAGGTATAAACCCTCAAACAAGGGGATTTATAAACACATCTCCAGAACACATTACAAACACATCAGTTTGTGGCCACAGGTGCATGAAGGGCCTGGAAACAGCCACCACTGCAATTTTACGTTCCTTCAGCTTCTATGACTATTTTTAGTTCAAAGTTTAATACACAATTAGGATTTACACAGTAGCTGTTAAAAATAATACTCACAACAGGAAATGATCACTTCAATAACAAGGGTGTCACACTAAAATGTCTTTCAGTAAGGGTGGGATATTGGGGAAATGTGTAATTCCAAGACAAAAAAATAGAGCTGGCAGCCAAACCTAAACCACATTAGATCTGGACAATTTAACAGCAGTAAGTGGAAAGCAGGAAGAGATGATTTTTGAGCCAAGTTATACTGTGGCTGGAAACATGCACTGCAGATCTTGCCACCATTGAAAAGCTGATAAAGCAGGTTAAAAGGACAACCTGACACTGCCCAAGTATTTAAACACACTATTGATTTTAGCAACAAGACTTCACAAAGGCACTTCCAAGTTGTGATACGGGCCACAAGTTAACAAGACCTATTACACAAAGAATCACAGTTCTGAATTCATCGCTGGGATTGTACGCTCAGTACCGGTGAACTGGAACAACAGTCATCAAAAAGTTTGATTTCTATTAGATTTTGCTGACTATCAGAGAACTGGGAGTGACTGTGATCCGTAAGAATAACTGAAGCTGTGAGGGTGTCACAGGAGGAATCCACAGTAGCTGATGTGGATGGCAGAAAGAACACACCAAGCTCCAACCCCATGTCTCTGATCTGCTTTAAGAGCACACCAGAAACTGTCCTCAGGAAAAGTTACCAAAATTAGGTTCAACAAGCTATCAACACTGGAAACAATGCTTGACAATGTATCAATTTAAAAATACTACAGCAGCCTTAAAAATCCTGTTACTAGTAAAGGAAAGAAAACCCACATTTAGGTTCAACAAACTTACATGCACAGAACATGACAATTAATCTCAAAGAAGCTTGTAGGGCTGGGAAAGCAGCCTTCTCCTATCCATTTCTACCAAACAGCAGCACTAGTAAGTTGGACAACTAATGGGAGGAAATGCCATTTGGAAGGTAAGGTGGGAAAAAAAAAAACCCCAAATGTTTAGACTCCTAGATATAAGAGCTAGCTATTCCATGGACAAGCCAACCTGGACAACTTGTAACTTGGTCAAAGCTAATTCTGGAAGCTCAAAACCAAACAGATTCTGAAGAAGAAACTATAAACATGGATTATGGTACAAAATTGCAATTGATTGATTTGATTTTCCTTTTTTAACTTTTCCTAATTTTCTCATAAAGAACTTTAACTTTTGTTTTGCTGGAATACCTCTGACTCCTCCTATAGGCTTATTCTGAGGGAAAAAACCACATCTTTTTTACTGCACACCATGTGAAGAACAGTGAGCATGAGCCAAACATCCATGCCCATCTGCAACTCTGGACAGCTTCAGAGTCAGTCTTGGAGCTAAAACAAAGCAAAGCACAATGTCTGGTGAAAAAAGGCTTCTGCTGGCAGACCTCACCCAGTGCCCTTTTGGAAAAGCAGCAGGTGATGGAGAAACATTCCTTGGACTTCAGAGTAATTCATATGAATACACAGAAAGGTTCAACTTGTGTAAGATCTTAACTTGCCTTGGTAATGCTGGAGCAGCCTGTTCATCCTGACGTCCCACAGCTTCACCGTGCTGTCCGTCCCAGCCGCGGCGATGCACGTACCGCTGGGATGGAAATCCACGTGATTCACAAACCTGCAGAGGGCAAGCAAATCCAACTGTTTGCATTCAACTCCTGCTAAAGATCAAAAAAGCCTTTTCAAGAAGGGAAGCTACATTGTGACTCACTGAAGATTAAGGAGGAGATGACCTGAAAACTTATTTTGCTGAATTCCTCTCAAGGCCTCGCTCCTAACCCCAAGCAGAACGCAGGATCCTATCTAAGCACACCATCTCAACACTTTGTACTGCAGCTGTAGGAGCTGTAGACACAAGTCTCCCGAAATCTGATGGATCCAACTGTCACAACAACATTTTCAAGTGTTCATTGAATGTTTCCATAATATATGTCCTCTATTAAACAAACACTATTTCCAGAGCGCTGTGTACAAGACTGAACAGATATTTTTCTTCTATTATCTAATTTAAGATGGAACTTAGTGAATCTGTGCCTGAAATCATATACTGCCATTTGGAAGGTAGTGAGGCTGAGGTCAAATTTCTTTCCGGACCTGAATGAAATCAATTTTTATTCCAAACACATAAGGACAATAAAACCCTCAGAACCTTCAGTTAAGGGGATCTCTAACTCCTCACTCATTACACACAACAAATTGTATAAAATTAATTGTCCTTTGAGTATTCTTGTAATAAATGTTGGAGAAGTTGAGATATTTCAATAGGTTGTTTGGAAAAGCCATAGTCTTAAGAGCACTGGAAAAAACAACGTTGCCTGAATTTGTCTTAAAATCATTGGATATTACCTGGAAAGAACTTTTTACTTAAAAATTCCATGCAGCAAGGATTAGGAAGTTTCTCAGTTCTCTATGGACTTGTTTCATGTTTCTGGACAAATGAACTTTTGCTGTGGCTAAACATTCCAAATTCAACAGCTGTTTTTCTGAATACAAAGTGTGTTTCTTTTAATAACCTTGTTACTTAAAAATGTGAGCATGAAACAAAGTATCCAAGCCAGTAGACTTTTGCACTTTTAATTTATGTCAACTCAGAGCAAAATAAAAGATCTTAATACCGCTAGAAAAAGGAATAAAGTTAAGCATCTCCAAAAATAAAAAAGCACGAAGACACTGAGGCTTGATGTGTTGGACAGTTATTGAAATATAACCCCCCCTGGTTCCAGCTTGGAGCAGCTACAAAGTGGTCAATAAATTCTGGAAGCTTCTTTTGCATCTTGCCCCACACTGGCTGCTTTTGTAACAGGTGCTTTCTAAGCAGTTTTAGGATTGCCAGGAGGAGGACCTCTGAACCTCACAGAGCAGGTGTAGGTCCACCAAGCACCCTGTTTCAGATTTCAGCCCCAGGTACTCACCCTGCATGCTCGCAGAAGGAGTGGATACATTCTCTGCTGGTCTTATCCCACAGCTTGACAGTTTTATCATCACTAGATGACACTATCAATCGTCCATCAGGAGAGAACCTAAAGCAAGAGTTACAGCAATTAAGGTGTACAGAGTCAACTGGATTTGGCCAGCTGTCAAGGTACGCTGGTAAACACACCTCCTTCTTCAAAAAGTCACACTAGCATCAGTGAGATTAAAAACCCAGTTACTAAGTACAGGGAAAAGAAAGCAAGCTGTAAGTCCCCAAACTACCCTTAATTCCTCAAGCACATAAAATAACTCTCAGGATAGTCTTGAGTCTGACTTAGGATCTCCTGTACT
Source organism: Pachyramphus minor (assembly GCA_013397135.1). Classification (NCBI taxonomy): domain Eukaryota; kingdom Metazoa; phylum Chordata; class Aves; order Passeriformes; family Tyrannidae; genus Pachyramphus; species Pachyramphus minor. The sequence goes on from VYXB01002933.1 coordinate 718,340, forward strand.
ACTTATTTCAACTTAAGTGTGTCTCAAGTTGTTTCTCTACCCTGATTCAAAACAATTCCTGCCTTTGCCACAAGAATTCAGAGCAACACAATTACTCTCAAGGCAACAGATGCAGCAGAACCTTCCCCATTCCAATGCCTTTGGGAAACATATTAAGCTCCCAACTCAAAATCTTATATACATCACAAATCAAGATCTCTCTTCAAAGGCACACATGTTACAGGATCAAGACTGGAGTGCCTAACTAGAGAACATCAGCAGACATACTGGAAAAACATCCTTTCTACACTTCTGTGGGCATCTACAGAGCTATCAGCCACTGCCACCACCTGTTAGTTTGTTCCTGTTAGCAACAGGAATAAAAGATTTACCAGGTAACAGCAAAGCACAGAAGAAATCACAAAGCAGGAAAGTCTCTGCTTCAGAAATACACCAGAGAAATACACAGTGGGTGCAGACTGATATCTAAAGGGGTCTCTCTGCAGGTCAGCAATATATTTCAGTCACTCCACACACCTGAATCACTCTGAATAGAAGCATGTTACACCAGCTCATGACACTCAGTCCCTGCTTTGAGGGATAAATCCCCATCTCCATTTGTCACATTTGTACTCACCTGGCACAGCGAACCCAGTTGATGTGCTGACTCAGTGAGAACAGAAACTTCTGCCTGTGAACTGTCCACACTTTGACTGTTTTGTCATCAGAAGCTGTAACTATGGACTGGCCATCACTGGAGAAATTAACACTTCTTACAGTTGCCGTGTGAGCCTTGAACACAGTCGATTCTCCTTTGCTGCACAGAAGGAAAGAGCACTTTAAAACTGCACCACAGGGCAGCAAAGGCATTATGTTCCTGAGAACACACAGCTGCTGTACACTGAGCAGTGCTATTAACCACAACTTCCAGGGGAGCTGCACATGATTACACCAGGAAAAAAACATTGATCAACCCCAAACTCGCTCCTGCTTCATGAGCTATACAGAATAGATAGTTAAAACTAGTTGCTCCAGTTCAATGCTGGAGCCCAATCCAACAGGAAACAACCCACGTTTCCTATAAAGGGGCAGAAATGCTACTGCCAATTTGTGCAACCATTTCAAACAACATTTATGAAAATATCAATATAAAAGAAGATGTGAGGTTTTGTTGCCTGGTCCTTCATTTCAAGGCAGGTGAGGAGGAAGGCTTTTCACAGTTCATCAGGACAGAGCCAAGCAGGCAATGACCTCACAGCTGCTCCTGTAAAGGCCCAAGCTCCAACTGGACAATTCCAATGCAGCATCACACAAGAAATAACACAACTAAACTCAGCACACCTGATGCTGTACAGCTGTGAGCAAACCACTATTAACTCAGCCAGGCATAAACAGAGGTACTGTTATTCTTCTTCACATATAGATGCAAGTAAATGCAAGAGGTGTTTTTCTGGCAAATAAATGCAAGACATATTTAGAGACACAAAATGCAATATATTTAGGGGTCCAACAGGTTTATGGAACTCCTGGTCTACCAGGAGCTCCATATTCACAGACTGAAGAGAAGAGAAAAATATGATGGTTCACTCCCTTCTCCATTAGGATTTAACTTTATACTGAGGCTGAGGACCACCAAAACCATAAAGGCCAAAAAATCAAAATAGCACCTACCTTCCAGCAATATTCCCTCCCTCCTCAGAAAAGGTCAGAGCTGCCTAGTTTTATTTAATCCTTTGTCTGCCACAAGGCAGGCAAGTGTAAAGGTTACTTCTCAGGAAAGTTTTCCTTCTGTCCAAAACCACAGAAGATGTACAACTCTGATAAAAACTCATGCAGAAACATGAAATTACAAAACTCTATCATCGTGGCCCATAAAAAAACAAATTCCAAGGATGGAAATCCACAGCAGCATTAGCTCCTTCAGTAACATATGGCCCTTGTAATAAAGGACTGTAAATTTGGAGATTATTTGGAAATGAAGTCCTACCCCACAGGCTATGGGGCAGGCTCTCACTCCCCTTTTAATGACAGTGCAGAAGTGTCAATCTGAAGGTCACAAACCTGATTCAACATCAACATCTTGTTGTTATATTTGGAGAAGGTAAATTGACAAAGAATATCAAATAAACACAGATTCCAGATGCCATGCACCAAGGTATCAACAGCTGGCATAACAATAACTCCCTTTCCACAGTGGCCCTTTTCTGATCTGACTTGACAGCCAAAGGTACAGTTTCAATCTCAGAGTTCACACGGTTAAGCAACCAGGACAGAATCACCCAAGCACACATTCATTTTTCCCATCACATCTCAATCCTTTCTTAAAATATATACATTAGCTTTTGAGAACACTAACAAGTTTGTGCTGTAATTTATTTTAAGTATTCTGTTATCAGCTCTGGAGGCAGCAAAATGACAGTGTCAGTCTCCTTCTTTGTAGGGGATTGATGAGTAGCAAGGTTAAATTTTAATCCTAATCCACCTTGTGCCTTTTAATAACATACATGCCAACATGTCATTGTGATCGTTCCTTACAGGAAAGTTGAACTAAAATAAATAAATCAAAAAAATAATTTATGGTGGAGTAGAACTAAAATCTGCAGATTGTAATTTCCATTATAATTAAGATATTTATTTATTACCATGAATTTTAAAAAGTCACTTTCAGAACACATCAGTTCCATGACAGAGATTACTTATGGTTTAATAGATCAAGTAAAGTTTCCAATGTGTAATCATAACATCAGAATCCATGAAAAATAAACAATGCTTTCCCAGGTTCCTGAAGCAACCTGTTTATTTTAAAGTTTGGGTATATATTTTGTGTGGCTTTGTTAGTTTTGGGGTTTATTGGGAGTTGTTTGTTTGTTTTTAAAATCCCTTTTATTTGCCACCACAATCATCAGGTCTGCTTTTGTATACATTCCTTTAGTCTTTTGATAGTTGCAATTTACAAGCTCACAAGCAAAAGAATCTCCAACCCCTATTTCATATCCCTGTCCATTCATAAAAAACAACCCCACTGTCACTGTGGGAAACAACAGACCAGAGGAAACACTGGCAGGTGCTTTTCTGCATCTGGGCCACAAAATGCTTCTCATTACTTGCAGCAAGGTTAAGTCTTCAGGCACAAGTCCTTCAGCACTCTCCTGTTTATGTTTATCTCAGGAAGTGTTAAGGAAGGACAATCCAACAGCTCACCACTGATGAGTTACATCGGTGGCTTGTTACATTAGCACAGGAAATTACAATGGATTATAATCTTTGTAAAGGATTTTGGTTTTGTTTTCCATGCAATTTCAAGACCAAATTATCTCTCCTCTGGTCAGAGGCCTCACATTAAGTGGTTCTTCTTTCCCTCAAACAGATCCCAGTCCCATAGCTGGAGAACTGGTACGAAGAAGCAAGGAGAAATCCCAAGCCATGGGTAAGACACAAAGAGAGACAGAAGGGAACAGATACTCACAGACTGGGGATCCATAACCGAACTGTTTTGTCTCTGGAGCCTGAAGCCACCAGGTGCCCAGAAGGGGAAAACTGGACACACATCACGGCATCTTTGTGGCCCACGAAGCGATAGGCTCTCATCTGAGGTTTCATGCTCCAGATCATCAGGCACGAATCCATCGAGCCACTTGCTGAAATAAAACATGAAAACCAAAACCAAACTTGCCTTAGTTCTCTTCCAATTACACTAAACCTACATTTCACACTCAGTTCACTACCCTGCTTCCAGCAGTCTCGAGTACACTGTCCTTGAAGCTTCACCACTGTATTGCACATTGTGTATTTCATCAGCAATTCAAACAAAACAAGGCCAGCTGCGCCCTGCCTTGGACTGACAATTCATTTCCAAGAGTCTGGACATGCAACAGCTGTAGGGGCAAAAGCCACACAGGTTTGGAAAGCTTTTTCCAGTTAAACACACACCCATGGAACACACAGAAGGCCTGTGAATGAAGGGTTTCTCATCACTTTCTTACTGGGAAGCAGAGGCAGGTGTCAGCTGCAGCAGGTTAAATATCAAGTAACACACCACAGATCACAGAGAGTAGGGAGTTGCTGATGTAAAGGCAATCTGGCTACATCTCCCTCCAGCATCTCTCCCTTCTGAAAATGCTGATCAAAGTCAGCTCAGCAGTTCTTGACAATATATGAGAAACACAAGCTTGCAAGGTGACTAGAGCAGTGCTCAGTTTGCTGTTAGCAGGAAGGGACAGCAGGACTTTTTGCTGTTGCAGAGCTCAGTACTTCAACTCCTCCTTCCATCTAAACAAAGCAGAGAAGCTCTTTCTTTACCATCTGGCCACCAAAACATGGACTATTTACCCAATTGTTTCTTATTGAGACTGAAGTCCACGCTAGTGACAGCATCTCTGTGGCCTTTGAAGTTTCTCTCCAGGGATGGATCTTCCTAGAAGACAATGTTCAGACACCAGAGATTAAGAACCATCTTGGCACAATAAAACCATTTTATTTCTACAACAGGTGAACCAAGCCACATATTCACCTCACAAAAGCCAGGCACAAGAACACTACACAACATAAAACACAAATTTCACATGTATCACAAAATTTAAAAGGGGCAATTTTTCCAAGCTGTTATTAGCTTGGATCTTAGGTAACTTTGCACAAATCCCTCATGCATTTTTATGCTGCAGGTATAGAGACCCAAAGCTAACTATAGACAGACAAGCCATGTCCATACCACCTGAGCAGGCAGTCAAGCTCGGCTTTGCTCTGACAGCTGCTCATCCCAGCTCAGGTATAGCAAAGAGGCCACTATTTGCACAGAAGAGGCAAATTTGCAAGATTTACCACACCTGTTGAAACAGGCAGGCGGGATCAGAACTGCAGCAAAACAGACTGACCCACTATCCATCCTCTACACCTGGGGAGCACAGCGTGTCCCTACACAGCACCTTGCTGCAAAGGCCAAACAAAGCCTGAGGTCAGGCACAAAAACAAACAAAAACCATTACAAGAGGTTTTAAAACTTGAAAATCACCCAGACAGCAGGATAGGCTGGTCAGGTTTCAAACCCTGCTCTCACACACACAGCCTCTGACCCCCTGGCAATGCCCAGCACAGCCTTCTGCCTTTCAGGACCTGAGCACAGCCCCAGCCTGCTCAAACCAGCGCCCAGCCCCAGAGCAGGGCTGACTTCCCCCAGCAACACCCAGCACCAGCCCTCCGCAGATTCAGAGCCCCTCCAACAGCCCTAAGGGTGCCCCTACACACAGGCACAGCTCAGCCCCCGCTGCCACAGCCCCCCGACACCCCGGGCCCCCTGGGCAGCACTGAGCTCCCCCAAACCCCTCTGCCCCCAGCCCCTTCCAGCCCCACCTGCAAGCTGCCACCCCACAGCCTTCCCCTATCAGCACTAAACCCCCCCTAACCCCAGCACTGCCTC
>VYXB01002933.1:723833-758090 GCA_013397135.1 Pachyramphus minor
GTTCGCTTCCCGCGCCGCGCGCGCCCCGTAGCAACGGCCCCGCCCTGCGGGGGGCGGGCCCGGCCGTGAGGGGCCGCCATGGCGGGCGGGGGCCGCGGGGCTGATCATGGCTGTAGAACAAGCCCTTGCTGTGGAAGCCGGTCCCTCTGAGCACAGCCAGGCCTGTCAGGGTGCTCGCGGCGTTAGGGAAGGCTCCTTCCCGCGCTGTTACATCGGTTACTGTGGGCAGGCTTGGTGCCGTGACCGGTTCCCCGCGCAGCTTGTTGCGGTGCCCAACCGCCGGGCTCCTCTGCCCGACTGCTGCTCTCGGGGCTGGGTGCGTCCAGAGCCTGGTGGAGAGGATCCCTGGGTGTTGGCCAGTGGAACAACACACAGTCGTGCTCTCTAAGGCTATGATCCCGGGCTGGGTTCTTCCAATAAATGGCTCAGCTGGTGGCAGATGAGCTGTCTCTGCTGTGTCTGTGGGTGTTCGAATAGGGTCTCGCCCCAAGGTTGTGCAAAGAGCAGAAGACAACTGGGAAAGGTTGTTCTTACAATGGTTTAATACCAACTCAACGAAAATCTGTTTCTTCCAACTCTATTCTGTTCAGTAACAACGCTTTTAATCAGAAATTATCAGCTGGCTGCCGACTCTGTGCAATCTCCGGGATGTGCCACAGCTCGGGTCCATGCGCAGGGTTGGGGCTGCAGATGCTGGGAGGTGCTTCAGCCCCTCCCTTGGTCAGTGCAGTCCTCACGGGTGGAAGACTTTTGTGTGAAGCCCAGCCATGCTTGCCCTCAGTGCCCAGGCTGACCTCTGGGCTTCTGAGGGGTCTTCCATCCATCTCTGCTGCACCCGGGGCTCTCTGTTTGAGGGCAGCTCTCCTCATGCACCTTTCCAGCAGCCAGGGATGGGCTCGGTTGAAGCAGGGGTTATAGTAGTAGAGGATCTAAAACAGGCAAAGGAGAAGTTAGTTGCCACTATCTCAAGACTGGAAAATCCCAAGCTACAAAAACTAGGACTCTGAATTGCAAAGGAGGAACATGGATGCAGAAAAGGGCTCTGAGAGCTCTATGGAACCTAAAGCTCAGGCTAAAGCATTATGTGATAATTGTGTTTGGTCATTGCCACCCCTGGGGTTTTGCCCTCTGGGGGCAGAGCAGTGTAGCATTTTCAAAAGCAGAACAACTGCTTTCAAAAGCCAGATACCACTAATTTTTGAGTAGCTTCAGCATGGATATGAGCACTCAGGTAACCCTGTGGTCCTTAGATACATCTGCTCGGCATTCAGCAGGTGCTGCAGGAAGATTTCAGATTTGGTACAGCAAGACACAGAGCAAAGACATTGAGAGAAATCAGGTTATGCTGAGTCTGTCTTTCCCTTTAATGAGCTCAGACTCAGCAGATCTCACCAAACTGTGTCTTATCTGCAATTCTAGTAGTCAGAAAGACTAATTCAAACCTGCCTGAGCACAGCCTGAGAAGGAAATGAAAACTAGACCTCTCATTCCCATCTCCATCTCCTCCATTGCAGAATCACTGAATGGTTTGTGTATAAGGGACCTTCAAGGTCATCTTGTTCCAACTCCCCTGCCTTGGGCAGGGATGCCACTCAATAAATCAGGTTGCTCGGGGACCCAGCCAGCCTGGCCTTGAACATTTCCAAGAATGGGGCATCTACAACCTCTCTCAGCAACCTGTTCCAGTAGCTCACCACCCTCCCAGTAAAGCATTTCTTCCTAACACCCAACCTAAACCTGTCCTCTTTCAGTATAAAACCATTGTCCTTTGTCCTGTCACTCTCTGCCCTCCTTTTTAGGAGACCCTTTTAAGAAGTGACTTCTCTACCTGCAAATGGCCCTCTATGATGAGACCTAATAAGGTCCTTCTGGGAAGGTCCCTCTCTCCCCCAAGACTATCACAAGCCTTAGTTGATGTGCAGAGCAGCTGCTGTACCTGGCTGTGGGCAGAAACTGCTGCTTCCTCTGCCAGGAATTCAGGCAGGGAGGCAGATCTCTGGTCATCCCGTTTTGTTTTGGTGAATCCATACGCATTCAGCTGTCGCGTGAAACTTTCCATTTTCTGTGTGTCAAAAAGCCGCTGAGGTCCTGCCCCGCCCAGCACCTCGTCTTTAAAGAGTTCTTCATTAATTGCAACACATTTCTCACCCTCACTCCACCAAATGGACTGAAACTGGTCACTTTCCAGCATTTTCCAAAGTTTCTGTGGAAAGCGAAGGGAGGCGAACTCTCCCTCCATGGCCACCTCCTTGGACAGCTCGTCCGTGTCCTACCAGTCAGCAGGCAAAGGCCAACTGGCACCAGCAGACTGTGGGTTCCAATGGAATGTTCTGACATGTCACTGTTGGTGCCTGTGCTGCAGACTGGGGATGTCGCAGAGGACACCTCAGTGATGGTTGGCAGTGGTGCCTGGCACAGGGCAGCTGCCTGAGGAGAAGCTGCTGGAGGGCACTTGTTGCTGCTCCCTCCCAGAGGCAGCGGTGGTGGATGCAGAGCCCAGCAGTCCCCAGAGCTGTGCTGAGGAGCTGTGGGCAAGGAGAGGCTGCACCCAGCAGTGAGTCCCCAGGGAGGAGCATGGATGGCTGCAGCCTTGAGCATCCCAGTGTCCCATTTGGGAAGCCTTCCAGCTGGGCCCCTCTGACACCTGCAGGTTCATCCTTCATCCTTCTCCCTGGGGCACTGCAATGCAGGAGCAGCAGCTCCAGGAGAAAGAATCCTTTTCCTGACATCCCCTGTGCCAAAGCAGCAGGTATTCCCTGGTGTCAAACCCACAGTCCTTCCAAACTGCTTGAAAGGGATTGCACTTTTCTATTTTTAACTAGTGGATTTAAAACCACCTGTGAGAGATGGAGCAGGGGACACACTTCCTTTGTTTCTGGCAGAAGACCCAAAAGCAGTGTCTTCTCCAGCTGTGAGTGACCCTGCAATCAGGGGTTGGGGGAACAAAGCCCAAGCCCTCACTCAAGACATCCTCTGGTCAGGAGCTGTTCTGGTTCCCTTTTTCTGAATCAGTCCTGCTTTTTTCATAAAGCCATGAACACAACCCCATGAATTGCTCTTTGCAGGGAAGCCATCCATCCTTCTCCCTTCTGCACTGCCCTCCTGCCATAGCCAGTTTGCTGGCCTGAAAAGCTCTGCATTCCCCCTGCCCTTTGAGTTGCTGTGTCTGAAAAGATACATTTCCTCCCTCAGACGTGGCCATTCTGCCCACACAGCTATGGATTTTGGATCTAGAAATTTGAAGCAGTTTCCTGAAGCATTGCCTGACCTGTTCCTCATTAAATTCTTTGGCATTTGAGTATTAGCTTTTCTTTCTCTGCACGGAAATAAAAAGGAACACATAAATGATGCTAAATATGCCTGAGGCATTAAAGAAGCCTTGTACAATCCATTTTAGAGCAACAGAAAACCAGAAACATGTGATTGCACTCCCACTGGTAAAAGCAGGAAGTGGGAACATTTGCTTTAATTGAAGGATCCCACCAATCAAAAAACCCCAACCCACCTTCTAGATAATACACTAGAAGCATCTGTGGTTAGCCATGGATGGCTACTTTTCTTACCAAGTCATCAGCCCTGGCGTGCCACTGCTCAACACCAACAGCCAGAGGTGGCAGCAGCCCATTAGCAAGTCCCTCCCACCTGTGGCAGTCCAGAACACATGGCAACAGAAAAAGAATTAACGAATATTCATGCCAAGGTCTAGGAGGAAAAAAGGGCCCTCAGGAGCAATGGGCACACATCGGGTCCAGTGGTGAAGGCGGTGGGGTCTTCATAGCCCAATTCAGCCATTTAAACATCTTTGTGGCATTATCTGCCCTGGGTTTGGGCAGGGAGAAGGACCTCGGGCCATGCGAGGTCCCCGCGGTGTCCCCCGGCTGGAGGGACTCCTGCCGTCCTTCAGGCGGCCACCGGGGGGCAGGCGGGGGCTTCCGACAGCGTCCGCTTGCTAAAGAGGGAGAAACGAGCAGGAAAATGGGATAAAATGCAGCATGATTTCATGAAGATAAATCAGGCCAAACTAGGCAGCTTCTCTGTGAAGAGTACCATAATTCTGGGCGAAAAAAGCGCTGAGCTCGCCTCTTTCAAATGCCACTTCACAGCTTGTGGCCTAGGCATTATCTGGTATTTCCCAGCAAGTTTTATCTGGTATTTTCCCTGGCCTTATTTGTATCACCGTGAGTCAGGAAGAGACCAGAAGCCAGGGATCTCCCACCTCTGTCTTATCGACAGAGCCTTGCATTGCCAGCCCTACCAGGGCTGTGGTCCCTGCAAAGGAGCAAAGCTCTTGCAGAGCAGCAGACCCGCCCAGAATGCAGGTGAGTCGTTCTTCCGTGAAATTACAGTTAACCTTTGACTTTGAGCCCAATTCAGAAAGTCCTGAACTTCTCGCTAGAGTGAGTGGGTCTAAGTTTAGCAACCAAACTGAATGTTTACCACTTCTATATCATAAACCCCAGTTCTCACGTGTCCTGTTAATATTTAAACTGCTGGGCACGCCAGTCTCTACACATGCCTGTGCACTTTTAAGAATATTCCAACTCAGGGACAGTGTGCAAGGCTTCAGAAAGCCACCATGAGATTTGGAAAAGCTGAGGGGCTCAACGAAACCAGTGGAGGAAAGAAGTATTTGCCATCTACAGAGAAAGCCCAGAGATGTGGAATTGGTCAAGGCAATGTGTACAAGCTGAGATGGAACCAACAACTACACCCAGATCTCCCAGCTGCTAGAAGCACTCCCAGAACAAGGTCATCCTGCCTCCATGACCACGCAGCAGGGTCTTCCACAGCTGTTTTGTGTCCCATCCCAATGCACACTGGAGATGGAGGCAGGAGCCTTGAGCAACCAATCCTGCCATGCTTTGGCATGTGTCAAAATGACCATCTAGGATGTAACAGCCACCCTATTATTGCACTTTGGATCCTGAGAGCACAGCAGGGACTTAGGCAGCCTAAGCACATAGCTACAAGGAGACAAAAAACGTAGATGAAGATTGGTAGTCCAGCGACTTGCTGCTCAACCTCCCTCACTGCTGCTGCACAAGGAGGCAGCTGCAAACAGGTTGGGCACTGCAGAGGGGACCAGGTCCACCAAGCAGCTCAGCTGATGGCAGTGACATGGTCCCATTGCTTCCATGGGCAGAGGGTGCTTTACATCAGCTGAAGATGCAACTTGCTGCCACATCAGTTATTTTCTCTCTTACTAATGACTTTGTCCTCCCATGTGTGCCAAACCCAATTATTTATAGACCACAGCTTTTTTCTCCCACCTGCCTTTGTGCTTATTATCCTTTCTTACAGAATTAAGAAAAAGACAGGAGAAAGAAAAATCTTTCCCTCAAGTAAGTCTCTCACTGACCTAAATGCAAATTTGTTCAAGCAAATTCAGAGAGCTTTGATCCTGCATAAGAGGGGAAAGGGGAGGGGAGCAGCCTCTGCTGCCATCAGAACAGATCTTTACTGCTGTGTAACTAGGCAATGAAGCAAAAGCCACGGGAGTTTAAAGAGGAAGCTCAGCCAAAGGTCACCTGGCTGCCCCAGGTGCTTGTTATCAGAGCCTTGAAAAGAGGGAAGGAAAGTGACAGGAGCTGATTATAGCAACAACAGGAACCAGCTGACAGGGCTGGGGGAGCTGCCAACCAGCCTCAGCCCTCAGCATGCTGAGGGGCTCTGCTGTTGTAAAGCAAAGGGTCTGCAAAGCCTGGGCTCTGGAGCTGCTCAGACCACGAGAGAAAATATTTCTGTCTCGGATATGAAGCAACTGCTGGACACAGAGCCAGAAAGTGCCCTGTTAATTGCATTACCATGTTTTATTTGCTGCCGTGTCTTTGCAGGTTGTTTGTACCACTTTCACTGCTCAGCCACATAGCTAAAGTGCTGAGGGGAAGGGTGACAAGGGGACAGAGACACAGTGACACCAGGACATATGCTGGAGTGCCAGAGGAATACACTGCTACTCCCTGTGTGAAGCTATATAATTCTTCAGCCATCCAGGAAAGCGGGAGGGGCAGGAGCTCATACATGCTTACAACTCCTAAACTACCCTAAAGGAGAAGGATTCAGGAGGGAAAAAACCTGGCAAGCTGGATCCAGCCAGAATCCCATCATCAGATTGCTTGGCATCTATGAAGTTTCTCTGAACACTTTAATTAGTTCAGGCATCTTAAACCATTTTAAGATCCTAAAATCTGTTACAGGAATGTAGCTCAAACCCATCTTTACATTTTCTTTGGTACCAGTGGCACCAGCTCTGCTGATCTTGCTGACCAAGGGCAGGTGGTTGTTTTCAGTCCCTGAACCTTCCCTGCTGGTGGCTGCAGGGGTGAGAGGAGTTCAGGCTTTGCTGAACTCACAATTGCATCAACACTGAACCCAAAGTGCAAAGAGAGGGTTACTAGGAAGATGCTAGCTGAGTTCACAGGAGTGAAGCTGAGACCTTTGGGACATGGAATTCCTCACTTGTGGGCCATGTGCCCAGCATCCACACCCAGCAGGAGCATTGCCACACAGACCCTGGTGCTGCAGCAGGTAATGCTGCACAGTCCAGCACCACCCACCTACCAAACCAGATCAGTATTACCAGTGCCAATTGCTTCAGTTTCCATCTCTCCCCATTAGCCTGCTTTCCAATCAGTGTTGATCGCTGGGCTGGGTCACATCTGGCCTTGACTTTTAAGCCTATAATCTTATGGAAAAATCTCTGTTTCAAAATATCGCAAGTCCGGGTCCTGGCTCTGCAGATCAGAGGAGTGTATCAGTCTGCCCTTGCTGAAAAGTATCGAATTTCCATGCAAGGTTACACGGGAAGGGCTAAAAGGATGAACACTCAGGCATGCTGAGAGCAGAGTGGGAATGGAGACATCAACCTTCCTAGAGAAACTCCTGCTGTCAGCACTGAGTTTGGTCAGCACAGGCAAGCACAAAACTGTCTGGTCCTTCTAAACTTCTACAGTCCCAGAGCCTTGCACCTCCTGAAGACCCAGGGCTGCCTGCTCTCCTTCCCACACACCACTCCTGCACCCTGTGGAAAGGAATGGCAGATCAATGTTACCAGTGCAGACCACAGAACAACCCTAAATATCTGTTACATTTGCTGCCTTTACATGCTGAAGGGAAAGATGCCTCTGTTGGCAAAACATCAGAGCAGCCGTGGTTCCAACTAGCATTAAATCTGTGGCACACACCTGACCTTTTCCCCTACATCACTTTCCCCTCTGTGAACAGACTGTAGGTAGTAAAGCCAGGCCCTTCTGCAGTGAAGTATTTCCAAGCCAGCTGGAGGCAGGCAGAACCAGAGAGTGAGTTTGGCCCACTGCCCATCACCCAAACAAGTCACTTCCTTGCACAGATCATTTGCCCTTCCAGCATTTCATCCTCAGGGAGAAGAGGCATCTGGCTGCCCTCCTGTCCAGTGCCAACAGGAGCTCAGCCTTTGCTGCACCTCTTGGTGCTCCCATAACATTTTCACATGCTTGTGCAGGGACATCTCTCTTGCTAAGGCTGCTAAAAGACAAGTGGGAACAGTGAAACCACAGCACTATGCAAAAGCAGTGTTTACCACTGTTCAAATAGGGCAGAACAACTGGAAAAGGTTTATTGTTCAAACATTTTATTACCCACCATATTAGGCTTTATCTATAACTAATTAGATTAGACTTTATATCTGTACTGTGCTCCCTCAGGGTCTGGAAGCAAGGGAGGACCTTCCAGTGGGCATGGGTGGCCTTTAGTAGACACCTGCATGTTCCTACAGACTGACCCTCTGGGCTTTTGAAGGGGCCTTCCATCCATCTCTGCTGCACCCGGGGCTCTCCTTTTGAGGGCAGCTCTCCTCATGCACCCTTCCAGCAGCCAGGGATGGGCTCGGTTGAAGCAGGGGTTATAGTAGTAGAGGATCTAAAACAGGCAAAGGAGAAGTTAGTTGCCACTATCTCAAGACTGGAAAACCCCAAGTTACAAAAACTAGGACTCTGAATTGCAAAAGAGGAGCATGGATGCAGAAAAGGGCTCTGAGAGCTCTATGGAACCTAAAGCTCAGGCTAAAGCATTATGTGATAATTGTGTTTGGTCATTGCCACCCCTGGGGTTTTGCCCTCTGGGGGTAGAGCAGTGTAGCATTTTCAAAAGCAGAACAACTGCTTTCAAAAGCCAGATACCACTAATTTTTGAGTAGCTTCAGCATGGATATGAGCAGTCAGGTAACCCTGTGGTCCTTAGATGCATCTGCTCAGCATTCAGCAGGTGCTGCAGGAAGGTTTCAGATTTGGTACAGCAAGACACAGAGCAAAGACATTGAGAGAAATCAGGTTATGCTGAGTCTGTCTTTCCCTTTAATGAGCTCAGACTCAGCAGATCTCACCAAACTGTGTCTTATCTGCAATTCTAGTAGTCAGAAAGACTAATTCAAACCTGCCTGAGCACAGCCTGAGAAGGAAATGAGAACCAGACCACTTGCTCCCTCCTCCATCTCCTCTATGGTGAGGCCTTATTTGCAGTGAAGGTCCCTCTCTCCCCCAAGACTATCACAAGCCTTAGTTGATGTGCAGAGCAGCTGCTGTACCTGGCTGTGGGCAGAAACTGCTGCTTCCTCTGCCAGGAATTCAGGCAGGGAGGCAGATCTCTGGTCATCCCGTTTTGTTTTGGTGAATCCATACGCATTCAGCTGTCGCGTGAAACTTTCCATTTTCTGTGTGTCAAAAAGCCGCTGAGGTCCTGCCCCGCCCAGCACCTCGTCTTTAAAGAGTTCTTCATTAATTGCAACACATTTCCCACCCTCACTCCACCAAATGGACTGAAACTGGTCACTTTCCAGCATTTTCCAAAGTTTCTGTGGAAAGCAGAAGAGTGAGAATAGACTGTCCTTGCCTGTGCTCACACTGGAAACAGAACGGCCACGTTTGGTCTTGCGTCTGTCCCTGACAGGCTGGATGTCCTGCTCCTTCTCCATCACTTGTATGGCAGTGGCACAGGGCACAATTTCCCCCTGTCCTGCCAGGCCACGGGAAGCTGTGTCAGCCCACTGGCCCAATGCATCTGGAGTAGAAAGGGGTGTTGTTTCTTTGGGAATCAGCTCCCTTTTCTTTTGCTACAGGTGGACTGAAGCTTCCCTCATTGGCCATGGCCCTGCACAGCCATATCTCGTTCTGCCAGTCAGCAGGCAAAGGCCAGCTGATGCCAACTGACTGTGGGTTCCAATGGAATGTTCTGACATGTCACTGTTGGTGCCTGTGCTGAAGACTGGGGATGTCGCAGGGGACACCTCAGTGATGGTTGGCAGTGGTGCCTGGCACAGGGCAGCAGCCTGAGGAGAAGCTGCTGGAGGGCACTTGTTGCTGCTCCCTGCCAGAGGCAGCGGTGGTGGGATGCAGAGCCCAGCAGTCCCCAGAGCTGTGCTGAGGAGCTGTGGGCAAGGAGAGGCTGCACCCAGCAGTGAGTCCCCAGGGAGCAGCATGGATGGCTGCAGGCTTGGGCATCCCAGTGTCCCATTTGGGAAGCCTTCCAGCTGACCCCCTCTGACACCTGCAGAAATGTCCTTGTGGATATCAGGGAGAGGAACCAGCCCAGGGGACTGCACTGGATTGCTTATGGGGAAGGTGGGACAGCCCAGTCCTGGTGCCAAAATGGCAGTTGTGGTGTGGGAGGTGCAGCCTGGTGCAGCTGGAGCAGCACACTGGAGGCCAGCTGGGGCCTGGCTGCTGAGTCGTGGTGACAGAGATGGGGCAGCCCAGAAGTTCTCCAGCAAGGTTGGGAAGTGGGGGAGGAGCATCTCAGGGTGTATGCAGGGACATGCATTAGCCATTAGTTGCTTTACCTTGGCAAGTACGGACTCTCTGTGAGCAGACACCTGCATGTCCTGTGGTGGAGCTGGTGTGAACACCTCCTTCTCCACACCAGCAGCAGTTCCTTGTGCAGGACGCAGTTTTCCTCCAGCTCCTCACCCAGACATGATGCAGCTGGGGCTCTCCTTTTGTGGCCCACTCTTGGCTTGTACCTTTCCAGCACCTGGGGATGCTCCATCTTCAAGTTGGGGCTATAACAGACTCATAGAAGCTAAAAACTGCAAAGGAGGAGAGTTAGTTCAAGCCTGAAAAACACAAATACATGAGAACTAAGACTGTTAGTTTTAGACAAAAGACAACTTGGGTATTGAAAAGGACTTCTAGGGGCATATGAAACCTCAAGTTTAGCCTGTCCCAAATGTTACAATATGGTTCTGTTAAGTGATAACCAGCCCTGGATTTTCACCTGAAAATGCCCTGAGAAAGTAATGAAAGTGAGGACATTTATGGTTGAGGCTTATTTGATATGAATATCAGTCTCTCCCACCAGTTCATGTGCAAAGGAACTGATGTACCTTTGTAGGTGCTGGAGCAGCTGCTTCTTCCACTGGAAATTCATCCCTGGAGTTAGACAAACCGAGCATGGCAGTTCACATAGCCCATAAATGTCAAGTTGATGAGGAAAACTGCTCATGCTCTCCATTTCAAAATCTCTTCCAAGTCCTCTTCTCACTAGCATTTCATCCTTGAACATTTCTTTATTGATGGCAACAAAGAATCCACACCAACCCACCAAATGGAACGAAACTCATCACTGTGAGAGATTTCCCAGAGCTGCTTGAGAAAGGAGAGATCTTCAGTTAACCACTGCTCTCTCTGGAAGAAGGAGGAACCTGAGGACTACCCCATCTTGTCTGAGGAAGAGGAGGAGATTTTAGCTGTTGATGCCTCCCTTTAAAACCATCTTCTGTCATTTGGGCTCAACCTTTCTTCTGCAGCCATTGCTCTGTCCAGCCAGGCTCTGTCCTGCCAGATACCAACCAAAGGCCGACCAGTACCAACTGGTGCTGGCTGTGGGTTCCTGTGGGACATTCCCAAACACCACCGTGGTGCCCATGTCCCACAGTGATGACATTGCAGGGTGACACTCTTGACGATGGGAGCAGCACGGGGAGGAATTCTTACTGCTTTTCCCTTCCAGCTGGGCCCTGTGACACCTGCAGAAACACCCTTACACTCTCTGCAAGTTTTGTGATTAATTGGACAAACACCTTACAAGCTCCCTGGTAACAAACTAGCCTTTCAGTGTGGCTACAAATGCTTCTGCCAAGCAAGGAAAAAGTGTTTCCCTTGTTGAAACACATTGCAACAAGTCTTTGTGTGAAGTAAATCCTCTTTGCGCCAGAAGAATCAGTGCAAATGACCCGACTTGGTATCCAGGGTCTGAGCTCCTGCTTGCCTCTCTCTTACAGCCCAGTGTGAGGCAGGTTGGCTGCAGCATTTTGGGATCTCTGCAAAGGGAAGGCTATTTCTGAGGTGACAGAGACCCGGCAGACAGCTGAGAGCCCAGAACAACCCCTGAGCTCACCTTGTTAGCAGTGCCAGGTTGCTGTTCCCCAACAATCTGTTCTAAGCACTGGCTAAGTTTGGAAACAGTGCTAAAAGCAGGCATGGCATGGGCATGCCAGTGAATGAAAAGCTTGTCACACAGGGAGATTCACCAGCAGCACAAGGGAAGAGCATAAACATTACTGTATTTCCTCTATAGAATGGTTTATATCTAAGTATGAGACCTTCAAACTGCTACAGTAGACTTTAATACTGTATTAAGGGCTGGGAAATGGGAGGAGCAGAGGGTATCTCACTGACTAGCTTCAGTCTTCTGCAAATGGATGTGAATCCTCCACTCCAAACACAGATTCAACAGGCTAGTTCCTAACATGTTCTGACCCTTAAAAAGTGCCTATATTCAGCTTCTGGATTTCACTTTATCTCCTGAATATCCTCAGGAATTCAGGCTTGCTCCAAGGGTGAAGCTTACTAAGCACTCACAGAAACCAAGGAACAGCAACAGGAAGTTGCTGGCAGCAGAACAAACCCTTTGGGGTGAAGGGGCAGGACCCAGTGATCACAACCATCTCTCCCAACTCCACCTTCAGGAAGCAACTTGTTCTGTTTTCTCCTGTGAAAACAGAAAGGGGAAGCAAGCAGCTGGTTGTCACAAGAAGATGGACAAGTTAAAAAAAGAAAGAGGTGCTACAGCTTCAATGAGTTTCCCTTGTGCTGCTTGGAGTCATCCTGAGGTGTAGGAGAAGCCACTGTCTCCTGCAGCACCTCAGGCCTTCTCAGAAGAATTTGTGTCCCACTGCAAGTCACCTAGCCCTGCATTTCTTGGTCAGGTTTACTCCCCCTTGGAGAGCAGACACATTCCTCTGCCTCTGCCTTTCAGCTCAATGCCAGGCCTGCAATGAGCCTGACAGATAAACCAAGCCCCGTCAAGACCAAGCACATTCCTGTCTAGAACTGTACCTTGACCCATTGTGTGAGATCTCTTTTTATCATCTCCCAGAGCTGTGGGAAGCAGCTGGAACCCAGGATCCATGGGAAGAAAGAACAGCATATCAGGCATTTCAAAAATGGAAACATCAGAAAGGTTAGGCTTCAACCAAGTGAGGCAGACAAAGCCATAACCCCTGCCAGGAGAATGAGCAGTGCAAACAGTGGATGCCTGTGTCTGAAGTAGAGATTTTTCCCCAGTCACAGCAGAGGAATGTGTTTTAAGTAGCTGGCTTTTGGCCTTCTGTTTTGTTTACTCTTCCAAAGACAAACCCAAAAGTGATGCCATGCCCCGCCTTATTGAAGTGCAGAAGGAAACATCTGGGAAGGGAAGGCAAAACATGACAAAGTCCAGACCAGTCTAAATGGAGACACACACAGACCCTTCTGGCTCAGCCTGCTGAATATGTAGATATTTATCTTCACAGCCTGCTACCACAGGTGAGCATAAAATACCTGCTGGGCTTTGGAATGCTCCAAGCAGCCAGGAGGAGAACAGGGGGAATATCACAGTCAGCTGCTCCTCAGGGGTTGCTTGGTTCCTTGAATAACCATCACTGCACAGAAGGACCAGACCCTCCACTGATGTGAGCAGGCTCCACAGCCTCTGCCACAGCTGAACTGGTTCAGGGGCCATATGGCTACTGCCCAGCTGTCAAGCTCCTGGTAACTTATAGCCTGAGCAAATAGAAGCAGAAGAGCAGAATGAGGAAGTGATCCACTGAAATTTGTTCCGTGTGAGGGACTTCTCTGGAGAATCAGCATGATAAAGGTGCTGCCTGCCCAGAAAAGTGCCACACTAAACCTGGAGAATGGCCAAACACTGGTTCAAGCTGGGTGACTTGTTCACAGAAGCCAGTACCTCTGCCAAGTGCAGGTAGTGGCTGAACACTGTTATAATTAGAGCTGAGGTGTCAGGCCAACTGCTTCCAACTCCTGTTATTTTTTTTATTACGCATCTTTCAGTATTTTGTATTCACCTGAAGACAGACAGTATCCAATTCCAAGGGGTAGGAAAACTTCATGCCTAGAGTGCACGGTTTTGCTTTCCCACTTATGCAAAATGGTCCTCATTGCAAACCTAGGTGCACCAAAAGGGCTCCTAACTATAAGGCAGAGGGGTAGGACATCATTTGATAAGTTAACTTCTTGAACAATT
Organism: Pachyramphus minor; assembly: GCA_013397135.1. Lineage (NCBI taxonomy): Eukaryota > Metazoa > Chordata > Aves > Passeriformes > Tyrannidae > Pachyramphus > Pachyramphus minor. Next base: position 737,328 of record VYXB01002933.1, read on the forward strand.
AGGGTTGGCAGCATTTAGTTCTGTCAAGTACTAGGGTAATAAATTCTAATCAGCAAACATTTATTAGAAACTGCAGAGGTGCAGTACAGGGCTGGCACAGGGAGGGACAGGCTATTTCATCTTCAACTGCCCTGACNTGGGCATGCCAGTGAATGAAAAGCTTGTCACACAGGGAGATTCACCAGCAGCACAAGGGAAGAGCATAAACATTACTGTATTTCCTCTATAGAATGGTTTATATCTAAGTATGAGACCTTCAAACTGCTACAGTAGACTTTAATACTGTATTAAGGGCTGGAAAATGGGAGGAGCAGAGGGTATCTCACTGACTAGCTTCAGTCTTCTGCAAATGGATGTGAATCCTCCACTCCAAACACAGATTCAACAGGCTAGTTCCTAACATGTTCTGACCCTTAAAAAGTGCCTATATTCAGCTTCTGGATTTCACTTTATCTCCTGAATATCCTCAGGAATTCAGGCTTGCTCCAAGGGTGAAGCTTACTAAGCACTCACAGAAACCAAGGAACAGCAACAGGAAGTTGCTGGCAGCAGAACAAACCCTTTGGGGTGAAGGGGCAGGACCCAGTGATCACAGCCATCTCTCCCAACTCCACCTTCAGGAAGCAACTTGTTCTGTTTTCTCCTGTGAAAACAGAAAGGGGAAGCAAGCAGCTGGTTGTCACAAGAAGATGGACAAGTTAAAAAAAGAAAGAGGTGCTACAGCTTCAATGAGTTTCCCTTGTGCTGCTTGGAGTCATCCTGAGGTGTAGGAGAAGCCACTGTCTCCTGCAGCACCTCAGGCCTTCTCAGAAGAATTTGTGTCCCACTGCAAGTCACCTAGCCCTGCATTTCTTGGTCAGGTTTACTCCCTCTTGGAGAGCAGACACATTCCTCTGCCTCTGCCTTTCAGCTCAATGCCAGGCCTGCAATGAGCCTGACAGATAAACCAAGCCCCGTCAAGACCAAGCACATTCCTGTCTAGAACTGTACCTTGACCCATTGTGTGAGATCTCGTTTTATCATCTCCCAGAGACGTGGGAAGCAGCTGGAACCCAGGATCCATGGGAAGAAAGAACAGCATATCAGGCATTTCAAAAATGGAAACATCAGAAAGGTTAGGCTTCAACCAAGTGAGGCAGACAAAGCCATAACCCCTGCCAGGAGAATGAGCAGTGCAAACAGTGGATGCCTGTGTCTGAAGTAGAGATTTTTCCCCAGTCACAGCAGAGGAATGTGTTTTAAGTAGCTGGCTTTTGGCCTTCTGTTTTGTTTACTCTTCCAAAGACAAACCCAAAAGTGATGCCATGCCCCGCCTTATTGAAGTGCAGAAGGAAACATCTGGGAAGGGAAGGCAAAACATGACAAAGTCCAGACCAGTCTAAATGGAGACACACACAGACCCTTCTGGCTCAGCCTGCTGAATATGTAGATATTTATCTTCACAGCCTGCTACCACAGGTGAGCATAAAATACCTGCTGGGCTTTGGAATGCTCCAAGCAGCCAGGAGGAGAACAGGGGGAATATCACAGTCAGCTGCTCCTCAGGGGTTGCTTGGTTCCTTGAATAACCATCACTGCACAGAAGGACCAGACCCTCCACTGATGTGAGCAGGCTCCACAGCCTCTGCCACAGCTGAACTGGTTCAGGGGCCATATGGCTACTGCCCAGCTGTCAAGCTCCTGGTAACTTATAGCCTGAGCAAATAGAAGCAGAAGAGCAGAATGAGGAAGTGATCCACTGAAATTTGTTCCGTGTGAGGGACTTCTCTGGAGAATCAGCATGATAAAGGTGCTGCCTGCCCAGAAAAGTGCCACACTAAACCTGGAGAATGGCCAAACACTGGTTCAAGCTGGGTGACTTGTTCACAGAAGCCAGTACCTCTGCCAAGTGCAGGCAGTGGCTGAACACTGTTATAATTAGAGCTGAGGTGTCAGGCCAACTGCTTCCAACTCCTGTTATTTTTTTTATTACGCATCTTTCAGTATTTTGTATTCACCTGAAGACAGACAGTATCCAATTCCAAGGGGTAGGAAAACTTCATGCCTAGAGTGCACGGTTTTGCTTTCCCACTTATGCAAAATGGTCCTCATTGCAAACCTAGGTGCACCAAAAGGGCTCCTAACTATAAGGCAGAGGGGTAGGACATCATTTGATAAGTTAACTTCTTGAACAATTAGGGTTGGCAGCATTTAGTTCTGTCAAGTACTAGGGTAATAAATTCTAATCAGCAAACATTTATTAGAAACCGCAGAGGTGCAGTACAGGGCTGGCACAGGGAGGGACAGGCTATTTCATCTTCAACTGCCCTGACCTTCAGGGAGAAAACTCTCTAGCACAACATAGTTGTCACAAACACTCACACCATGACAAAAGATGTCAGAAATGCAAGCTGTTGACATTACAGGATACTTAGCCAAAGCAAAACCGCATGCCTTTCAAACCATGAGAGTAAAGACCAGCAAGTTTTATGACAGGGTGATATGCTATTCTAGATGGCAGGAGAGAGCAGCTGACATTGAATACAAAATCTGTTTTCTTAGAAGGAAGTTAATTTCCAAATGACACAGAGCTGTGTAACTCATTGCCAGGTTCCGGATCTAAATTCGTCCAGTTCATAAAAAGGTCAGATCAAGGCAGAATGGGTTCACCAGAATGGTTTATTCTTTTAACACTTAACAGTAATACTGTTTTTTATTCTTGGGCTGTATCCTCTGGCTCAGGGAATTGCCAGGAGCACAGTGCAAACCAGCATCTTCCCTGAGAGTCTGCTGCTAGCTGGACGGACATTTGGTTTGACTTACTTGTCACACATAGTCAACCAAGACTGAAGTATTCAGGGCTCAGTGTTTGTGCAAAACAAAGCCTTGCCTGGTGGTGTGGGATTTTGCAGGCTCGTTTCTCAAAGTGTTTTATATGTTTAGTTTCTCCTTCTGTCTCTTGTGAGCATGAGAAGAAGACAGGCCACCATCCCCAAAGAGGGCAGACACCTCCGCACAGGGCTGCTCTGCTCCTTGTTTGTAAAGCATTACAACACTGCAAACAAACAGTCAAACCTTGGATGAAACAGAGTCTTAGATAAATCCCATGCATGGGATTACTCACACTGATGTTGCAATCATTGGTGTCATGGATAAAAACGACTCAAAGAAGAGGAGGATGACAATTTTCCATCATGACTTATTTACATTAATTATAAACAGAGATTCCCAGCTCTCTTAAGCTAGCTCAACAACCTGTGGCCTGTTGTCCAAGCTGAGGACTGTGCTAAAGCAGATTTTCTTTATCATCCGAAGTGGGCTGCCATGATCCTTCAACTTGAACCAAACAGCAAAGCCTCATTTTACCCTAACTGCTGTATATATGTTTCTTGCATGGTTACAGGAACAATTCCTTGCTGCTATAAAGACACACCTGCATCTTACCTCCAGATGTCATATTTGTAGGGTAAAGGTTCCTGGTGCCAACCCCACCATAAGCTCTTACATAGGTGAATATCCGAGTGCAGTGTAGTTCAGCACTAAACACTGCACACAAAGATGAGCCAGCCTTGGTCACTGCTCTGCTGGTGATACCAGCACTCCTAATGGGGCTTGGGGCTTAGACTGTGGAGAGGAAGCTCTAGCATTAAAAATTAAAATCACAAGTAACCACATTACATTGTTTTAAGTTAATCATACCTTTTATACAGCCTCTTCCCAAGTGAAATGCAGCCATAAGGATGTGATGCTCTTACAGCTTTGAACTTAATGTTTTTATGCAAGAGGGGAAATGGAAAGATGATACAAAGCTCACAAATGCTAAAGCACCTTTGCAGCAGAAAAATCAAACCCCTTACACAGTAAAAGCAAGCAGAGAGTCAGGTCATTGGGCTAAAGCAATTGATCAGGTGGACAAAATGAGCTATCTGCCTGGTTTTCTTAGGAATGGGTGACTCCTTACAGAGGTTGTGCAACTACTCTGCCTCTGCTCTGCAAACACAGCCTGATGTCCAAACAGCAGTGCCTGTAACAGCCTCACTCTGTATTGATATGGTTTGCGTGTGCTCAGTAAATAAACAAACAGTGACTCATAAGTGACGGGCTCGGAGAAACTCAGGGCAGGGGTTACAGCACAGGCTCAGTCATCACCTTCTCATCTGTCCAGACACCACCGTACAGAAGGGGCCTGGCTGCACCAGAGGATCTCACAGAGACAGCAGCCCTGGCTGCCAAGGCCAAACCCTCCTGCTGTGAGCAGCACCTCGCCTGAGATAGAGCACACACCCACTCCAGCAGCTCAGTGGCACTTGGCACCAGCAGCCCCGGCCTGGCAGGGTACCCCATAAAGGTGGATGTTCCACACTGTATCCTCACCCAAAAGCACCTCTTGCCCTCAGCACTGCGTGTGCCATCCCACCCTCCAGATTGCTACACTGAAATAGCACCGGGCAAGTGATAAAAAGAACAGAAGAGATAGATAGAAATTAATTTTTAACCGTTGTCTGCCTGACACTACTGGAAAATAGTTGCAGGCAATCCAGGAATTTTTTCCACTCATTTAGTTTCTACTTTGTGAGCTACTTCATTTCCTCTGCCATGCAAAGAGCTCCATCAACGGCAGACCTAAGGAAACCAGGTCCCTCATGGATTGAGTATTTGGATAATTAGTTTCTGCATGTTTGTGAGGTTTTTTCCCCTCATGGCTCCTAAATGGTTTGAGCCTGCTACATCCTGTTTCTTGGGCAGTGTATTGTAAGGTCTCCATCCACTGGCTTTGTGGTTTCAGAGATCCCTTAGGAACCTTTAAAAGTTTTACTGTTCTTTGAGTTTTTCACTGAACTGAGGCATGGCCACCATGTTCAGAGCCGCTGGCAGGCAGCCAGCACAACCACAGCACAGCCATGTGCCACCATGAAGCTGAGCTTTGAACAGATGGAAAAGGAAGCCAGTAGCAAATTGTATACTGGCTTAGCAAAAATCCTTTAAAAAACGCGAGAACTGCAAAACCAAATCTGAAAAGGCACCAAATCAGCAAATTCTTGTTTCTAGGCTCTTCTCCTCAACTCACAGGAATATAGGCTGAGCTTCCAAGCCAAAACATTTGAACAGTCATGACCTAGCAATGAGATCTTCAGCCCTGAATGCCCAGAGAGTAAGGAAGGTCTTCAGTCCCAATCTTATTCTCCTGTCACCAACAGTAGCCACCCACAACTGCCTGGCATAAACCCTTCTGTCACAAGAGGAGAGTCACTTCTTTATCCATGCAGCCCATCACCGTGCAGGACTGCCTGGCACCACTGGAGAACCAGGAGCTGTATATAAATGGATGGCTGATTCATACTGGGACACTGGGCTATTTTCTTGTCCTCCCCCCAACATAATCTCACCCAGCACAAGAGAGCTGTGAAGACAATTCCCTGTAGGGTCCCACTCCACTGGGATGAGCAACCAGAGACGTCAGAGGCTTTACTGGAGGCTGTGATCACCAAGGCTTTGTCTGGTTGTAATTAAGCCAAATTAATTACTCAGCCCGCTTTATTCAGCAGTGTCTGGACAAGACAACTGTGCAGGGACAGGGACAAAGGCTGCCTTCTCACCTCCCTCAACATGCATCCAGAGGTGCACAGTCATCCTCAGGTCCTTCCTCTCTTGCCCAGCAGGGCCCATCTGTGCTCCTCACTCCCACCCTGGGCAGTCCAGGTTGGGGCTGGGACCACTGCACCAACCCAGAGGTGGAAGCCAAGACCTGAGCACTGGCAGGTGCTGGGGGATGTTCAGGAAAGAGCAACTCCAGGTTGCAGTGAACTCACTGCAGCACAAACAGCCAAATTATTTTGCTTCTTCAGGCACCCTTTACTTCAAGATTAATTCAAATAAAAGTTTATTCATTCAACAGACAATTGAAGTTTTCAACACAAGTAACTGGTGGGACAGCTACTCGCCAGCAGCCCAAACCATTGTTTAAGACCCAGGCTGGTGTTTTTAAGACCCTCCATGTTCCAATACAGCTCTCCCACTGCCCACAAGTTTGGCAACATCTAAAGCTACAGTAACCGTTAAACTGTTGTCCGTGGTTTGGCTGCAAACCTGCGTTAAACTAGATCAAGACTTATCTTGATATGAGCGAAGCGAAGTTGAGCAAATGGGACGTGCTGTCACAACAGAAAGCAGTGCAGAGCCCCAGGCTGGGCAGAGTGTTGCTGATGCCTCCATGTCAGGAGGTCAAGTCCAAGGCCACCTGACCTCATGTCTTGTCCAGAGCAACACCAGACACTTCCCGAGGAGGTGTGAGAATCCCAGACTGCCTGCACAGGACTCAACCTGCCTTCTAATACCTCAGGACTGGTTTATGTCTGGACAGTAGCACCCATTATTCCCTCAGGAAAGCATCACCATTTATTACAACACCAGGTTGCCTTGCTTCCCGTTTAAGAACCTGAGCTGGACATTTCATCTTACTGAATTTATTACCTCACCAGGTTCTGAAGACAATGAGACACACATAAGTAAACTAAGTTAACCAGTGTCTAAAATTATTTTCTCACAGCCCAATCATCCATTATTTAAGTTCCACAATTCCATGACAAGTCACAGATAGGCCAGAGATGGTGGGAACAAGAGGGCTCCCACACAATACATATCATTCCTGGGTAGCTATTTGTTGCCATCAATCATGCTGAGAACAGCACAGTGCCCTGTGACACAGTAGATTCAATTTATAACAAAACCAAAAAGAGAAAAAAATAGGTCAGCCTTGACAAGATCTGCTTGACTCATCCTTGCTGCTGTATTTAATATTGTGGGAGAATTGCTCCATGCAGGGAGCAATTTAGAAAAAGCTTGATGAGGAAAAGCTTGTGATGAGGAAAGCTCATCTGCTTTCCTTTAGAGCAGCTGCCTGCCTGCCCAGGACAGATGCACTTGTCACGTATGTGGAGATGGCTCATGCACACCGAAGGAGCAGCTCATTCAACAACCACACATTTATGAGACAGTTTCTAATCAAACCCTTGCCCCAAGCACAGATAACAGGCCATCCTCAATGCTCTCACCACAAGTACATGACAGCTCCAGCACTCTGCTGTCTCCAGCACACAGCAGCCTCATTGTGCAAGGACCCACCAAGCCAATGTGACAAGCCCAGCCTCAGGGAACCCATCCCCTGCTAACTCAGAAAATCTTGTGCTAGCAGTGTACCCTAATCCTACATCTTGACTAAGACTTCCAAGCTATGGCAGATCACATGGCAGTGCCTCCAGCTAAGACACATGCCTGCTTGCCTGCTTCCTTAATGGTCTGCTGCGTGTGAGTGCACAAAGCATGGCAGAAGTCCTTTTACTCTAGGTGAAAAAATGTCATTCTGTTCAAAATTTCATTGCTGTGTTGCTTCCTGCATTGACTTCTCTGCCGACAACTGTGCTGTGATGAGACAAGGAGAGCCTACCCTTGGGTTAGACAGCAGAACTGGGATCCACAGAGAGCTCTGCAGATACTAAATAGAAATCACCAAGATCAAGATGCTAAAGAGGAAGGACAATCCAATCACAGACAAATATGTTTTACCTAGTCAGCACAGCACGTGCTGGTATAAAGTGAGGAGCAAAGGCTGCAGGAGGCTGCATCTGAAATAGAGCAAGCAGCTCTGCAAGAACCTGCGTTCTGGGAAAAGGTCAGTGCACCTTCAAGCACAAGAGTCTGTGCCAGGAGCCTCCTGCAACTGGAGAGTCTTCAAGCGCTCAGCTTCAGCCTGGGTGAATGGGCAGGGGACCCAGCAAACAGCAGAGGCAGGCAGAGCCCTCAGCTCACTGCACAGCCCACCTCCCCATATACCTTTTTATTGCCAAAAATCACCATACTGAAATCTTTAGCTCCTAGGTAACAATTATGAGATTGTGTTGCCTCACTTGGATATTAGTGAAGCCTGTGAGTGATTTTTGCTTCTCCTGTCAAGACTGGCTGTCTCAAAATGAGCACTTCTACACATTTTGAAGGAAAAGAGAAATCCCTCAGTGAGCAGGCAGAGAGGGGAGCTACATTCCTGCTCCTGCCAAGAGCTGCTGGCTGCAGCTCTCTACCTGCCTGCTGGCTGGGCAGCAGGGACACACACTTGCCAACTGGGAAGCATCCAGGGCACAGGGACTCTCCTACCCAGCTACTATTTATTAGAGGATTTGGGAGAGAATTGAGGATAGTAAGGGATATTAAGAGTCACTGCATCAGAAGCAAGTATGTGTGAAGTTGGACTTCACCAAATCTCTTGCGCACAGAGCAATTTGTCCCTCGCTTAGGTTACAGGAGTCAAGAGTTTATGCTAAGTGCTTTCTTTTTGCTCAGTGGGTATCGCAAGGTGTCAGCTCTGCTGCAAGCACACTGAAGCAGCCCCAGGGTAATGGCACTGGCACGACACTCAGATGAATTTTGGTCCCAGTTTTACTTCTGGCATTCAGAGGCTCTTGCTTGTTCTGTGTCCCCTTTTCACCCTGGCAGGACAGCTGTCTCCCAGCAGGGACTGCTCCTCCAGTAGCATGGCACTGATCTCTGCTGTGCAGACTCAGGACCAAGGCAAAGACCAGCAGAAAGCACTTCCCCTCTTACAAAGCAAGCTTACAACTGCCCTTCCCAGGGTGGGTGGAAGAGGAACAGGCCATGCTGCCTGACACCTCCCCCAGGACAACTCTCCCTGCTTTTCCAGAAAGAACTGCTCAGTGCAAGAACCCTACTATATTTCTCCTACTTTTGAAATTGTTTTTCTTTTCCAGTTGATGCTGACCTACATAATAAGCAGGTCACTGGAACACAAGAGATGTTTTTCGAGGCAGAGGAGAAAAGCCAAGCAGCTCCCCCACTTCATGGGCTTCTGAGGACAAAGTGAAGTGCTGTTTCCCAGGGGTCCCTCTAAACAGCCTCCTTTGTGCTCCTGCATCTGAAACCAGCAGGAACTGCTGGGATCCCACTGGGGACATGATCAGACCCTGAGCAGAGCATCAGGCTAGTTAAGGAACAGATCCATGGGGCGCTGAGGGGAGCTTCAGGAACCTTTCTCATGTGAACAGTAAATGTGCCACGTGCAGCCCCTGTGCACGAGGCTGTGAGCTCGTGCAATGGCCCAGCTGCACAGGACTCCATCCAGTGGGCAAGGCAAGCTCCCACTAAAACAGCAGCAAAGGGAGGGAAGGAGACAGCAGGAAGATGCAGGGGAACAAGTCCCCACCATGATCCCTGTGGTGTATCCCATCCCCAGCTGAAGGAAGGATTTGGTTGTAGGAGGTCTGCAGACCACAGGAATACAGGATTGAGACTGACATTGTTCCCACCTAGAACAGTGCTCTGTCTGAAAATTTGGCAGGCAAGAAGCAGGGCTAGAAGAGCTTGAACTCAATTTACCTCTAAAGCTCTAGTCACTTCTTCTTCTTTATGGCAAGCATCCCTAAAGGCTTACTACAATAAAGCACCAACTGGAAACGAGAAAGATTTGAGCAGTCAAAAGGACAGAGACCCTGGGATAACCTTTCAGCATCCTATGGTTTAAGGCATGGCAGCATGGAACTGAGCTATCCAGCACCATCCTCACTAATCTTGCAGCCCAAATGGGAGACAACCCTGTGAAAGATGTGTGCCAGCATTTCTCATCCCCACACTGAGTGATGCACTGCAAGCAGGAAGCAGCCAGTTACCTACCCACAGGTAAAGCAGGGATCTATTAGAGAAATTAATGTTATGTGATCCTGCCTGGGGCTCAGAGTCAGTCCCAGGAGGATATATGGAGCGAGTAACCAGAGCAGGCAAGGGTAAGAAGTGCTCTTAAACAGCAGAGAGCTCCAGTAACAATAGTGTGAGTCTGGTAACTAGGTCACAGTTATGAACCTTAATTAATCCTGAAGAGACCCCATCTGCCACGGGGAACATGACAGATAAGGTAGCTCATTAAGCACAGAAACAGGTCATGGGTAATGCCAGACCCCAGCCCAGCAGCAGCTGCTTTGCCCAGCCTGCTCTCTGCCAAGCTTTTAGCCAGCAGACACACCAGGCTCTCCCCATCTCCCCTGAGGAAGCAACAGCAGCCTGGAGCCTGTTCACAAACCACTGCCCAAACCACAGTGACATAATCCACGACACAGGAGAGAGAGGAGATTGAAAACAGACCAGGGAGGCAGATATGAGGCTCCAGTGAAGGAGCTGTACCAAATCCTGACAGACAGCTGAACCTTAGCTCCTCATGCTGTGCTTCACCTGCAGCCCTGCCCTTCTCCCCCACGCTTCCCTGTGCTGGGGTGTGCTATCCTAAGTCACTTCTTCCCCTGACTCCTCTGGGAGAAGCTAAGAGGTATCAACTCCTACACTTGCACTGCCTCAGCTTGCACACAGGTAGCCAGAGCCCTGAGACAAAGTGCTGCAAAGGCCAGTGGGGAAAAGGGCCTGACACTGCAGGTGAAGTTGGGAGCCGTCATGTGTTGTGGGGAGAGCCCATCTGCCAGCAGAGACTGCCTGAGGGCTGACACCTGGGAGGGCAGTGTAGGGGCATGTCATCTGCCCTGGCCCCTGCAGCTGGCTGTGTTTTGCACCTACACATGATGCCTATGAATGTCTTGATCTGCTCAAATCCACTGGTGACGGGGAGATAAGCTGAGATAATGTTGATTGAGCTTTCAAGCCCCACTTCTGCTACATGAGCAATTAAAAAGCAGCCACCGTCAGCAAAGATGGCAAAACCTAACAGGGCTTCTGAGGACTCAGCACAGAGCATTAAAAATAGTTGTTTCAAAGGAGGGATGGGTGACTAATAAGCCCTAAACTGACAACTGTTGGGAGATGGGGGCAGCTTAGTACTAAACCCATGTCTCTGGGGACCCTTATTAAGGTGTCACTTGTGCTCACTAACAGCCTGAAAAGGCATTGTATTCCACAAGATGCACAACTGACAGCACACCAGGGAACAGACATGACTCCACACAATTAAACAAGGACAAGTAGAAAGCAGAAAAGCTGCCAAGCAAACATAAAATAGCATTTTTACCCAAGGAAACTCAAATTCACAGTATATGCACAATCACCATATACACACACACACTGTTCTCCCTCATCCAAGTGCAGCTGGGTGAGGGACTACTGTGAGATCACTCCATGAAAACTAGGTCACTGGCTTTCAAACACAAGAGACAGTGCAAGGACCTTGGGAAGGACGTACTGGAATCACTTCTTCCAATTAAAACACAAGCTTAGGAAGCATCTCTAGTTTATTGGCTCTTGTAATTGGAGCTTTAAATCTCAATTACTTGCTCAAAATCTCATTGTCCTTCAGGGTAAATGAAGCTGAAGTAAACACAGGAAAGGTTACTATCTTTCCAGGACAGAAGTACATAGAGCTCAGGCATGACAGAGCAATGTGTGGTGCCAAAGCCTCACAAGGGAACCCAGAGCTTGCCCCCATCGCTCACCCATCAAAGAACAGCTCAGTTTTTTGTTGTGCCAAGCACCAGCTTCCTCTCTCCCTCCCCCAGCTTAAGTGCACGACCCTCCTGGATTTCAGCACAAGGATCCAGAGGGTTTGCACACCTTCACACATTACAGTTGTTGGTTCCTGTTTGTAGCTGAAATGGTGGCTGCTCCCTTCCCAGGTACCCCACCCTCCACTGCAAGGTCTCATTCCTGCTGCAGGTTGGACAGGGTGAACGTTTGCCCCATAGCACAGAGCCTGGCCTAGTTAGGGTGTGTAGCCCAGCATGGCATCTCTCCCCAGAACTACTTTGCCTAATTGTTGCCTCACAAAATTCAGCTTGGCAAAAAAACCCTACCTCACACACAGCTGGGCACAGAGATTGCTCAGCACATGCTCCATCAGAGGCAGAAGAATTAACCTTTAAGCAGTGAATGGGCCATGGGGAAAACATTGCAAGGAAACCCAGCCGCCCCCCTACTTGTTAAACACTGAAATAATACGTCATCTCTGCTGTATTTGCAGGCTTCAAAGTGCTGAACAACAGAAACACAAAACTGTCATCGGGGCTTTTGAGGAAACAGTTCAGCCAGTGCCAGCAATAGCCTTGTGCAATGGGGCTAATCTGAAAGTTTGCTGGGGATACTGGTGGCTAGAGAGATTCAGCTACCCCTGACCCCAAATCACCTCTCCACACAGAACCACCACACCTCACTCTCACAGGGCTCGGTACTTATGTGGTCAATCATCCTTATCAATGCCAAGAGGGAGTGTCTCAGTTCAATGGCCTAACACTGAATTATTTTTTATTAATTTATGCCTTATCAAGTTTCACAGTGGAAACAAGATGCATCTTTTTGAGAACATGAACTCTGAATTGTTTTTTCAAGTTAACATTTAAAGCAGAGACTTGTCAAGACCAGAGGTCTTTAAAAATAAGGATAAGGAAGTACAAAACTAAACTGTCACAACTACAATCTAGATTTCCTAAAAGCATGTGTGGGAGGGATGCAGGAATTTTTGGGCTGCAATTTGCAAGTCTGAAGAGACAAGATTTTCTAATATATATAAAAGCTCCATAAGATTAGCAGAGCTTGCTATAAAACCACAGTGCACAGGTCAATCACATGATCCATCACTAGTGCCAAGCCAGCAACAACCCTCCACTTTCCCTTTGTTTGCTCTTACAGTCCATGTGACATGAGAAACTGGGCACAGAAGAAAATTACTTAACTCTAGTATTTTGCCATTTTGTATTTTTGCCATTTCAGTCTTAATTTCTCAGCAGATCCCTTTCAGCTTTTTACTTTTGCAATGTTTGCACTTCCATCTCTTTCTAGGACATTCCCTGGAATCAGTTTTTATTTTCTTTGCCCAGGGCTGGGACAATATGCATTTCCAAGAGAAAGCATGTGCATCTCCTCTGATTAAGCAGAGGGATTCCTGAAAAGACCTTAGAGGCTCCAGCTTCTTTACCACATGTCCTGAAGATACAAGAGCAACATATTTTCCAACCATTACGGCTACCCCAAGCCAACACAACATGACTAGGTTTGCTTGCAAAGCTTCAGCTGGAATGGTGCTCTCAAAGCAGCTGCAGAATCATCAGGTCAAATAAAGCAGATGCAGACAAGGCTGCCAGCAGGGTCACAGTGCCCCAAGTAACCTCCCATTCCAGCTGTCCTGGCATCCTCACTCACACTCCTCCTGGTACGGCCTGTGCTGCTTGGCAGCCAGAGCAGCCCGGGAGCCTTGGAAGTAGAGCCCAGGGCTTTCCACAGCTGAGACTGTTTGTAAGACAGTGCACACAGAGCACTTGCCAGCTTTTTGAAGAGCTCAGTACAAAAGGCAAACAAGGAACAGAAACCTCATCTACTCCAATAATCTCAATACATCACAAAGTTCCTCTGATCGGCAACTCCCAAGGTCAGACTTGGAGATGTGATTTTCCTCCCTTAATATTTCAGCAGAGGCCCCTTTTTCCCTATTGCTGACGTTCTTCTCTTTTTAATACCTTATCACCACCCTCTAACTTTATCTATAATCTTCGGAGGACAAGGAGAGATAATATGTCTTGCATCTCAAAGGTTAAGCAATGCGAGCTATTGCAAAACAGCACAGCAAACCCCGTGGGCAGAATGCACCAACACTTGCATTGGGAGGTGGAAACACTTGGAGCTGGACCCCAAGAAGGCTGTATGCTCATCCCTCCAGCTTTCAGCTGTGCACACAGGCTGTGGTGTTACACAGACTCTCCCACTCACAGGAGTGGGTTTGGCCCCGTGATGTTTCATACCCTGTTACCACACACTTTTATGCGTTTTTCATGTCTGGAACATCTCCACTTAAATGTGAGGCATCCTTCTGCTCCACTGCTTGGCCACTTCCACCCCTTTGGATTGTTTCTTTCAAGGAGCTAATTCTGATTATACAGCTATAGCAACTAACACTAACTATAACAACTAATTCTAAAACTATAAAGTTTCCCTGACTATTAAGGGGAAACAATGAAAGATCAAAACTACTTTACACTTTCCTCTGTTTATTGCTTGCTTTCTCCAAGACAATTCTCAAAACTGTCTCAAGGCCAGCAATATCTAATGCTATGGAATAGCTGGATGAGAAGGGAAGCCACTCAGGTAAGAGAGTTCTGTTGCCTCACTGGGTACTCGTTCACCAGATAACACCCACATGGGAACGCCCAGCTTGGGTCTAGTCAGGAGGGGGATTTTCCCCCACCTTCTCACATCACCAGCAGGTATTTCATTATGAAATGCTTCTCCTTCTCCTTACTTAATTGAATTACGGATCCTTGCAGAAAAAATTACATTACCAGATGAATAAAAGAAGAATAAACCTTTGCTGAAACAAAGCACAGTAACCAGCCTTACCTGTAGGTGTACTGTGCCCACAATAGACATTTTCAGGTGACAGCCTTAAAATGACATCATTTCACTCACCTAACAGAGATCAGAGACTATTAGGATTTCACTGGATGCTTTTATCCCTATTTCCAAGCTGAAAAGGCAATTTTACTTGTACTACTACACTTGGGAACAGAAAGGCAGCATGTACAGCTGCAGGAAATAGTACTGATTAAAAACTGCCTTGTCAGAGAACGTCCATTTTGGCAAACAAAACGACATCAATTTATACAACGGATTCAACTTACTGTGTTAAACTGTGTCTGGGGTAACTGGGGAGGAGTGAGGACACTTTTAATGTGCTACTGCCTCATCAGGTGTCCATGGTGGGCCCATGTGACAGACAGACAAGTTAGAGAGATGATTTTCCAGTCATGGTTTAATTCCAGTAGGCAGAAAATCCCCACACAGCCCCTCACTCCCCTGCTGTAGGATGGGAGAGATAGTCAGAAGGGTAAAAGTGTAAAAACCCATGGTTTGAGATAAAGAAGGTTTAATAACTAAAAAAGAGGACAAAAGCAACAGAGAGAGAACATTTTAAAAAACCCCAAACCCTAGAAAAACAAGTGATGCAAAAAAATAATTGCTCACCATGAACTGACCAATGCCCAGCCAGTCCCTGAGCTATGGAAGCCCCAGCCAACCTCCACCCTCACAGTTTTATTGCTGAGTTTGATGTCATATGGTTGGGATATCCCTTTGCTCAGTTGGGGTCATCCCCTTCCAACTTCTTGTGCACTCCCAGCCTATTTGCTGTCAGGGCAGTGTGAGAAACAGAAAAGCCCTTGACACTGCACAAGCACTGTTCAGCAATGATGAAAACATCCCCGTGCTCTCATCACTGTTTTCATCACAAATCCAAAGCACAGCCCATACAAGCTGCTATGAAGGGAACTAACTCTATCCCAGCCAAAACCAGCAGAGAACAAGGTATGCCCTTGATTTCCAGCAATCTGCTGCTTAACAGAAAACTCCTCACACTCTCATTGCTTTAAGAGAGATGCACGTGGGCTCCAGCACAGCATTTTACACTGCTGTGAGTTGATTTCTTATTTTCAAGGACTTTGACAATCCCACCTCTGCTTTAACTTCCACCTTCCTGCCAATGCCCACAGTAACACAGATTTGAGCAGCAGTAGGGGCTCACTACAGATATCTGGTGTAGTAAAGATGCTTTACCACATAAGCAAGACTTAAAGTGTCTCTCTAGGCCTGACATGTTTAAATTAGACAAAGAGGAGACATCCACTTCTCTCCTCAGTTAGCTGTCCTTGCTATATAGAAAGGAGCAGGCTACCTACTTAAATACTTTCTGGAAACCTCAGTTACAGATACCTATAGAGCTCTGACTAAAGAGCCAAGTCACCACCACCACCTCTCATGCTGTTACACAGGAAGCACTTGGGTTCACATTTTCTAAGGTATTTTTTCTCTCCTGGCTGTATAGGGAGTTCAAGCTCCTAAACTGGACATAGAAGGTGGTGTTTCTGCTTGAGTACCTAATGGGGAGAAACGAGGGCTGAGATAAGCAAAAAAAATGACAGGCTGAATATCTGAAATAACCGTAACTACAAATATACTCATTGGGTCTACTGGTTCTTTCCAAAACGAGAAAAACTGTGTAAGAGAGGAGGAAATGAGGGTGTGAATGCAAGTCACAGCAAGTGCAGCAAAGCTCACAGTAGCTGGAAGGATTAGTGTCTCATTTCCTGCCGTGTGCTGCACAAAGCAAGACAAACCCAAGGATGCAAGATTAAAAAAAAGGCTATTGTGTGATTTTCCACATCTGAAGCAACTAGAGAGATGTCAGAGAGATACTCCGGGATTAAGATAAGCCCCTGCTGGATGTGTTAATCAGCTGGGCTGTAGATTGCAGCAGCCCTGGTGTGGGGAGGTGCCCCTCAGGAGCAGGGCAGGGTATCTTGTATGAGGGTGGCAACAGCTTCCACTGCCCAGACTGAGCAATGGGCCTTTGCCAAGAAACCAAACTACTCCACATCACTGGGCAGCTCCTGGGGCCTGGCAGACAGGAAAAGTGTCCTGACCCAACAGCCTTGTGAGGACCCACCAGCAGTTCATGGATTTTAAAAGACATCCATTACACTGGGGAACAAAACCACTTACAGTTTTTGTACGAGATGGATACAAACCTTGCCTGGCCTGTGGTGGGGACACAGGAGTGCTGCTCAGCCTCTCTGCAACATGAACCTCAGCACTCAGCAGCTTCTCCAGCTTGGTCAAATTCTCTACTGAGTAGAGGGTCCTAGAAAGAAATGAGATTTCCTGTTCTGTCATGTGAAGAAGACACTGGCTCCAAGTCAGGAAAACGTGTTACAGAAATTCAGTGTGGGAAGAATTGTCACTATGCAGCTACTACTCCAACCCTCAAATTTTGCCTTAAAAGGTAAATAAGCAAAGTCCTCTCTAAGAACTGCTGGTCTCAGGACTGGAGGTGGAAGTTCTCAGATCTAAGCCTGGAATTTGAGTCTGGCTTAAATCCAGATGTCCGGATCACACCCACTCCCTTAGAAAATTCAGATCTCAATATAGACAGTGGCTTGTGCGTGGGGAGGGGGAATTGTTTTTCTGGCTTGCCCTCTTTGACACTGACTGGATGGGAAAAAATTAGGAGTATGCACAGCTCTGACTTCAGAAGTGGGCAAAAGGGATTAGATGTTGCTAATTACAGTACACTTACAGGCTTTCATTCAGACAGGATGAGTGCACAGGGGCTCTGACTCTTGGTTTCTGCTCAAGTATCTAAATGAACTCTTCAAAGCATAAAATTGATTAAAATCCTATGAAAGGACCTACCTGTGGACAGATGCAAGGCCAGATGAACACCACAAATCTGTGAATCAAGTTGTATTTCTAGGAACACCAGGCAAAACATGCTTGAGAGAAGAGGGATCAGAGGGAAATATTGAAGGTAACTTACACTGGAGCCTACATGGTAAACCAGTGGCAAGAGACCGTCTTCACCAGCAACTTTTCACAGACATCTGCAGAAATCAACTTGACCCTGTGGCAGGGGTTTTTTTCCCCTTTTCAGTTTCTGTATGGAAAGCACTTTCTGTGACTTCTCACTCCCCTCCAAACTACTGGAAATTAACCTTTTTCTCCCCCCTCCCTGCAACTTATTTAGCAAAGGAAGGGACACATCACGGCTTTAGAAAACCAAAATCACAGAGGCTCTCAGGGTTCTTCCCCTGCAGCACAGGGGCCTTTCAGGCAGTCGAGCTTCCTCTGCTGAACCCCTCTGGTACACATCTCAGAAACCAGCTTCAAAACACAGGTATAGCAAGGAAGTACCCACCTTCTGGCCGAAACTTTGTCACGGACAATGGAATAAATTTGTCCTCACACCAATACTCCCCCTCAGCTTAAACCATTTCCCCTCCTTTATTCCATGCTACTCTGCCCTTCCCATATTCCCAGGCAGCCTCTCCCCCACACACTGTACCCACCATTTCTCCAGACAGGCTGCCTAAGCCTGCTCTCTCCCTCAGGATGGAGTCCCTGTTCCCCCTTGGCTGCCACTGGCCCTGTTGCCGTTTGCCAGGAGAGCTTCAATCTGCATTTGTGTGGCACTTCATGCCAGTTCCTCCTGAGCCCTGTAGGATGGCAGTAATACATTGCCGCAATTAACATCCTTAAACACCATTTAATTAATCCACTGAAGCCCTAAGAGATTTTAATTAACAGCAGGTTTATTAGTATTTACTTCACCTTAAACACGCAAGTTCCATCAGTATTTCTAAAGGGAGGGCACTGGCAGAGCAGTTGACAAGACACTCCTTTCCCCTGACTTTTCCCTGCTCTGTTGCTCCCAGAGCTCCCAGCCAGCTCTGTGCACTGACAAGGACACGTTCCTCCGGCAAACCTCCAAGATGAGGGTCAAGTAAATATCATTCCTTGGCTCTGCGCAATTCCTGTCATGCACAAGGTTAAATAAATTCACCAAAATCAAGCTTTAAAGAGGTGCAATTGCAGTGTTTGATTAACAGCAGAGATTGTAGGGAAGTCTGACAGGAAAGCCGACAGTTCTGCTCCATTTGGAGATCCCTGTGTCGCAGCCAAGGTCGCCGTGTCTCAGCTGCCAACCTTGAGTGATGTTTGTGTAAAAAGCAGATGCTCTTCAGGTTTCAGGCTTCACAAGCACTTCTGAACACAAACCCACAAATTCCTGAATTCTGGCAACAGAGCAGACTAACATATTTCACCCCTCGGCCCTGCAAAACGGCAAGATGCTGCTGTTAAGATAACCCAGATAAAGAAGAATTATCAGATTTTTGTGGGATCAAACCTGCTCTTGCAGGTGTCCAGGCAGACGAGCTCTGCAGCCTGTTGCAGCACTCTGCCAGCACATTTGCCCAACACCTTTCTCTGGTGCCTCTTAGGACAAAACACACGTTCCCTCTGTCTCTCTGAGTAAAGTACCATGGACAAACAACAAGCGAAAAATGGGAGAAGGAAAAATGCTCTCAACATACTATAAATCAAGCACATGGGTGTTGATTTCTGTTGTTAAAACTGCAATTAATCCAAGGAGCACAGGAGTGATTTGTTAGGTCCAAACACATAATTAACTCTGTGCTCTAAGGAACCTTGTCAGGTATCTACATGGTAGAATTTCATAATGTTTCCTCAATTTTAAAGTAACTGATGTGATACAAAGCTTCAGGGTAGGGAGTCAAATGTTGCTGTTCGAGGGAGCAGGAACAGCAGTGATCTGAAACACAGATCAGGTGTCTTTTACCTTTAAGCACTAATTAACTATTATTTTGCAAAATACTTGAGGTGCGTAACACTAACCAAAAGCCACTTATGGAGAAGAAAACAAACCTCCTCATAAGCAACTGAACTAATAATTTGAAACACTATCTTGGTATTACTAAATGACCTGGACTCCTGCTATCATAACTGCTCTACAGGCTCAGGTCAAATGCCACAGCCTAACTCTAATAATTTATTTAAATAACAAATAAAAACTAGCATATATCTAGTTTAATGATGCCCACTGATGGGAGGCTGTTTCTGCATTACACTGACAAATAATGAGCTGCTTAAGATCTGAGCACTTGTTAAACAGCACTGTCTTAACTTTCTAATAAGCAAGAGAGAACTGTGCTTGAAACATCTGCTAAAGCCTTACTAAAATCCCATGCCCTGCCTTGTAAAGTCCCACCTACTTTTTTCAGGGCTCTGTGAGGAATATGTGAGGGCAGAACTCTGTCCCAGTTTCTACCTCAGAGCTTAGTAACAGGCTGGAGCTCACAGCCAGTCTGACATTTGACTATGTTTGAGGGTGCCTTCCTCCTGACCAGATTGCTTAGATCCCAAAGTTAATGTACTGCAGCCAACATCCTTTAAGTGAGTCAGTGACAAAGACAGGAGGGTCAGGAAAATACCCTGCTGATCATTGCCCTGCCCTCTGACAGAGGAGTTGTCTAAAGACTAGTTTGCAACATGTAAGTACTGACCGATATTTTCCAAGTGCCTTTTATATCCAAACTTGTGTTCAGCAGCCACAGTCCCATGCAGACTTTGTATTTCTCTAAACACTTTATATGAGCATCTTCTAGTAACTACACATGGCTACACGCAAGGCAAGAGTTGAGAAAGAGCAGGCTTTAAAAAAGCTCTCCTCCAAACTCCATACCTGTTACAAAATCCACTCTTGCCTTGAAGTGCTTGAGACAGCCCTCAGCTGTTTACCCAAATCCTGTCTTCCGTGAAATTGTTTCACAAGATGAGGGGAAAAAAATGCATCATCATTTTTCCTTCTCCATTCTTTCCACACTTCAGCAGTCAGCATGTGCTGTGGTTTGAATGACCAGACACATAAGGAGAGCTCCTTTTACCATTACCCACCTGTAAATAATTCTTTTAAGCAACTAAACTTTAATGCCCGTTGCAAACCAGAGGATGAAGGGTTCAATTTTACTTCTTGTTGGTCTTTTTCCTTTGAAACGCGGCAAAAACGCAGTGATGGAAGTCTAAGCATCCCTCTCAGAGCAGCTGTTATTCACATCGCCTGTAGGCAAAGTGAGAGGGGCTCGGGATTCCACCACCACCACCACCACCACCACCCAGATGAGCTGCTGCCTCCCGAGCCCCCGAGCACGGACTCCGCAGGGACTCAGAGGCACGTTTAGGAAGAAAACACCGGGATGGTCTGAGCAGCGCTGGGTTTCCCCACGCAGCTGACTCAGAGCTCGCGTTTTCCAGTGAACAGGCGCATCCCTCAACCTACCGACCGTGGGGCGAGGGACTATAAAACTTCTGGGAAAGCGGCATTTGCATAGCCCGAGGCCACAGGAAAACCCAGAGCAGCGCTTCCCGCATGGACCACGCACACACAGACCCCCGGCAGCCGCTCAAGCCCCCTCCGTGCCCCCGCGACTCCGAGGGAGCGCCTCAGCC
>VYXB01002933.1:758416-772534 GCA_013397135.1 Pachyramphus minor
CCTCACGACGCCCGAGGGTCCCTCCGTATCCTCAGGATGCCTCCAGCCCCTCACGCCCCCCACAGGGTTCCCTCCATGTCCTCACGGAGCCCGGGGACACCCCGCACCTCCGCCACAGCCACCCCCGCTCCCTCCCCGCGCCTGCGCCGCCAGAGCCCTACCGCGCCTGCGCCGCGCCTCCGGGGCTATAAAAGGCGGCGTTGCGGGAGCACCGCCCGGTGTCACCTCCCCGTCCCGCCGTGTCCCTGTCGCCGTCACCTCCGGCGTGTCCCGCCCGGCAGCAGCGAGCATGGAGGCGGTGGTGCGGCGCTGCCCGTTCCTGGCCCGCGTCTCGCAGGCGTTCCTGCAGAAGGCCGGCCCGTCGCTGCTGCTGTACGCCCAGCACTGCCCGCGCATGATGGAGGCGGCCCCGCCGGCCGCCCGCGCCCTCGCCACGTCCGCCGCCCGCGGGCAGCAGGCGGAGGAGGAGACCCCCGCGGGCCGCCGCGGTGAGTACTGGCCCGAGGGGCCTCACCCCGAGAGGAAAAAAGGGTAACCCAGACGTGGTGTGTCACAGGGGGGAAACTTCTGGAATAGACAGCGCTAGAGGCAGGGGTTGCTTAATCCTTTAAATGCCCGCGGTTAATTGAATTTATGGCATAAATCAGACCCTGGCCTGTTCGGGCGTCCCGGCTGGGGATCTGGGATCTTCGATCTCGGAGAGGTGTTTCTTACGCTTCAGTGGTGCTTCACCCCACCCGGGAACATTCCTTGGGGGATTCTTTCCCTGGCGCTCAGGGGGAGGAACTGGGGCTTGCGGCAGAGGAAGCTGCATGTATCTGAACTCCTCGAAAGAAAAGTCACAATCAGTTAGGCTGGAAAAGCCCTCTGAGATCGAATCCAACCTATGACTGAATGCTACCAGGGCACTTGTGCCATGGCCAGTCTTTCCCTTAAATCTTCCCCCTGGGAGCAAAAGAGATTTATTTTTCTTCTCTCAACGGGTACAGTACTAAATTAGTTGCAAAGGTGATGGACAGAAAATCTGAAGTCGAGGTGTATTAAAATGAAGCTGAGCTGTTTTCCCTTCTCTGCCCCCATTTCAGAGGCCAAAAATGCCAAAGAGGTGGCCCAACAGAATAGAGATGGAGCCCAGCCTCCTACTGGCCACCCCCCTGCTGGTGCTAGCCAGAGCTCTGCTACCAAATGCCCATTCCTGGCAGCTCAGATGAATCACAAGAACAGCAATGTTTTCTGCAAAGCCAGCCTGGAACTCCAGGAGGATGTGCAGGAGATGCAGGCGGACAGGAAAGGTACGTACTCCGTGTGCTGAAGCAGTGATTCCTTCTGAGAGCTTCTGATGCTTGACTTGGCTCTGGAGTGTGCCAGATCTGACAGTCACCACTGACATGATGCAGGTGGGATTATGGGAGACTGAAGGAAAAAACCTGTGTGCAGGGTTTCCCTGGGTGATTTTGGTGTGTGAATACTGTGTGATGTATTTTGATGTGCTGGCTGGCTCTGGATGTGTGAATCAAGCTGATACAGTCGCATCCAAAGCAGATGCTTAGATCTGGAGAGAGCTGGTATAGACAAAGGTTTTATATCCAGAGATTGAAGAAACTGTGTCAAGACATCAGGCAAGTACCAGCACCAATCCAAGCAGATGGTTTTGGGGTGGGTTTTTTGGGTTTATGGAACTAAAGGGTGTTGGCTGGCTTGCAGTCTTGATACAGAAGGGCTGTCCTTCAAAGGAAGGAACTTTTCAGCAGTATCAGTAAAGCCTTGCTGCCTGTCACAGGAAGCTTATTTTACTTTTCTGTTTGCTTTCTGTGGCATAGTTCTAAAAAAAAAAAAATAAATCTGTGCTAACAGAAAGGAAGGAGCTGACTAGAACTCTTCCTTCAGTTAGGTGTGTACCAACCCTTTCAGATAAATGCTATAGTTGTATACAGTGGTTTTCTGAGTCATGATGAACCAAATGTGTTATAAGGAAATTACATGTTGTTTTTGGATTGATTAGCAAGGCTAATCCTTTTGTCTCATCCAACGCAAATTTGTAAGCAAATAAAGTAGTTGATCCTAACATGGGCCTGAGTTCTGGGCATGTGCTTCCTAAATATTGAAGAGTTAGGCTTACTTAAAATGTTTGCTTTGCTGAACTCAACTTACTTCCTTTTGTTTCAAAACAGTTAAGCTCACTGGAATTTTATTACGATGTCTGTAGGTACAGAATTTGCCAAAATACCAACTACTTCCCCAGTGAGGAGCATCGAGACTGAGGGAAAAGAGCAGAGTGGCTTGCTCAAGAAGTTTAAGGATATCATGCTGAAGCAAAGACCGGAAAGTGTCTCTCACCTGCTTCAGGATAACTTGCCAAAATGTAAGAGTGTCGGGCAAAACCCCCTCAGGGCCTGGTCTGTTGTGATTATTTCCTGTGTGCTTAAGAAGTCTCTGTCTCCTTTCAGCTGTATCCACCTTCCAGTACGATCAGTTCTTTGAGAAGAAGATAGATGAGAAGAAGAAGGATCACACCTACCGAGTGTTCAAAACCGTGAACCGTAAGGCGCAGATCTTCCCCATGGCAGATGACTACACTGACTCCCTGATCACCAAGAAAGAGGTGTCTGTCTGGTGCAGCAATGATTACCTGGGCATGAGCCGTCACCCTCGTGTCTGTGGAGCAGTTATGTGAGTAGTGCCATGTTCTTAAGAGGCAGTTTCAAGCTATATGGCCTTGCAGAAGCTTTTGTTGAAAGAGTTGATTTCTGTGCTATGCTACATAAGCTGCTTCTGATATGATTCTTGGCATGCAGTTAAGCATG
Organism: Pachyramphus minor; assembly: GCA_013397135.1. Classification (NCBI taxonomy): domain Eukaryota; kingdom Metazoa; phylum Chordata; class Aves; order Passeriformes; family Tyrannidae; genus Pachyramphus; species Pachyramphus minor. The sequence continues at coordinate 761,221 of VYXB01002933.1, forward strand.
CACTCTTTTCTTGAGCTGGGGTAGGTAACTTAGTGTTTAGCTCCAGGGCTACACTCTACCCCTTGGTCACTGATTCTGCTCCTTGGATTTTCCTTAGAAGCCCCCAAATGTTACCAGATAAACGGGACTGTATATTGCAGCAGTACTTTTTCACTGATTTCTTACCTTACTGGATTCCTGAGTTGTGCAAGTTGCTGAAAGACCTCACAGTGCTTTCTGTAGGCAGTTCCTTTTTATTATAATCCTGATTAGGTACTAGAATGTTTCCAGCAATGATCCTTCATTCCTCTCTGTGTCACACAGCAATGCTAATGCCTCTCTTTGGGCCGTCTTTAGGGATACACTGAAACAACATGGTGCTGGAGCAGGAGGCACAAGAAACATTTCAGGAACAAGTAAATTTCACGTGGACTTGGAAAAAGAACTAGCTGACCTTCATGGAAAAGATGCAGCACTGTTGTTCTCATCTTGCTTTGTAGCCAATGACTCCACTCTCTTCACTCTAGCTAAAATGCTGCCAGGTGAGATCTCAAACTGCATCCCTGTTACCACAAAAAACACAGCCTTGCCCTAAGCTGTTGGGAGTATGTTTTACAAATAGCCATCCAAAGTGAGGATTCATCCTAATCTATTAGCAAAGTATGGTTGGGTGCCACTTCCAATGCCATGTTCAAGTTATGTTCAACACAAATCATAGTATCAGCCTACTGAGATTGAGATCCAGGACCTGGGAACTGCTAGAAGAATTTGACAAGCAGAGAGTCTTCTACTCTTGCAGTTAAACTCTACCTGAAAATGAGACAGTGGGAATTTAGAAGTTATAAGAGTTAAATAAAAGTAATGAGGACTTGAAAATCTTCTGTATTTCCTCAAGCTCTCCTTTGCCTTAGTTTGAACACCTAAAATAAACCTTAAATATTGTTCTTGCTTCATGATCTGTAACTTGCCCTTTTGATCAAGAGCATGACTTCCAAGAACATGCTTCCCTTGTATGCTTCACATACATAAAACAATACTGGGAATCAGTTAATGTTTTGTATATACTGAAAAGTGTAACTGGGCTGTTTTCTCAGGTTGTGAGATCTACTCTGATTCGGGAAACCATGCCTCCATGATCCAGGGGATCCGTAACAGCAGGGTGCCAAAACATATATTTCGCCATAATGATGTCAACCATCTTCGAGAACTTTTGAAGAAGTCTGATCCATCCACCCCTAAAATTGTTGCATTTGAAACTGTTCACTCAATGGATGGTAAGCTGACATGAAAGCCTCCTCTCTCCTTCCAGTTAATCCTCCAGTCATCTGTATTTTAGGTCTAAAAGTGTACAGAGCTACAAGGGCTGTTTAAGGGTGGTTCTGGTGTTTGTCCAAGCTGCATACAGGGAATCCTAAACTGCCAGTTGCTGCTTTGGTTCCTAGGTGCAGTCTGTCCTCTGGAAGAGCTGTGTGATGTGGCCCACGAGCATGGGGCCATCACTTTTGTGGATGAAGTGCACGCTGTGGGGCTGTATGGAGCTCGAGGTGGTGGCATAGGAGACCGGGACGGAGTCATGCACAAGATGGACATCATCTCTGGAACGCTTGGTATGCATGGCCTGGCACTTCCACAGGAGCTAAGGCACCAAAGCTTCTGAACAGCCAAATTAAGTGGGTTAACTCAAAATCTGTCTACTCAAATGAACTTGTTAAGGGCTTTTAGGGGTAGGAATTTTTCCAAAAGCCCAAAGGATTAAAGTTTGCCCCACAGTTTGAAAAGCTTCTGTTAAGCTACTTAGACTGTCTTACAAATCAGTCAAAAAACCCCAAACAATGATACATTAAGCAAGCTAGCAAAAAGTCCTCCAGTGCCATGTTATACAACTCAATAAATTCAGGTGAGAATGCTAGTAGAGTAGTTTCTCTATATTTAGTAGTACTTAGTGCCTTTATGTGAAATGGAGTGCTCCTAATCTAGAAATCTGAGATGGGGGGTTATGTAAAGAGATTTGGCAAGAGACGAAGCAACTGCTATTATCTGAGTAGAATGCAGGAGTAGTTTACTACTGCAAATTGGAAGGTTGTGTAAACAGCTTTCAACACATAAATAAAATTTACTAGGAAAGTTCATGGCTTTGGAACTTAAACTTGGGTTGCAGCCTAATAGGAACAGAAGCATTCACCAGACACCCTAGTTCTGTCTGTGGCTGTGTTCTGCTATCTGAACATTCGGAAAGGGAGGCTGATATCAACTACACAATCACAGTAACAGCCTTCTGTGCTCCTTAGGAGCATGGGCTATTTGTAGCATCCCTGTAACAGATTATTTTAAATCTGCTGAGAGACTTAGTGTTGATCACTTGGGGTCACTATTGAAGTATCTGCTCGATGACTGGATTTATAAAGTCTTCCCCAAAATCAAAATTTGAGTATTTGAGAGAGTCTTGAACTATCCTTACTGTGTAGTAACTAGATCCAGGTTATCAAGATTGGCTTAAACAAAGCTGTACCATGTGCTGAGTAAATACAAGATTAGCAGAGTGGGCTAGAATTGTTGCTTGCCATGACTGCATCTGGTCAAAATAACTCATTTCTTCAAGTGAAAGGCTGTAATCTTGAAAACATCAAGCCATTCTAAGGGGTGGAAGGAATAAGTTTGATTGCCTTTTTTTCTTTTAATCTTCAGGCAAAGCATTTGGATGTGTGGGAGGATACATCTCCAGTACAAGCTCTCTGATAGACACTGTTCGTTCATATGCCGCTGGCTTCATTTTCACAACATCCCTGCCACCCATGCTCTTGGCTGGTGCCCTGGAGTCTGTCCGGACCCTAAAGAGCCCAGAGGGGCAAGTTCTGAGGCGCCAGCACCAACGGAATGTGAAGCTCATGAGACAGATGCTGATGGATGCAGGGCTCCCTGTGGTGCACTGCCCCAGTCACATCATTCCCATAAGGGTGAGTACTTAGGATATCATTAACACAAGACTGGGGCACCCATTTTGCTCTCCATGATCACATTGCACTTTCAGGTATTAGTTCCTACCTTCACAAAGCTCAAATTCAGCTTAGTATTCAAAGTGAAGTGCCAGCAGTCTGGCTTAAGCTAAGCTCAGCCTGCTGTAAATGTTGTAAAGCAGAGTGAGAAAGTGTGTGAAATCCACAAACTAACACTATACAGAAAACAGGGAAACTGATAACAAGCTAGTAAAAACAAGGTTTGGGGTATGAACAGCTACCTGCCTGGGCTGCAGTGATATGCTTATGCCCAGAGACCTCTACAGCACAAGCTTTAGCCCTTCTCTCTGACACACGTGTTATTTACAGTGGCAAAGGGGACACCAGTCCTGTTGGATTCCTGTAGCTACCTAAGTTGGTCTGATGGCTCTACCACCTTGCATCTGTTGATTGATCTTGTAACTTAAAATTTTGAACTTTAGGTTGCAGATGCTGCTAAAAATACAGAGATCTGTGACAAGCTGATGAGCCAGCACAGCATCTACGTCCAAGCCATCAACTACCCGACGGTGCCCCGTGGGGAGGAGCTGCTCCGTATCGCCCCTACACCTCACCACACCCCTCAGATGATGAGTTACTTTATCGGTGAGTGGGCTCTTGCATCAGTGCAGGGAAGATACCAGCCTGTCTGTGCAGTCTTTGTCCTGTAGATGAGACTGAAAAGTGCCTAAGTTTTAGGTGTCACCACCTGGACATCTAATCTGGATGTCTTTCCGCTGCAGCATAGGAGCAGGTACTTCTGTGCTTGAACTGTTTTGAGCCTGGTGGTGGCTGGGTGGTGCACTGTGGCCTAGAACAAAGTGTGCAAGGCTGGTGCAGACCTATACCCAGCTGGTTCTGTCACAGCCACTCCTGGAAGGGCTCTGCTCAGGCGTTGTCCAAACCAATCTTCACACATCATGTGGAGCCCAGAGAAGTCTGCTGTTCTCAGCTGAGTTGTTATCTTGTCTTAAGCATGGATCTGTCCAGGGAAAGTAGCTCCTCCTTGATCCTGTCAGGCGAGGTGGTGTGAGGATAGCTGAGACTTAGTTACAGCCCGGTTGTCTCAAGAGGTAAATTGTGTCAGAGTGAAATCCTATTATCTCTCCTCACTTGCTAGGAGAAAAGTATGCTGACACTTCTCTTCTGCTGCTTCTCTAAAGTGATCCACTCTCTTAAGCTTTGATTTTGATGGACTTTTCTTAACAGAAAAACTGCTGGCTACATGGAAGGATGTTGGTCTGGAGCTGAAACCACACTCATCAGCTGAATGCAACTTCTGTAGAAGACCCCTACACTTTGAAGTGATGAGTGAACGGGAAAGAGCCTACTTCAGTGGCATGAGCAAACTAGTATCTGTCAGTGCATGAAAGTAACAGTGTTAGTTGTATTCTTGTCTACTTCTAGTATCAAGTCAGTAGCATTTTTTAATTGCTCAAGTATTTTAATTGTAGTTGAAGCACTAAGCTCTGAAAATAAATTTCTAGAGCCCTGATGCCAAGTTGTGGTTTTGTTTGCTTTTCTGTGTACTGTACCTTCCATAAATGGAACTCAAGTGTCAGTGGGTGGGAGGGCATTTGATGGAATAAAACAGTGCTCTACACCTTAATGCCCCTCAGCTGACCTACTGCCTTTTCAATGACTGTGCCCAAAGAACTTCAGTAGTGCTTCCTGGGATGGGTTTATTTATTGTGAAAGGAGAAAACAGCTCCTCGTAAGCTTCTTCCCCCAGGCTTCTGAAAACATGCAGGTACAGTGCTACATGCACACTAAAACTAAGAGTGTATCACTTCAGAAGTGCTGTATAAGCAGCCTGCCCCTATTTTTTGGGAAGCAGGCAGGCATTTAGAATGGGTTCTACTAGATGCTGTCTCCCTCTACTACCATATTCTTCCTTTGTAGCTTTGTGCACAAGCATTCCCCCTCTGATGTTCACTACTAAAAAAAAAAGAAGGTGCTGGTGGGATTTAATAAGTGGTATTTTCTGACTCCCTAACAGTTCCAAAACCAAGGTGGTGGGGTGGTCTCTGGCTGGCTGTGTCTCTGCAAGTCTGCATAGGCTGCTCTCCAGGGCACTCAGAGGTAGACTTTGGTGTAAAAACTGACTGTCAGCAAATAATTAATAATTCACATCTCTTGACAGAAGTAATTTTAAGAGAACATCAGTCCTGCCTTTAGAACCTCTCTGAAAACTTAGGCCCGTTATGTTTAATTGCCACCCTATTTCATGCTTCCATGAATAGCAAGGGGCAGGCTTTGAACAGCAGGAAGTATTTCTGTGGGTCTACACAAGTACTCAGGAGTCAATACTGGCATGAAGTCAGAGCAGAGCATTAAACTGTTGCCTTCATGTACAGGCATGTCCAGTAACTGCTACAGTGGCTTTCACAAGTCCCTGACCAGTTACTCCATCCAGGTATTCTTGTTTTCTGGATGTAACAAGCCAACCTGGCACTACCTGCTGCTGGCATGCTCACAGGTGTGCTGTGAAGGTCCCTCCCTTTAGGGATCCATTATAATCCATCACAAATAGCCAAGTGGTGGAGAAATAGAAGCCCAAACTGCAGCAGATCATCAGTTCTATTAACTGGAAGTCACCAGTTGTTCAAGCACATCCTGAAGCACACTGCTGTGCTCAGAGGAGTTCTTATAAAACATTTGACTTCCCAAGCAGACAAGTTACGTTCAAAAAGCCCCTTGCCAGCCAGCCAAGGGGTTACTGCCTCTGCCACATGCAGGTTCTGGAGAAAGGAGGATGTGACCCACCTGACCTTGCCTTGCCATGAGCAGTTTGTGGTCTAAGACTCTATGAACGTGCAAGTCCCTTATAGATCTTATTATCTGTTAGGTTATATTACTAGAGTAACTTGAGATACGAGTTAAGAAGCCATAGATCCTACATCAACCTCTGCTAGGACAGTGTCCCCAGCACCATAACATGCCTGCAATGTCATTCCAAACTCTGGCAACAATCAGTGAACAGCTGTAAGCAATCAATGCATGTGTGGGAAACAACACGATATGTTGACTCACATAAAGCCCTACTCTGACAGTACCAGGTTACTTGCATTTCTAGTTTCTTCACTCCAAGCTCTCAGGATTGGCCCAGTGCATTTTACAAACCACTCAACAAGCCCAGTTTTAATCCTTAGTTTTTACAACCGCTATCCAACACTTTGTACCGACGAGAAGACATAAGACACAGAAAGGTACCAACTACCAGAAATCTCAGAAGTTACTCCAAATTAATCGCAGGAGAAAATCCCAAGAATTCAAAGCTGGCAACCTTTGAAATGACAGGAGCACGATTAACCTCGGCACGTGGCAGCCAGTACCTCCACACCCCTTAACATCACCTGTGACAAGTTACCTTTAGCACTGGTACTGGCAAGCAGGAGTGTGAAAGAAGAATGAGGGCACAGCAAGAGGCCAGCAGAAGTCCATCACTTAACTGTAAAAGAAAGACAGACCTAATGACACACAGAAAGGATAAATTTTCCCCCATGAAAAGGACAAAGAATGAAAAAATAAACACATATTGTTTCCTGGCAAATAAAATTTGAATTGGGGGTTGCATAAATAGGGATAAGTTATGTAAGCTTTAGTTTAGTTCCTGGAAAAATAATGGGGAAGTAATCAGTAAAATATGTTTAAAGTCAGACAATGGCAGTGGCAGAGTGAGGAAGCAAGAATGCAGCCATAAAGCCATGGCTAATATTTGTCTGGGGCATAAATAATCCATCTAGCTGAACATTGCATAGCCCTAAACTCAAACCCTCCTCCATTTCTCAGTCCAATTACACAAAGGAGAAACCCCAGGTGGTGCAGGGCAGCAGAAACATCCCAAGTGCACGCAGGAGCATGTGTTCCCCATTGCTAGGAGGAGGCAGCAGGGGGGTGCTCTTCCTGCCACAGCCCAGAGCATTATTACCACCACCAAATCTGCAGCTCCAGTATCCCTGGTGCCTTGCACCCATTTGTTTTGGAGCACATCACCCGTCAATCCTTGCTCAGTCTGGCAGCACTCATTTACCGGGATTCCTCTCTCAGGCTATCTCTGCCCCCCACACCAGGGCTTTAAAAGCCCCATGGGCTCCAAGATCCTTGCAGCTCCTGCCTGGTAATGGGTATTTTGGAGCCCACCCTGGTGGCTGGACCCTCCCTTGGCTGCCTGGTTTGGCCACCTCAGCACACAGAAAATCCCACTGCTTGGCAGGCAAAGGGTGAGATGTGTGGAGGAAAGAGAGGGGCAACACCCACCCACACTCGTGGTTCCCCAGGGAAGAGCAGCAGGGAGCTCCTTACAAAAGGGAATTGCAAATGAGTCCCATGCCCTGCTGTCAGTGGCTGGGACAGGGCATGCATGTGAGGACTCTGCCAACCACTGTAGTCTGGGCAGACACCAGCACAAGGCACCAAAAGCCTAATACAAGGTAGCCCCTGCCCCAGAAGTGCTAGCCCAGCACTAGCATGGCTGGGCTCCCTATTATTTGGGATGCTCTTTGCCCCAGGCACCCTCCAGGCTGATCCCAAACCCTCAACATCCCCAGGTTAAGTTAGGCACCCACACTCCCAGTCTTGCACAGCCCTGGGCAGGGGGGGGTTGATCCCAGCTACACTTACCTCCTCGTGTAAACAACCTTTCACTCCTTGCTGCTCCTACACCCTTCTCCCTGCTATTCCCTGAGGAATGGGAAGGGCTTTGGGCAGGACACGGAGCTCTTGAGGGGGCAAGGGCTCATCTCCCTTTCCCTTGGGCACCTGTGGTTTCAAGGCCCAGGTGAGAGTTGACTCTTTCAATTGACACAGTCAGGTGTAACTCCTCTGCAGCTCCTCTGCTTCCTCTCTCAGGGGAGCAGAAGCCAAAGGAGTTATCTCCTCTGAGGTTTTGTTCTTTTCCACCTGGGAATCCCATACAGAAAAGCATTGTGGTCCTATCATTTACTCTGCAGTTCATTTGCTGTGGAGCCCATTTATTTAGGTCTATGAGTCATAAAAACCCTGAGCACTGTGGGGGTGCTCAGCCACAGCCCCCTGCAGCTCCCCCCACTTTTTGAAGCTGGCTGTGCCCTGCTGCTCCCTGTCCTGACAGGCAAATGCCACCATGGGGTGGCCTTGTCTCCTGGCACAAGTCACTGCTGACCGAATGAGGATTTCCCTCACCTCAAAGCCCAGAGCTTTTGCTGTGCAGCACAGGAGGCTTTTAACTGAAACCTTAAAACAAGAGAGGCTGATGCTCATGTGAACCCTCCTGTGTGTGCTGGATATAGGGGCACGGGGGCAGGAGGCAGCAGCCAGGTTTGTGAGTGCTTTAATTGCCTTCAGGAATTGCTTGGTGTGGAGCTGCCATTGGCTTTGTAACCCACTTTCCAGAGGGAACCCAGCACATGTGATGTTGGTGCTCCGCCTGCGAGTTGTTCAGCTCCTCTCCTCCTGCACTGCTTCAGCCCCCTCCTGTGCCCCTCTCTCTATTCTATCCTACTAATTTTTAACCAAAATTATCAGAGGGTGAGCTGTGAACTGGTCTGAATCCTGGCAAGCCTTGCAAAAGCTAACAGGAAAGCGTGGGACAGGCAAACAGGAGGATGAAGGGGCTTGAGCCCCTCTGGCATGAGGGGGAGGAGGGCTGCAGAGCCACAGTGCTGCCTGCTCACCTGGCTTGATGCCACCTGTGCCAGGTGGGGATGCAGGATGGGGTGTGATTGGACATGGGTGGGGAGGGCAGCAGGAAGGGAGGGAATATGAGGGAAAGCGCTGGGGGGACACGATGAGATAGGATGTGAGGGGACAGGATGGGATGGAAGATGGAGAATGGGCTGCTGGATAGGATAGGGGACAGGATGGAATAGGATCGGATGTGAAGAGATAGGATGGGAAGGAAAGGGTGCCCAGATGGATATCTGCAGCCCTTGGACTGCTCCTGGCCACACACCATCATCCTTTAGCACAGGGAGGCTGTCACCTGGGATGGCTGCACTAGCAGGGGGACAGGGGCAGTAAGAGAGGTTGGTGGGAAATGGGGGACAGAACTCACTCCCCCTCAGTATCTGGGCAAGTTTAAAAATTACCGAGCACAGAAGGGGAGCAGGATCTGAAGGAGAAAGGTGAATCAGCTTTTCAAACGACTCTGGTGGCATCAGCCCAGGGTTATTAGTGTTTGCATGCAGAGGGAGCTCTCCTGCACCAAGGCTGCTCCCTACACAGAACCATCTTCTCTCCTCCTCCTCCTTCTCCTCCTCCATGCCAAAGAGAAAATGATGTAAGGTTGGTTCTTTTTTTTTCCTTTTTCTTTTTTTTTTTTTTAATGCTTTCTAGCCAGCTTCCCAAATCATCCTTCTCATCCTGGGCACAGAGAGTAAAGCTGAGACACAGCACAGCCTTGACCTGGTGCAAACCCCACCAGGCTGGTTGAAGAGCACATCTGGGGACAGGGCTGTGCCAGTGCAGCACACAGGGAAACTTTCCCCTGGGAAAACTGCTCAGGACACCATAATAAATAAATAAATAAAAAAACCCCAAACAGGTATCCAAATTGCAGCCAAGATCCTCTGGGCAAGGAGAGGAAAGCCTGTGTCACAAGCCAGGGCATGCCTCCTTGCTTCTTCATCAGGACCCACTGTTCAGAAATTTAGGACCCACAGCCCAGCTGGAGTTCCAAGATTCGGACTGTTGGGTTTTTTTCCCAGATCTCTGGCAGGGTGGCTGCTTGCCACCAAGGAAGACATGGGATCCAACTCCCCTCCCAGGAGCCTGGGAACCTCTGCCTTGCCCCGGGTGAGGAGTGGGAGAGCTGGGAGCCTGGGATGTGGGCAGACTCTTGGCTCTGCATCCTCCTGCTTTCTCTTCCCATGACCAGGCAGCAATTTATCCCAGGCACAGCCCCAGGAGCAGCATCACAGCCTTGCAAAATCATCACCAGCCATGAAAAATGGAAAGCTGGGCTGAGCAGACAGCTCTAACTCTGGGCATTGCTGGAATGGTCCAGCATCAAAACCCCTGCCAGACTTTGAAGGGTTGTCCCAATCCCCTGGATTAAAGTGTCAGTGTCCCTGGGGGTCGTGAGGGCTGGATGCAGCCATGGCAGGCAGGCTGTGAGAGTTGCTGGCTCCCAACGTCCAAGGAATTTTCTTTGCAGCTCCACAGCCCATGGTTGCTAAATGCCCAAACCTGGAGAACCCAGGGGACTTCCAAAGAGCATCAGACTGTTTTAAAAATACTTTATTCTTTAGAAAATACAGCGTTCAGTACAGTGTGCTCTGCTCCCCCCAGCTTCAACCCCCTGACTCCGCCGAGGCCAAGGCAACATCGGCACGTTCACTGCCACAGCTGGAAAGCAGAGGACAGGTTTCACCGACCCCCTTTCCATCCTCCCAGGGAGGAAGGCGGCTCTCAAGCCCCCAGTGAAACCCAGCAGCAAGGTGCTCTCCCCCCAGACCCCCAGTGCAGCCCAAATCACAGTGCCAAGCTTGGCCCGTGGAGCCCTTGGTGGCTGGGGATGTCTGTGGGGGGCACGCAGGGGCTGTCATGCTTCCCCACACTAGGATTTGGGGTAGCCCATGTGATTATTAAGACATGGGGCTGCCCCAGCCCAGAGAGCCAGCTGAAAACCCAGGGGGTAACGGTGGGGGCTGGGGAACAGGGGGACCAGGGCTCAGGAGCCCCTCAGCTCCCATCCTAAACAGAGGTGGGGCTGAGCTAGGGCTGTAACAGATCCTTCTGAGGAAAAACCTTACTGGGGTGGTTCAAAAAGGGGATGCAAATATCACCCAAAGGCAGAGTGACCTTTCTCCAGGTCCAGGCTGAGCTCGGGACTCAGTGGGGAACTTCCACCTCCCGCTGCCTGACTCTCTGCAGGGAGAAACTCCCACACCACAGGAAGCACAGCCCACCCTACAGGAAGGGGTCCTGCCCACACCCTGAGGGGGTGCAGGATCACTCCAGGCCTGGGGCAGGGGGGCTGTGCACACCAAGAGCAGGACAGGGGAGAAAAGTCTGGGGGCTGGGGGAGCAGGGAAAGAAGCCTTTTCTCTCTTCAAACAGGATCCCCAACGCCACCCCCTTCCCTTTGCATAGAGCAGCTTTCAGGTGAGTGTGCCCTTCAGTCCCCCAGGGGACACGGAGAGCAGCGGCTGTGACCCCAGGGGGGACAGGAGCAAGGCTGGGGATGTGGCCCTGCTGCTCCCATCCTCCCCTGGCAGCCCCGGGGCTCACACAAGGACGTGGGGAAAAGAAACACCGATAGCCCTGAACCCTCCCCATCGCTCTGCCCCCAGGTGCAACAAGCCATCCTGATCTTTAAAAAAGGAATGAAATAGGAGGAAAAAAAAAAGGGAGGGGAAAAA
>VYXB01002933.1:772584-795796 GCA_013397135.1 Pachyramphus minor
AAAAAAAAAGAAAAAAAAAAAAAAGGGAGGGAAAAAAAAAAAAAAAAAAAGGCTGAGATGGAGGGAAAGCTCCCCAGGTCAGCACAGAGGAAGGCGGGCAGCGCCGCGGGGATGCTGTCCGTTCAGCGCCCGGCCCTGCGGGATCTAACTGTCCTCGCCGTTCTCGCCCGGCCCCTTGATCAGCCGCTTCTGTCCCCGCTTGCCCACGGGCCCCTTGGGCTTGGCGAAGGCCTGCTTGAAGGCGTGCTGCTTGGGGTGCACCTCCTCGTACAGGAACTCCGCCGTCAGCTCCGCTCCGTCGTCAATCTCGATCTGCACCCGCAGCGCCAAAGGGAATTAGCAGCTCCCTTGGGTTTTGACACCCACCTTTGGGGCACACAACTCGCCCCCAAGCCCACCAGAGGGGCTGCAGAAAGGCTGCAGCACAGTCCCTTGCTGATGCCCAGCACGGGTCTCTGCTCCATCATCTCTGGGGGGGCTCACACTTACCTTCTTGGCTATCTCCAGGCAGAATTCCTGCTCCACAGTGTCCAGCAACCGGCTCTTGCAGCTGGAGTAGAGCATGCGCTCCTTGATGCTGCACTTGTACCCGGGCATGGAGTAGATAAAGACTGCAAGAAGAGAGCAGGGCTTGGGGTGCTGCCCAGGCCTGTGGCCAGGGTACAGCAGCTGCATCCTACCCTGGTCACATTTTTTCCAGCCCCGAGAATTCCAGTTTATTAGTGACAGAAAGTGACCCATCCCATCCATCACTCCTCCTAAATCTCCTCAGGTATTCCTGTCATGCACTGGCCACCAAATCGCCCCCACAAATCCTCTGTGGCAGCCCCCAGAGAGACCTGCAGGTTTTTTTGGCACCATGGCAGGTTTTTTTGGCACCAAAGGGTTGCCAGCACCCACCACAGGAGGGGACCGACGCAAGGTCCCCTGCTGCACCATCCCTATCCCATCACTGCTTGCTCCCCATGTGAGCAATGGTCCAGGGAGGACAGGGACCCCCACAGGCTCAAAACAGCTATCCGCAGTGCCAAGGCTCTCACCAACAGACTCCAGGTAGTCTCCCTCATGTGAGTGCTTGTACAGGAAGAAATGGTAGCGAGCTGAGTCCTGGGGGATCCTCTTGGGCAGGTCAGAGATCTCTGTGGGGCTTGTGTGCACCAGGTCGATGGTCTCCCGCTCCAGATCCAGCTTCTGATGGACAGAGGGACAGGGGAGCAGATGGGAGTGAGAGATGGCAGCAAGAGGTAGGGGAGTGGGGCACAGAGGAGCCATGTGAAGGACTTACCAGCTGGATGTAGTTGATTTTCTTTTGCTTGAGAGCCTGGATGGCTTGCTGGGCATCCAGCTGCAGGGGGAAGGCCAGGCCCTGCAGTGTCTGGTGCTTGCTCTCCACACTGATCTCGGTCTTCACCTGGGGATGGAAACCACCTCGAGTGTCAGGGCACAGTGGCAAAGGGTGGGGAAGGGAGAGGAAGGAAAACCAGCCAGTGCCGCGGCTAAAAACTTCTCATCCAAGGACCTTCCTGACACCCAGCTCACAGGGACCACAGCATTAAACTGCCAAAGTCAGCCAGGCTCAGGATGGGGATGCTTGTCACTGTACCACTGCTCTGGGAGATCCCCTGGGCCCAGCCATGCACCCCTGCACCCCACACTGCACTCCCAGCAAAGACCAGCTCAAAACCAATGTTTCCCAGCGAGTCCCTGACAGGGATACTGCGACCAACACCGGCACATTTCCAGCTCCAATCATCTCCAGCTGCTACCCGTGGGTGACAGGGGGAGCCCTGAAATGACAGTGCACAGTTGCACAGGTCCCCACCAGCAGGGAGGGCAACCCACCCTCCTCAGTGAGTTTAACTGCAGCAGACAGGCATTCCCTCCAACACTGGAGCTGGAGAACTGGAGATCCACAGTTGGAAAAGATCCCAGACGCTGTTTTCCCCACAACCCCTGAGGCTGCTGCCTGTAACCCCTAGTCCTGGAGACCAAACCCCACTTCACAGAGAGCGGAGAAAGAGATTGCAGAGACATGACATCGCCCCGGGTGCCTCCATCCAGCCACAACAGGGGTCCCTCACGGGCACTGGAGGGGAAGGGGGGTCAGGGCGCGGCGGGCACACCATACCTCCTCGGGGTCGGGGTACTCTACCAGCGATGGGCAGCAGCAACAGCCCCCCACCATCTGCCACAGAATACAGGGAGATGGCGTCACCCCAACGGTGGAGGAGCCCTTCCCACCTCAAGACCCCCTCCCAGGGAAACAGCCCAGCAACTCTAACCCAGGTGCTCTGCAGCGAGCGTGGGTCCCTTTCCTTTGGGATCTGTTTCAGAGATTATGGATAGAGTCCAACCTTAATGGTTTTTTCTTTCTTCATTGCCCTCCCCCTGACAGAGAAAAGGAAGAAAAGTCAAGGCATGCCAAGAGAAACACAGGAGTTTGAGCTGACATCTCAAAACCACTCGGCAGCACCCAAGTGGGTCTCTTTACAGGGCTGCCCTTTGTTACAGGAGCCTTTGTTACAGGTACCCACACCCCAGGGGAACAATGGACTTGGGTGCCCGGAGCAGAGCATGCAGAAAAACAATGCCAGGAGAAGGAAAAACCGGGCATCAAGCAGGCAGAGCAGCCTACCATCTCGGTGCTCGAGTCTTGGGAACAGGAATCCTGCGAGCGTGGGGAGAGGAGACACACTGTCAACAGCACCCTGCGCAGGGATGGGGGTTGTCTCGTGTGAAACAAGACGGGGTGGGGGACACACGGACATGCCAGGAAGATGAAGCTGTACCGTGTCCCTGCTGGAAGCCAGGGAAGGCCACATTGCCCTGGCAATGTGGGCAGAGAGAGCAGAAAAAAATGACACAGGAGATGTCAGCGCTGGGGAGGAGTGGGAGGGAGAGTCCCAGCCCCAAGCCTGGGCAGCCCTCCATGCAGTGTCTCTGTGCAGAGCCTGTCCCTGCCCCATCTCCTGCTGGGTCCCCAGCTGGGGTGGCCCCAGCCCAGGGTTTGGAGGAGTTCCACCATTTGCAGCAATAGATTTTGGGCTATCCTCCACCAAAGAGCATATGCTAAAGGTTTAGGAGGAAAAAAATGCCCAAACCTCTATCAATACCAAGCATCCTGGAGGATGAGCAGGGTGTGAATGTGCAGCTCTAAGGAAAGGGAAATAATTGCTTAGGTGGGCATAAAGTCCATGTGACCTCCAGCTCTGCTGTCCTACCATCCCCTGGAATGCCGTGGCACCAGCAAGGGCCCAAGGGAAAGCGCACAGGGATTCAGGATGCACACAAACTTGCCTGGTCCCACCCTGTGGAGAGGTGCAGTGCAAGGACATCACCACTACCAACACACCCAGATCCTCAGCTTTCTCTCCCGTAAATGCAAGGAGGCTGGGAGAATTATAGCAGGGCTGGAGAGAACTCAAGCTCCAACATGAAGCACACTGAAGTCCAAAACAACCATGAGATGGAAATTTGTCCTAGCAACATCAATTTCTCCATACCCCTCTGTATTTGCTACTCCACCCCTTTTCAAAAACACTAAAAGTTGGCTCCCTGAAACACTCCCCAGGGCACAGCCTGAGAGCCATGCATGGGACTACCAAGCATATGCCCAGCCTTGCTGGCAGCAGGCTTGCCTGGGGGGGTTATTTTATCTCCTTTTCTTTGGGTTAGATTTCCCCCACCTCTTTCCTCATTCCTGGAATGGTGCTGACCTTGGTTAATGAGCATTTCTTTGTCTTATGGTGAAATCCTCACAGGAGGATTCTGGTGAAGTCTCTGCTCTATCCACGCTCCAACGCTGTGGGGCAGCCACTAATGACACCCCCTTCCACGCTGCCATGGCCCCCCAACCTTCAGTTCCTTTTAATTCTCCTGCCCCCTCTCTCAGCCCCATGGGTGGGATACACCCAGCTCCCTGCTGTGTTTCTGAACCTGCTACACCTCTAGAAAGACTCCCCGCTTGTGGGTGTTAAGCTCAATGCAAAATTCAAAGCTGTTTCTTAGCCCACGGTCTGCTGACAACTCTCAGCTCACCAAAGCTGGCATTTTCCAGCTATTTAAAAATATATATAGATATAAAGCAAATGGTAAATTTCCCTAAGCTCCCAACCAGATATCAAGAAAGAGAGTATTTCATGACATCACCTCTGTCCATGCAGCCCTCAAACCATAGGGAAAACTTGGCTCATCCAGCCTAAAACCTTTCCCAAAGGCTGGGCACCTCCCTGGGGATGTGCAAACCTGAGTTTTTCCTTGCTCAGTGTCAAAGGCCTCTGTGACTGTCCTGAAGCTGCTGCCCTGCAGCCATGGCCTGCCCCGTCCTGCTTTGCTGCTGACCTTCCCCTCCCACCCCCTCTCTGCACTTCCCCAGTGGCTGAGGAGGATCCCAGGGAGCTCCTGCCTGATGAGGAGCACAGCCATGTTCAGGGGGAAGACTGCAAACCTGTCCGGTGTCTCAGAAGGTTGTGCCTCAACAATGCAAAAGGAGAGGGGAGCAGAGCCCCCAGCAGCAGCTCCAGGCAAGGAGCACAGCCAAGCACTTGTGAGCTGGTGGTTTTTAAGGAAACCATGTCCCTTGTGTCACTTCCAAAATCCTGACAGATTGGCTGAACACAGGGGGATGTGCAGGGTCCTGGACCACTAGCGGGGCTTGGGCAGACACGCAGAAGTGCCGAGGTTGGGGACTGCCCTGGGCCCAGGTCCCAGGTCACTTCTGGCCCTGAACACCCGCTCCCACACACTGGATCTGCTTCCCCAAAGGGAACTGCAACATGCAAGCACGTGGAAGGACCCCACAGCCTGTGCACAAGGTGCACACGTGTGCAGGGACCCCGCACGCTGCAGGCAAGGCTGGAGGCATCGCTGTACCAAGCAAGGTGGTACAAGTTGTGAGCTGCTCCCATACAACCCCCTTGATCACAGTCCTATGCTTTGCAGGGCTCCAGAAACTCTCTCCAAGCTGCAATTACTGAGAGTCCCGAGTTTCCCCACCCTGGGGACATCAGTGTGGCACCAGGCACCCAAACCATAGCTCGCACCACCTCCTGCTCCGTGCGCAGGACCAAGTGGGCGCAACACCAGCACGGAGACCCTTCACCCAGCTTCAGCCACTTCCCAGCTTTAAATCCACAGGCAAAACCACATCCATCTTCTTCTCTTTCTAAATGTTGGTGGCTGCTCCCTGTGGCCCAGGCTGACACAGGGGACCACGTACCTTTAAAAATAACCCCTAACAAACTAAACAACAGCAGCACCTCTGCCCAAAAGCTGCATCTCACAGAGGCAAGGGCAGGAAGGGGAACATGGCAGGTCACCCAGAAAATGAGCAGCACAAGCACTACTTACCTGGGCCACGTGACTCTGTAAGACACAGCCCAACACCCCCCCCAAAACTACTTAATCCTGCAGCACTGGCCAGACAAGGAGATGGCACAGAAAACCTGAGGTGCTAAATGAGCTGCAGAGCCACCATCAGCACCTCTCCCTTCTCCAAGCATGGGAATTACCCTGGATCCCCCAGCACAAATCCTGCCCAACCCCTCCAGACTGGGAGCTGCGATAACTCCACTGAGACCCATGGTGGAGACCACCCCTTAGTGGCATCTCTCAAATGTCCCTCAACTTCACCAGTCACAGACCTGCTTTGGCAGGTGGAAACCTGCCTCATCTTTGCCATTAATTAGTGCTATCAGGCTGATTGGCTTTGTGTCTCCCAGGCATTTCCTGATCCACCCATGAGCCCCACAGCAGACCGAAGTGAGGGATGCTCCTCTAGAGAGGAAGGCTTTCTAAGGGAAATCCCCTCATCCCCCAAAAAAAGCTGCTTCCAAGTGGTCTTCCCACCTAGCAAGCCAACCCCCTTCCCTGCCTCAGTGTTTCACTCAGAGGTTGGCATGAATGCCGTGAGATGCCAGCAAGGAGATGATGGTGCTACAGCCTTGTCTGTCTCCAGCCCTACCCTGGGACACTTCCACACCCTCTCTAGCATGTAAGCCCCCAAATTTAGGCTAAGATCTGTATTTCTAGGGACAGCATCCCTCATATTTATAGCCATAGAGGAAGAGCATGGGAGAGGATGCTGCTGCAGCCCAAAGATAAGCCTGAATTCTTACTGCCTCCCCCATGACTTCAAACTCAGCACTGGTTTTTGCTCCAACACCCAGAAGTTAGACACTGCTGCCTGTTCTCAGCCCTAAACCATCTTCTGACTGCCAGGAAAATGCAGTCCTGAGCTCATGTCCAAGGAATGAAAAAAAAAAAGTGTAAATTCCTCATTATGTCACCACAGTTTGACTGTGAGGACGCTTGGTCCCCTTGGCAAGGGCAGGAACAGGTTAAACTGCAGAGGTACAAGGGAGCAAAGTAAAAATGAGCCATCCCTTCCAGCTGAATGCTCATGCCCTGCATCCTACATCCCTTCATGCTCAGAGGGTCTCAGGTTGCTCTCCTGGGGCTGCTGGACACCCACTTCGTTGATGCGGATCTGCTGGAGCTCCTGCTCGGCTGCGGTCAGTGGGGCTGGGGCAGAGCTGGAGGACACGTGCTTTTGGTAACCGCTCAGGGACACGTCCTCCTGCAGACACAGGGACAGGGAGACACGTCAGGGGTGGTTATCAGGATGCACCCCCAGCCTTGAGGTGAGTCTGAGCAACCCGGTGGGTCTTGGGCTCCCTCCTTACCAGGAGGATCAACCTGAGTAATGCTCTTGGATGGCTCCAAGCAAATCCCACACTTGATTCTAAACAGTGCCCATGACTGCTTGCGCCTGTTCAGACCACCCTGACCCTCCCCAGGCACCTGTGGCTGTGGCAGTGTGGCTCTTCCAGCTGATTAATGGAGCTCATGAGCATGGAAGTGAGAAGGAAAGGCAGAGTCCATAGACTGAGAGCAGCAGAGCGGGGCCCAGGAGCAGAGGGCAGGATCTCCTGGAGCAGAGCAGGGATTTCCCTGGCTCCCACCAGCACCAGAAGACCCAGCAGGACTGATGCCCAGGAGGCTCTAGCTGTGAAGCTCCTTCTGCCCATGGAAGAGAAGGAGAAACCTCCATCCAAGGCAGAGGGATAACCCTGGCACACAGGCAGCTGTCGCTGCTGGAGTGACACTGCCACCACCTGGTGCTTCTTCTCCCACTCGGTGTAAAGCTCCACATCTTGGAGCCTTCCTCCCACCTCTTCCACGCTCTATCACAGACCACAGCCATGTAGGCAGGAGAAGGTGGCAGTGGCCACCCAGGAGACTAAAGCTGCATGAGGGATCAACCTCAATGCTGTTCCAGCATCCCACATCCCCACCACCCAGTAGGCTGATGAAACTCAGGGTCAGACACAAAAGGCTGCACAGGGACCACCACCATACCTTCACTGTGCCAAACATCTCGTCCTTTATGTGCCCCCCTCCAAACTCCTTCTTCACCGTGGCTCTGGTGGCAGCATAGAGCATCTTCAGCCGGACCTGCCGGGGACAGGGACAGCAGCGCCATCACAGAGGGGCACCAGGGAGGTGCCCAGTGCTCACAGCCACCATCCCACCACCAGCTCCACAAACATCACCCCTCCTGGCAGCAACCACCTAGTTTCCAGCTCAGTCTGATTTTCCCCTGAGTGGGGAGCAGGTGGGAAAACCCATCAGCACTATTTCCAGGGCTGCCAGCGCAGCCTTGCCAAGCACAGCCCACAATCCCACAGTTTATTCCATGCTTTGTTTTCCAACCCCCGAGCTCCAGTGTGCCATTTCTCACCCACATCTGGGTTAGAGGAGGTGCAAATACCTCTGGAGCCACTTAAAAGTGACTTTTGCCTTTGGCACTTCTATTGTCTCATTCTGCAACACAGGGCAGAGCTTTGGCAGGTGCTCCTGGGCACACTGTGCTTTTGCAATGAGACCCTCTGTGGTTTGTTGACAGATATATATTTAAAATATATATTATTATATAGACACATGTATATGTACATGCACACATATACACACATATAAAATTATATATCATTTTATTATAATTGTATATACATGTGTGCATATATAATAATACCTAATGTTAGATATATACCAAGGAACTGCAGTGGGTCTTTTTATATATGCATGTCATAATATAGAAAATAATATATATTAGATATATTTGTATGTATATATATTTTTATATATATATATGACAAGTACATGTATTAACATGGTAGTAGATCTATATAGCATAAAGATTATATGAAATATATAATAAATATATATAGAAGTTTATATACATCTATGTATATATATATGCACACATACATATGTATACAGATGGCAAGCACACATGTTAACACAGCACTAAATGTCAGGCCCACTAAAAGCCCGTTCTGGAGACGTGCTCAACAGGATGGCATTTTCCAAGCCATACTGCTGACATCCTCTAAACCTGCCTCTCATCCAGCAGCCCTTTTTTGCCCACTCTCCAACACCTGATTTTGGGGCCAGGTCTGGAGAAGGGCTGGCAGCCACTCCTTGAGCGGAGCAAGGGCAGGCTGGAGGCAAGTCAGTGCCAGTGCTGGCTCTTCCCAGCAATGCCTTTGGCCAGAGCCATGGTGGGATATCTCCATCCTGGCCCTGTGGTAGATACCACTCCCCCCTCTACATCCCAGCCCTGCCACGTCCTCAGGCAAAGAGGCCAGAGACACAGTCCCAGTGCATCTTATNTATAGCATAAAGATTATATGAAATATATAATAAATATATATATAAGTTTATATATATCTATGTATATATATATGCACACATATATATGTATACATATGGCAAGCACACATGTTAACACAGCCTGACTAAATGTCAGGCCCACTAAAAGCCCGTTCTGGAGATGTGCTCAACAGGATGGCATTTTCCAAGCCATACTGCTGACATCCTCTAAACCTGCCTCTCATCCAGCAGCCCTTTTTTGCCCACTCTCCAACACCTGATTTTGGGGCCAGGTCTGGAGAAGGGCTGGCAGCCACTCCTTGAGCGGAGCAAGGGCAGGCTGGAGGCAAGTCAGTGCCANATATAGCATAAAGATTATATGAAATATATAATAAATATATATATAAGTTTATATATATCTATGTATATATATATGCACACATATATATGTATACAGATGGCAAGCACACATGTTAACACAGCCTGACTAAATGTCAGGCCCACTNCCTGGAGAAGAGCTGGCAGCCACTCCTTGAGAAGAGCAGGCCAGGCTGGAGGCAAGTCAGTGCCAGTGCTGGCTCTTCCCAGCAATGCCTTTGGCCAGAGCCATGGTGGGATATCTCCATCCTGGCCCTGTGGTTGATACCACTCCCCCCTCTACATCCCAGCCCTGCCACGTCCTCAGGCAAAGAGGCCAGAGACACAGTCCCAGTGCATCTTATTGTGTCTTAAAAAATTCCCCCATCCCCGAAGCACTCTCCACTTCTTAACCCAGGCACAGCGGTGGAGGGTGTGAATGTTCCCCCTCACCCCCAGAGCAAAGTCACTTTGGCTGCCATCTCCTCCCCCCTGCCTCTCCCAGAGCACGTCCCCCTGTGGGGTGTCACAGCCCAGCACGGAGCTCACCGGGGAGCTGTCGGGGGACCAGGAGATGAAGAGCCACTCGTATCCCTGGGCGTTCTGGCTGTCCAGGCGGTACAGCACATAGCACGGCTGCTGCTCGTCCAGCAGGGGCAGCACGAAGGGATCGTAGTCAGCGTCCCAGCGCCGGGACAGCTCTTTGTGGGCTCCCAGCACAAGCTGTTCTGGAAGGAAAAGACAGAGAAGGGGGTGTTAGATGAAGGCAAGGCTCACCTTGCAGGACCAGAT
Source organism: Pachyramphus minor (assembly GCA_013397135.1). Classification (NCBI taxonomy): domain Eukaryota; kingdom Metazoa; phylum Chordata; class Aves; order Passeriformes; family Tyrannidae; genus Pachyramphus; species Pachyramphus minor. The sequence continues at coordinate 782,386 of VYXB01002933.1, forward strand.
GGTGGCTCACCCAAGGGTTCACTGCAGGTCCAGCACCAACGATGCCATCCTGTGACCTGGAGCCACATGCAGCAGTGCACACCCCCAGGTGTGACCCCCCAGGAGATGCCAACGTGGCTGTGGCTGCTGTGGAGGGGCTGATTTTCTGCCAGCATCTCCCTGCCTCCTGTCAATCATCTCTTCCCCTCCAGTGCTCCTCACTCAAGGACTCCTCTCTGGTGATCACCTGTGGCCTCCTTCCCTCTGCTCCCTCCACTCATGTAGTTCTCAACCATCCCTTCTTGCTCACACAGGAACATGAGACTTCTCCCATCCCACCTGGGAAGCTCTAGGGGCACTATTAATATCTCACTAGGGACATGAGGAACCACCAATATTTGGGGTGCTGATTAAAATAAGGGTCTCATAGCAAAATCCACTACCATGAGCCAAAGCTGCTCTCATCAGATTCCCTTAACCATAGAGAAGACAAAATGAGAGCTGATACCCAAAGCCCATGTCTGTGGAAATCAGGGGTGTCCCAGAGACCCCAGCCCGGGGTCTTAGCCAGGAGAGCCCCAGCCTCTGGAAGTGACCTAAGTATTTCACACACATGGCAGCACCTCAAGCACCTAGAGGGTATTTTTTCAGCTGCTACACAAGTGACAGTGGGGCTGGGAGCCTGTGAGCTGGGCACTGCTCAGCTGGGATTTAAACCCCGGTGCAGGCATCTTACAAACATAAAACCCATCTCCTGGTGAGGGTCAAACCAAGCTTTGGGATGGCTGAATGGAAAAGGGTTGGTGCTGGAGATGATTAGTGTAGGCTGCTGGAAAACAGCCTGTACTTTTATTACATTTGTAGATGCAGAAAGGTCTGGGGGGAGGTTACGGGACTCAGAACAAGATGTAGGAAAATCTGGAGGTGCCAAAGCAAATGAACTATGGCCTTGAACAGCTGGCACCTGAGGGGATACTTGCCTGGCAAATGCCCTGCCTGGACCTCTGCCCACAGCCCCGCTGCTCACTGGGAGCCCCTTGGCTGGGGCACAGCCCTCTCCCAACCCTTTCAGCACAGCAGCTCCAAATCCCATGGTAGGAAAGTTTTTAAAGAAAATAGTTGAGGAATAAAGGGTTTGGAAGGAATTACTCTCATCCCTCCTTCCCACCCAAGTAGGACATTCCCCAAGACAGCAGTGCAGCCCTTCCCTGCCCAGTGCCACCCTGGCACCTGCCATCAAACACTGAATCCAGTGATTTGAGCATGGGTAGCACAAGTTACCAGTTCAGTAACAAAGACAGCAGAGAACAAGGCACTGGAAACACTTTACCTTCAACAAAACTATCTGTTTGAAGAAAGAAGCATAAAAACTTCCATGTACCCCTAAAACAAGCACAAAATCTGCAAATCGATTTGTGCATCACAAGGGCCTGGGATCCCTAAGAGACTGCAGGAATTTCACCTGGCCAAACCCACTGACAGCTCATGGGTATCTCTGTCTGCAACACACACCAACACCTCACGCAGGAAGCAATCGGTGCTGAGTCACTCCAGGCTATTCCCGGGCTGTGACTAAGCCGGACCCCGGCTGTGCTGCCGTGAGCTGGCAGCCTCCAACTTTCCCCTGGGCTCTTTGCAGTTCTGCTCAATCCACTCAGGGCCAAATTTTTCTCCTTGGGAAGAATCAGGAAACTCGAAGCAACCGCCCTTCAGCAAAGCATCATTGTCAGCACTGGCTCTTTCAGGTGCCGTTTCTGCTGGGAGCTGCTGCTGGAAAAGCAGAGCTGGGAGTGTTTCTGGCCATCAAGGTGCCCCCAGCACTCACTGCACACAGGCTGCCTCGCTCTGAAATGCCTGACAAGGAAGCTCTGCCTTCAGCTCTGGTCTGCAAAGCTCAGTGAGCAACAGCACCCAAGTGTAAAGATATGCACCCAACAGCGAAGTCCCCAACTGCTGCTGAGCCTTGGTGCACATCCTGCTCTCCCAGTCCTCCTCCACCCAGCCTCAGCTTTTCCCAGTATGTCTCCAAAGGCAGCATCAGCTCAAATCGCTCCAAAGGGCTGCTCAGCCATAGATGTGGCTTTGGGGATGCCTAGACCCAGAGCATCTGCCAAAAGGTTCCTTGCACCATCTTCCTCTCCTTCTACCCGCTGTTGCCTGCTCCAAAATGCACCAAGACAAATGCCCAGCAGTGCATAAGGCGTCTGCAAGCCATCAAACAAAGATGCAGGCTCCTCTTCCACATCCCCTGTTCAGGCAGGGCAGCTGGCACGTCCTCGCCAGCCAGTTTGGGACACATCCCTTCCAGGAGCAGCATGCTGGAGTCCCTCTATCTGGCTGTGACCTCGGCCTGGATGTCATTAGCACCCAAAGGTCCATCTGCAGTGGGTACAGCAGGCTGATGTTCCCTGTGCTACAGAAGAGTGGTGGCCTAGAGAGGCCAAGTGCTTTGTCTTTGAGACAGGCTGGTGGGACCACCACCACCTTGTCCACAACAGTTCAAGCCCTTTGGCAGAGAGGTGCTCCACCAATTCTCCTTCCTTTTGCCTACCCACAGGAACCTCAGGCTCTGCTGCACCTCAAAGCTTCTCCAGACACCCAAGTTCCTCCAGAGCTGCCCATGGCTGATCCAGGCCAGGGAAGAGCAGCTGGCAGGGTGGGGGAGCTGGACTGTGAAGCACAAAACACTGTCAGGTGAGGATGGTCCACGAAGCTGCTGCTGCTGCCACATTGGACATATAAATATACCCCATTTATCCTCAGCAGAGATGGTAGGACATGTTTTCCACTAATGATAAAATGTCTCCCTTGCTGGTGTCACCAGCCACATTCCAAAGCCTAAGACCAGGCTTAGGGACATCCATGACTTGCATTATCCTAACACAAACCTGACTCTCACTTTTTAAAAGCAAAAGAAGCTGAGATTGCAAAATTGTTGTCAAAGATGCTCCGAAGAAACAATGTGGATATCTCATCCCATCACACAGGGACCTGGCCAAGGACAAAGCCAACACAGCTGAACCTGCTGTAGCCCCAGTGATGTGTCTCCTCAAGTGGCATTTTAAGTCCTGCCGCTCTTCCGAACGGGGCTTTGCAGCCACTCCAAAGGTCACCGTGGGCTCCTTACGACCACATCCACCTCAGTATTTGCGGCATGGTCCTGGTGGCCCACCCAAAGGAGGTGGTGACAGCAGCTTGGCAGGGCATTAATGTCCCTGCTGCTGGAGAAACAAGTCATTCATATGCAATTGTATGAGGCTGAGGTGATGGAAAACCTACACCACAGTGGCTCCCCGCTGGGATGTTCAATCAGTGCTTTGCTCCGCTCACCAGCTTGACGGATGCAGAGGCCACCCAAAAGGCACTTTCCATGGGACAAACACAGGCAGGTTGGTGCCACCTGCATCCTGGGCTGGGGACAGTCTCATGAGATGGGTTTCTGAGCGTAGCATCCCTTGTGGGAGGAAACTGGGGCCCTGTGCTGGGCCCTGTGCCACAGAGCACCCCCCTGCCCACCCCTGACCCAAACACCTCCTTACTTGCTGTGGGATGCCACATCCAAGGAGGAAAATGCCTGTGCATCACCCCCAACAAAGGTCCCACAGATCCTACAGCGGTTTGTCACAGGGTTCCCATCACAATTTAACACAGCAGGAGCAAAAGCCCCCCAGAGCCCAGCACAGATCCCAGACACTGGTGCTGCTCTGCTGGCAAAGTCACTGCTCCCTGCTGGAGCTGCCCCAGGGCTCCAATAGCTGCTCACCAGCACAGCCAGATTTTGGGCTTGTATTTCAGGTCTGGGCTGCCACATGCCAGGAAGCCCCAGCAGCATTTTCCTTGAGGTTTCCAAAAACACAAGCTGGCACCGCAGCAGTGAATGGGAGAGGAGGAGAGGAAACAGAGAACAGGCATGGTGTAAATCAAAGCACTTAAAAACAGGACTTACCATCCTCGATGATGACCTTGATGAGCCGAACTGAACCATTTCGGGCTTTGGCAAAAAAGTCCCTTAATTCTGTGGTGGCTGAAAGAACCAGAAACATCGTGATCAGATTTAGCAATCAAAGCAGGTGCTGGGCTCTTGGTGACTGACCAGGGAGGGGATCAACTTGGCAGGATAGAAATTTAAAAATTTTTTGTAGAAAAATTAAATCTCTGGTGCCCTAAAAAAATTATGATAAAAAACAAATAATAAAAAGCCCAAAAAGCTGGGAGCAAAGTGCTGCGTCTCCCTGAGGTGTCAGAGTTAAATAGCAGCTGGGAGCACATGTGATCCAGAGAACCTGATACTTGGCCTGGGTGAACATAATCACCCAAATTTAGACGATGGCTTGGCCAGTGCAGGCAGGGAGAGCTCAAGTGACAAGTTGATTCGCTTTACAGAGCGGCAGGGTTTGCATCCTAGGGGTGGCTGGAAGGTGTCCCGACAGGCTGTGACATCCCGGGCTTGTGACATGCGGCAGGATGCTGCTCCCGAGTGGCTGGGAACCAGCACGGCTCCAAACTGGAGACACTGGTTTGAAGCTGAGCCCCTGGGGAAGGGAAAGGCAATAGCCCCAGGGCTTTGCTCCGGAGCCAGCAGGGCTTTGATTGCACAAGGCTTTTGGGAAATGTTTTGGGGAGCCACCTTCCCACTCATCCCCCATCCCTGAGCACCGGGCAATGAGAACCAGTCTTCAGCACCCTTCCAGGAGACAATTGCAGGCAGTGGATATTGGAGGAGCAGCCCACAGCCAGCATGGGAGGCTTCACCTGCCCACCCTGAAAGCATTACTGGCACAGAGCTCCCCATCCCACCCAGGACATGCTGTGTGTGAAGGCAATGCCCAGGAGATGTGCCTTGGAGGGACCAACCCCCTGATAAGGAACATCTCCCAGGCCAGTTCCCCCTAGAACCCCTTCAGTTACACACCCAAGCCCTTTCCTGGATGCAGCCATGCAGCCAAGGGGGTCCTGTGAGTTCAAAGCTGCTGCACTTGTTAGAAATACTAAAGAAAGTGGCACTGCAAAGATTAGAGACCTGGGCAGACGCCCCTCAGTCCATGCCAGGATCTGTGCTCGGTCACCACCAGCAGCTCCCCCCTCACCCAGTGCCTTGCTGTGCCACTTGCCCATTAGTGATGGCTGTGCCAAAGCAGCCAGCAGCAGGAAGGGTCCCTGCTTGGGTCCCTGGAACCTGAGAGCATCCTTGGTCAAGGCACTCTGCAAAGGAAGCCATCCCTACATCAATTGGAAAGGTGCAGAGGTGGCACATGCCACAGCAAGGGTTCATCCATGCTGGTTCAGTCCCTCCAGCAGTGGGGGCATCTCAGCACAGCCCCAGCATCACCACAGGAGGAGCCTCGAGGTTACCCAGCACCCACCCAAGGGACACGGTGGCCAAGGACTGTCACACAGTGGTGCCCTCTGTCCCCTGGAGCCACACCCTGGGTTGGGGCACTGCCCGCAGCTCTCCCAGCCACAAGGGAGAAGGAAACCCTGGGGTGCCCCTAGGAAACGCCTGCCTGTCCCCACAAGTGACACTTCTGCGATGCATTTGCCCCACCAGCACAATGCCTGCCATGATCAGAGGTCCAGGTGGCTTCCCCTCCCACGGAGACAAGAGGCACACATGACGAAGAGCTTCCAGGCTGGTTCCCTGCAGGCAGCAGCACTCCCATACAAACCCAGAGATGCCATCCCAACAGGACCCTGTGGGAACAGGCACACAGACACCCCACTGAAGGCACATCACTCCTTAATGGCATTTTAGGGGACACTCAGGTGGTTTGCTGGTGCAATCCCACCACAAAACCACCCTTCTCCCTCCATCAGCATCAAGGCATGTAGGCCTCCCAGTTCCCAGAGCAGACCTTCACCCTCTCCCAGTGCCAGCTGGGAGCTCAGCCTGCTCCTGCTGTGCACAACCAAGGATACTCCAGTATTTTTAGCCCCTTTCTCTGTTGAGAGTGGCTGTTTCCTTCTGGCAGCATCTGTGGTTATTGCAAACACACAAGGCGGAAGAGGAAGAGAAAGAGAGACATTTATACATTTATACACCCAGGAATAATCGTGCAGGAGACAAAAGCTCCTAACAAGCATTAAGTTTCACCGATTCCTGTTAAACTGCCAAAATGGGAGAGGATAATATCCATCTTGGATGTTTCTATAGCATCAGGTTTGGGGAAGAAACAGGAAAGCTCTGCAGCACTAACCGGCTTGCAAATCCCTCCAGCCTGACCTTATCCTTCCCAGAACCCAAGGGCATGGGAGGGGTCTGGAAAATCAGGAGTCTGGGCAAATGCAACCCACCACCTCACTTGGAAATGCTAGGAGTGCCCTGAAGTGTTGGAACAGCAGCTGGGATGATTGACAGTTAATTGACAGACAAGTGATGACCAATAGCCAGGACCTGTGTAGCTACAGAACAATTGAAGGGGATGAGAAAAAGCTTGGATGCTGCTGGAGAAGCCCAGCATACCATGGCAAATACTACAAGGTCTGCCAAGGAGGAAGACTATTTACAGAGGAGGTAACAGCAAAAAAAAAAAAAANCACAAGGTCTGCCAAGGAAGAAACCTCAGAGGGAGCTTCCAAGCTTTAATGCTGCTGAAATAAAAGACCAAAAATTAAAAAAAACAAAAACAATTCTCATTTAAAAAAAAAAATCACCAGGGTGTCTTCAACATCCCCTTCTGCCTCTCACGACGCAGATCCAAGAGACAGTGAGGAGGGAGAGGAATAAACCAGCAAAGGTTTGAGCATGAGCTCGGCCAGTGCTTCATTACAGCATGATTACTACTTAATTGGCACAGCAGACTTGACAAGATGGCTCACGTGCCTGAAATATTAATACACAAGTCCACAGCTGGCTCTGAAGAAAGGCAGAGAGGAGACTTCAGCCTGGAGATGGTACCTCTGCCACATGGCATCTCCCTGCCAGGAAGTCTCCAGGACACAGCTCAAGGGCTGAAAAACCCACACGTGGGAAAACCTAAAAACCAGGGAAAGGAAGGTGCCACAGGGCAGAGGACTGGAGGGGACCCACACGCCCAACTCACCCTCCAGACATGGGTTCCTGGAAAACCCTGGAACAAATAATCCAGAAACAAACCCAAGCTGGGCTACAGCCCATGGTGATCTACTGAGACCAAATTGCATGAGGTCCCTCATGCTTCTTCCAGCACAGCCACAGACCTGTGGGTTTCAGGGGTCTCAGCTCAGCTTCTAAATGTCTCAAGCCAGCTTGGGAAACATGGGGGTGGTGAACCTCTATGGCATGGACACAAAACAGCATGGATAACTCACTCAGGGAGGTATCAGAGGTTGGATCCAGCAAGGTCTCCTGGGGACCTGTGGTGGGTCCAGGTTTATCCAAATTTCCATGAACACTTCTGGCAGCTGCAATAGTGCTTCCTGCAGCTGTAAGGTGGGAAGCTACAGGAGACGCAAGCACACGCTGGAGAAAAATTCACCATTCTTTCAGGAGACTGGAGAAATGGGCTGGGAAAAAAAGAAATAGGATGAAACTCAACAGGAAGCCAAGTATCATAACAAGGGGAAGGCCCAGCTACGATGACACAGGGCAGGGTCCAACAGCTCCAGAGAAGAGAGATGGGTCACAAGCCAAGTTCAGGTTAGTTGCTTCACATCATTGCAGGCAAAGTCATTTGTGAAGGCACGAACAAGAGCGTGACCACGTTATTTGGTGCTGACAAGGCTGCAGGCACAGCAGGAACAGCACATCCAGGCTCAGCATCGTGCAAGGAGCAAGGCACAGCACAGACAGCACCTGTGCCAGAAGGCACAGCATGTGGGAGAAACCAAAGGAACTGGGGCTGGTCAGCCCAGAGCAGAGAAGAAAAATCATGAACAGTTTGTGCTGGTTTTCCAGCCAGAAACATCAGGTCCCACATTGGCATTTGGGAAATCTCGTGATCAGTGTGACCAAACCCTGGGAAGGACAGACACCAAGTATCCATTCCTGCCCTGAAAAACCACCAGAAACGCTCCTGGGATGTTGCTGTTTTGAGGCAGGGTGAACTTGGTGGCATCTGAGGAACCTTCTGGCCTTTCTATAAGGCTGCTCTGCTGTCCACCCTCCTGGCAGACATGCTGGGCACAAGCACCTCCTCAGCCACTCACCCAGCCCAAAATCGCCTCCAGCCACCGAGTCGTGCAGCACCTCCCTCTCCCACTTGTTCGTAGGCTGCAGATGAGTTGTCCCCTATTCATGAGCCACCTGCACTTAGCAGCCTGCTAACAGCATGTCCCAGCTCCCCTTGCACCACAGCCTCTCTGCCCAGCAGTACCTGCCACCCATTTGGGATGGAGGGCAAAGCAGAGCCCCCAGCACTGGAGCACCCAGGCTGGGCAGCTCACAGTGTGGCAGGGAGGCGATGGTTTGGGCAGTGGTGGCCTTCAGGTGGCCCTGACCCTGCAGGCAAGCTGCCAGAGGAGAATTGGAGCTTGTGGTGGGAAGGCACAGTGGTGCCTCCTCTTTGGCAGCACCAAGCAGACACAGACCAAAGCCTGAACCCCCCTGAGCTCGGGGAGCAGCAGGGCAGCCAGATCATTGCACCTACTGCTCAGACGTGCTGTTGGCAGCCAGAGCAGGGACTGCCCTGGCCTGGGATGTGCCCCTTTGGATCAGTCCCCAGGAGATTCCAGTGCTGGGCTTGAGGCATCGTGCTTGCCTAAACTGGTGAAAGATGGTGTTTGCAGGTACCACCCTATCAAACACTGTTCCCAAACCGAGCCTTTTTCCAATGTTTACAGCCCCAGTTAGCTTATCTGAGCAGAGCTGGGCTGTGAGGGGGAGAGAGGCACCCGGCAGTGCTGACAGCCGTAGCCACAGCAACGGCCACTGTCCCTGGGGATGCCAGGGTGCCAGCGGAGCCGCCTGCACAATCCCTGGGGAAGCACCGCAGGGATGGGGATGGAGGCGACAGCCACGCCGCCGCCTCCCCCGCGCCTCCTCCTCCTCCATCCTGTCGGCTTGTCTGGGCAGCAACAGGTTTTTGCTTACTTGACCCTTCCCAATCCCCCCCCACCATCCCGGTGCCAGCACCCAGCTCCCAGATCAATAATACATGCTCCCTGAAACAGATGCCTCTCTCAATAACATCAAGTCACCCTGTCCTCCCCGACGGGAAACCCGAGCCTCCAGCCATCAATCTTTCATCCCCTGGACATAATCTTCAAGTCGATGCCACTCCAAGTGGCTGCTTCCCTTTCAATGTCCGGGGCACAAGCGTGCCTGGGATGCAACAGGGAAACTCTGCCAAAAAACAGCCATAAACCCAGGCAAAACTTGTCCAAGCTCCAGGAAGGCTTGGCCAGACAGAAGTCAAGATGCTGATGAATAAAACATTTATACCCGCGCTACCCATACCTTCCTTGCCCAGCCAGCTCTGCCCAGCTCCTCTCTGGGCATCCAGGAAAGGACACAACTGCAACAGGCACAAAACAGCTTCTGCTGCTGCTAAAATTCCTTCTTTCCAGTCTATCCTGGTGTAACTCCGTCACGCAGAGCCTGCTCAACCCGCTTGCTGCAGGGAGCTTTGCCGCTGACGGACACGCATGGCCAGTTTAAGAGCTAAGAGGATTTTATTTCTCACCGTGGAAAAAAATAAATATGTCCTTGCAGGGAGCCTTTTCTGTGGGGAAAAAGCTACAGATGTCAGAAGAAAATAGAAAGAAGGAAGGAAGGGAAAAAGAGGGCAAGAGAGGAAGGAGACAAGCTTTTCTCCCGATTTTCTGTTGAGCTAGGCTGTATTCCTGCAGGATTTCACATGGATGGCTCCTGGTCTGTAGTGTAAATCCTATCCAGAGACTTTGAGCCAAGCCCAGCCATTTGCTTCTCAACACCCAATTTTCCACACAGGTGCCCATGACCTGTCCTGTCTCCACTTTGCCACCTCAGATCAGAGTTATTTGGCCCTTCCCTTGCTCCAGGGTGGGCAGCACCCACCCTGCAGGCAGCATCAGTCAGATCCCAGAGCAAAGGAGAGGTGCCTGCAGAAGTAGTTGGTTGCTGTTGCTTTTCTCTGCCCAGTAAAGCCACCAGTATGAGCACTGGTTTGGGTACCAAGGGAACAGAGACCCAGGGACAGACCTGGTAGTGATCTCATTGTATTTACAGTCTCTCGCTGCATACTTTCTGAAGGATTTCCTCTCCCCCACCATTTTAGGTGTTTAAATCTAAGGGGGTTTACATCTCATGGCGTTTGTCTGGTCTTCCAGCCACGCTTGTCATCCTGGTCATCCTGCCATGCCATCCACCTGGATATGGGTCATTCCCTGAAGCAGGCATCAACCTCTGAGTTGGGTGCTGGCCCAAGAAAGGAGCTCACAAGGCTCCTCAAAACCATCCTTGCAGCAGTCTGGTGCTCTTTGTCTCCCATGGATAACAGGGGCCAGGAACCAGCCATCCCTTCTCCTCCGCTGATGGCGTGGTGTGACACGTCTCTGGTTAGGGGGTTATCCCAGCATTCCAGCCACGAAGCTGCCCCAGATTCAGGTGTCCAGGTGCCTCAGGAGCCAATGCTGCCTCCCAGGACAGGAAGAATGGAGGGGCTGAGGTTGTGGTGGATGGGGAGCGAGGGTCCTTCTTTCTTCCCACTGAAGAGCCAAGAAGCTGGCTGTTTTCCAAGGAGACCTTTGCAGACCCAGCAGCTCCTGTGTCCCGCCTTTGTGCTCCTTTTTCCCCATCTGACAGCATTCCTGCCTGTGTGCTTATGCTTCTCCATTCCTACCACATGTTTTCCCAATGCAAGATCCAGACCTGGGGCAATGTGGCAGCTCAGCTGCGGATGGGAGTGAAGATCTTCCCCCATCCCCAGGTCTTGCCACCTCCCCCAGAAAGAGCAGCCACCAAACTCTATTTTTGGGTTGAACAAACAACATGCATTTGATTTTTTATCTTCTAGATGAAAAAAAATACCCTTCAAGAGACTTTTTTCCTCTACCCAGCGGTCTTGAAAGAGATCCCAGAGGCAACTGAAAGCAGATGACCTCCCACCAGCATCAAAAGCCCTGGTTCAGCATCACCTTCCTAAGGTTTTAAACTCAAGCAGTGAGTGCTGTCCCCATCTAATGCCGCTGAGGGCAGAACAGGGACTGCAAAAATACTCAATGAATCCTCCCAGCTGCAGCTAAAAAGTAGGTTTCCAGCCCCAAAAAGCCACAGCACCCCTTGATAGCTTCCAACCGCCTCCCCAGCCCGGCAGTCTCCATGGCAGCCTGGTTTTCTTGCTGGCACCTTCAAGGGAGCTGCCAGGGATACACAAAAAAAAATCATAATTAGCCTCTTGCCCCTGCCTGAAAGGCTCAGCCCTGATTACACACCCTGAACCTGCAGCTCTCACTGCCACTGCTTCCCCTCCCTGGGGACCACCTATTTCTGCCCAAAGCTGGGATGACATGGTAGCCTTGCAGCAGGGGGCTGCTCCACAGGTTCCCTATGACCACGTCACCCTGGATCCCATGGATCTAGCACAGTGTGAAGGAAAATCCCTCACCAGCTTGTCCACAACCTTCCCTAAGCCAGCCATTGGATCTGATCGTAATTCCCCTGGGAGCAGATGCCTTCCTACAAACATGGGAGAAATGGCAATGAAAAAACACAAAGCAGTGGATGCACACAAAGATAATGAGGCCCCAGAAACCAGGAAGAGACAGAAAATCCCTCCTCCTCAGCAAACAACAGACCTCAGCACCTCAGCAGAGCGGATAGAAGTAGCAGTGCGATTGCTGTTCCTCATTTGATATGGAATTTGCTCTTTGCTGAGCAAATGGATTAATTTGATCACCGTGTTTGGGTGGGGAGGACTGAAAGACCCCAACCCCCCCCCCTTGGGGGATTCCTTTAGAGCCTGGAGCACCCCATTTGGGCACCACAGGTGTTGGAGGGGCAGATTTGCACTCAGAGAGGAAACAGCAGCTTCCCGGAAGAGGAGGCACGCAGGAGGGGATGGAGAGAGGACCCAGAGACGTCCAAGATGCTGCGACAGCAAGGCCACCCAACACAAGTTATTTTCCATAATCATGGGGAGGTTTTTATGCCACTGTCAGCTTGGGGATCTGCTGCTGGGCCACAGCAGTCGGGTCAATCCCCACCCTGCACTGCTGCAGCTCCTCAGGGGAAGTCTGAGTCCCTTCCCCTTTCCCTCAGAGCACTGCTGACAGGGCAACGGTGCCTCAGGGCGACTCCCGGCACTGGTCGAAGAGGGTTTGCCAAGTGGTGGGCAACCAAGGTCAGGGAAGGTCAGTGCTCTCAGAGGGAGCCAACTCGGCACATCTCCCTCCCCAACAGCCACAGGGTGCCAGGGAGGATGGCACCAGTGGCATAGGAGCAGCCAGGCACAGCTGGTGAGCAACAGGCAGCAGCCTCTTGGGGCACACAGCACAACAGGCCCTGCCTGCCCAAACCCCATAGGGAGCTCTGCACACCCAGACTTCAGATGGGTGCTGGGGTCCATCCTGCTGAATTTTTCTTTTTAAATTGCTACATATTACATTTTTACAACACAGGGATCATTTAACTAGAGCCTGAACTTTAAGATCTAAGTTTAAACCAGAAACAAAGAAATCTGAACCCAAACACCGTCAACCACCTGCTCTCTTGGGCAAAACAGGAGAAAAATCCAAGCACCATCGCTGGCCACTCCCGAGCTACAGCCTCCACCAGAGCATCTGTAGGGGAAAGATGCTCTTGACCATGCTCAAGGAACAAGGATGGCCATGGCACAAAGGAAGAGCAGGCAGGAATTCACACCCTGGTGCACAGGTGCTACCCGCGATGAAGGGAGCTGTGAGGACAATGTCCCTGCTCTCCTCCCGGGACATGCTGCAGGGTTGGATTCACACCCGACCGCGCAGAGCAGGGCTCCAGGGGTGGCTGCTCTCACATCCCTGCTTGCATATTGATTCGATTACATAAATTATGCAGTACCTCTACTCCTGATTAATACTGCTAATTGAGCTGGGATGTGGGGGGCAGGAGGGAAATACCGTGAGGACACACAGTCAGTCATGCACCAAGCGCACCCAGAAATGCAAAAGCCGTCGTCTCGGGGCGCTGGCTGGGTCCTGGCGGGAGCGGGCAGAGAAGCCGGGGAGCAGGAAAACACTCGGGCTCTCCGCAGCTCGCCTGGGCTGGGGGCAACCGGGGACAAGTATCTGCGCCGGGAGGGGCGCGGTGGCCGGGGCTGCGGCCAGGCACATGTGCGTGAAACATCTGCCCGAGCGTGTTACAGCGGCTGCTGAGTATCAGCCCAGACAAAGGATGCGGGAAAGCCCCGCACCCGCGGCACCCAGGAGCCAGATCTCCCTCCCGCAGCTCCTGCCGGCACCCAAACGCTCCGAGCCTGACTCAGTGTCCCCCTCCCCCGCTACTCGCAGGAAACCTGCCGGCTCGTTCGGGAAGCTTCATCTTATCGCCCCCATCACC
>VYXB01002933.1:796072-821690 GCA_013397135.1 Pachyramphus minor
GCCCTCCGCTACCGCCGGCCCAAGTTCGTGCCCGGCGGGGCCGAGGAGAGCCCGCGGGGCGGGCGGGCTGTGCGGGGCGCCGGCACCGAGCGGCCCCTGCCCTGGGGCGCAGGATACGCCGAGTGAGTGCGGCGGGAGAGCCCCGGGGCGGCGGGGGGAGGGGGTCTCTCCCGGGCTGCTGAGAGGGTTTGGGGAGGGGGAGCAGCGCAGGTTTCCGGGCTCTTGGGGGGTGTAGAGGGTGCGTGGGGGGCGAAGGGCACTCCTGGGGAGGTGCCGGGGGGTGGTCGCACCCCGCCCCGCGCCCCTCGGGTGCAGCCCCCCACTGCCCGGAGCCGCCCGCCCACGGGCAGAGCTCGTCCTCCCGCCCCATTTACGGGCGAGGAGGGAGCGGCTTCCTGCTGCAGAAGAAGTTTGACGTGGCAGCGTGTCCCCCAAACCCTTCTGTCCCTGCTGGGGACACCCCTGCCCACCCCCTGCCAACCGCAGGACAGGTACCAGTGCAGTGAGAAGTGGCCGGGGCAGCCCCGAGAGCACCACCGGGCGTCTATCCCCTTGCTCATAACAAAGTGTCTTTAAAACGAAGGGGAAGATCACATTTTCAGAAATCTCTTGTTTTGCTGTTTTAAAGGGCAGAGGGGATGGATCAGGCAGAATAACCATGTCACGACCCCATGGTTGTGGGACGGCACAGTGTGAAATGCAAGGAGAGCTAACTCCCATCCAGGAACAAACCATTAGCAAGGCTGGAAGGAAAAGCAATGGTGGTGGTTTTGCAATTCACTCTTTCGATAAGGAAATAGCATAGTGTGGGCTGCTGACAAGGGCTCCCTGAGGCCAGGGTGCTCCAAAACCACTCACTTGTCGCTGTGTCCCTGGCCAGGCTTTTCCTTGCTGTACATAAAAGGCTTATTTGGTCACCAGCAAAAAGATCCTCGAGTTTGAAAAGGGAGCAGGGAGCATGGGGCTGTAAGGAAGGGGCAAGGTACAGCTGTTCACTGTGGCAACACAGCTGGCTGGGAGCAGGAGAGGTCCAGTGCATCCCCACACCTTACCTGGAGCATTTGCACCCCCAGGGTTATCAATGCTGAGAAGTCAGAGTTCAATGAGGACCAGGCAGCCTGCTGTCACATCTCTGTCCGGAGGAGAGAGCCAGGCCTGGAGGAGGATGAAGAATGGCTGATCCTGTGTTCCACGCAGGTATGGCCCCCAGGCAGGCTCTGCTCACCCTGCTGCCAGCCTTTTGCTGCCACTCAAGGGCCCAGGGTCAGGAAATACAGAATTACTCCATCAGTCCTACATACCCACTCACTGAAACCCTGCCTTGGACTTGTTAAGGGGACCTGTGTACCCTCTGGGCAGCAAACAGCCAGCTCTGCCTGTACATGCCATTTCTACTTCCACTGGACTTGCAGCACTTGGGATTGTCCAAGTCCTTTACTTGCTGCCATCACCTTTCCTTTACTGTCCTCGTACTGCTTCCAAGGGCCAGTGTGTGTGGTCATCACTTGGGGACAGCAGTGTGAACCAGGCATCAAGGCACCTTCACCTGGGAGCAGACCCTGCCTCACCTCTTGTCTGGCCCCATCTCCCCTAAAACACAGAGGAACAGCACGTGGGCATTACAGACGTTAAGATGACAGGTCTGCCAGAGCCACTCGTGGGCATCACATGAGTTTGAGCTGCACAGGAGATTAACCGGTGGCAGGGAAGGGTAGTCAAGGTGGAAAAGCCAGGCAAAACACACTCCATGATGTTCTGGCTGTGAGCCTGCCACCTGTACAACCTCTTCAGCCCTTGTCTTCTCCCTCCCTTGCTGTCTTGTCCCTCTTCCTCATGGCAGTTTCTTACTGGTTACTACTGGGCGCTGTTTGATGGCCACGGTGGCCCCGACGCTGCCATCATTGCCTCCAACTACCTGCACTACTGCATCAAGCAGAAGCTGGAGGAGGTGGTGGGAGGCATCACAGAGGCCCAGCCCCCCATGCACCTCAGCAGGCGCTGCGTTTGCGACAGTGACCCCCAGTTCGTGGAGGAGAAGCACATCCATGCAGCAGACCTGGTGGTGGGAGCACTGGAGAATGCCTTCCAAGAATGTGTGAGTACCCCCCCTGTGCAGGGCACCAGTCCTGCTGTCCCAGGCAGTCAGTCTGTCCCCCTGTCACCACCCCAAAGGGCAGGGTCTGCAGTTCTGCAGCTCATGGAGCAGGCAGGAATATTCATCCAAACCTGTAAGGGTGCTGAGATCAGGCCCCAAGATCTGCCTCAGATTTATTGCACATCGGCAGTGTTGACCCAGAGCAAAGCTACAGAATCTCTATACAGTTCTCTAGGGCTGTTGTCACACTCATACAGTGAGTGCAAATTTGAGATCTCCCCCTCACCCTCCTAAAGCAGTCTGTAGTCCAGTGGAAACAGCTGCGTTGGCTGTACCAAAGCAACATCGTCAGTTGTTGCTTTCCTGTGTTGCTGGTTTCCTGTGGCCCATCCACAGTCAGTTTTGGTTCTGGATTTCTGCTGGGAGGCACGAGACAGAGCGTGCAAAGCAGCAGCTCAGATCACGTCAGTCTCCAAACTTTAAACCAACAGGATGAAGTCATTGGCCAGGAGATGGAAGCTACAAACCAGACGGGAGGCTGCACTGCTCTGGCTGCCCTTTATTTCCAGGGAAAGCTGTATGTGGCTAATGCTGGGGACAGCAGGTGAGTCAAAATAAAAGGGTGAAGGTGCTGGCAGGGAGGAAGCTGGGAGATAAGCAAGGTTTTTCCAGCATCTCACTGTTTCAGCTGGGATAGAGTTAATTTTCTTCCTTGTGGCTGGCACAGTGCTGTTTTGGATTTAGGATGAGAACAGTGTTGATAACCCACTGCTGTTTCAGTTGTTGCTGAGTAGGGTTTGCACAGAGCCAGGGACTTTTCAGCTCCTCACTCCACCAGTAGATCTGCCCCAGGAGATTTGGAGGCACAAGAAGCTGGGAGGGGACACAGCCAGGACAGCTGACCCCAAATGGCCCAAGGGATATTCCAGACCATGTGACATGCTCAGTGTGTGAACTGCAGGAAAGCTGGTCCGGGGTCACTGCTTGGGATTTGCCTCAGTCAGCAGGCAGTGAGCAATTGCACTGGGCATCCATTGTTTTGTATATTCTAATTCTTTTATTATTATTTTCCTTTTCATTTCTGTTCTATTCAACTGCCTTTATCTCAGTCCACAGATTTTACCTTTTTTTTTTTTCTGCTCAAATTCTCTCCCCCCTCCCACTGTGGGGGGAGTGAGCAAGCAGCTGTGTGATGTTTAGCTGCCTGCTGGGTTAAACCATGACAGTTATTTAATCCAGCAGACAGTAAATGTGGCAGCCCAACCATTTCCCTCCTTCCTGGCACAGGACTTGTTGGAAGAAAAGTGCTTTCATGCCTTCTGGAATGGTTTCAGGATTTCAGCTGAAAATCTGCCCAGCCACAGGGCAGCATTGGGGTGGTAGTACAGCAGTACATTCAGTCTGTCAGGTGTTTAAAAGTGTAAGGTGATTTCAGGGTATCTCCAAGAGCTTCCTCACCTGGCCTTGGCCCCCCATTCCTCCAGCAGTGAGCTCAACTGCTGTCAAACCAGGCAAGCACAGTTCTCTGCTGCAATAGTGCAATTGTAATGGAGTTATTTAAAATAGTGGCATTTTTAAAATGAGTTTTGGGTGGAGAGCTTTTCTCTGGCACAGCTCAGCTTTGCCTTTTCTCCCCTTGTAGGGCCATTCTTGTCCTGAAGGACAGTGTCGTGCCCATGAGCAGTGAGTTCACACCCGAGACAGAGAGGCAGCGAATCCAGCACTTGGTGAGTGACCCCTTCCATGCATCAGACAGTGCAGCGAGCAACCCACTGAGTCACAGGGGGTGCTTGTGGCAAGAGGATCACCAGCTTTCCTTGAAGGCCACTGTGTGGCCAGAATGTCAGCTGGCACTAGCCAGGGAGGGCTGGGGTGAGATTCAGCCAACAGTCTTCATGGAATATGGGAAATGCTCATGCCCTCATTGGAATGTGCTTTCCCAATTCTGTTCTCCGTTCTGCTGCTGGGAGTGCCAGCCCCAAGGCAGAAGCAGGTTTGGTGCCCTACTCTGCTGAAGCAGAACCTGTCCATCCTCACACCTTCTTTCCCTCCTCCAGGCTTTTCTTTTCCCCAAGCTCCTCAATGGTGAGTTCACACGCTTCGAGTTTCCACGGAGGTTGAAGGGAGATGACGTGGGCCAGAAAGTCCTGTACCGGGATTACTTCATGGAGGGCTGGTGAGTCCTTTCTTCGTGAGGATAAGGCTGTGCCTCAGGGCAGCTTTACCTGCTCGTACAAGTGGGGACATGAAGGGGCATCTCCTCCTGCTGAGAGCTGGGCTTGATGGTGGTGAAGGACATTGTGAGCAGCTCCTTCCAACTGAAGGACCGGGGCCCTGGCAGGGTGGTGAGAAAACAGCTGAGATGGTCCTTCTGTGATCCACTGAGGTGGGGCTGGTGCAGGGAGTCCCAGCCTGTGCAGGTACAAGTTGGAGAGGAAGGGCAGAGCAAATACCTGTGGGCATTCAGCAAGATGTCACCCTCACTGCATCTGCTGCAACAAGTCACATTGCCCCTTCCTCAGTGATCTTCCTGTGCATGGGGACAACCCCAAGGGTTGAATCACAGCCAAAATGCTCTGGCTGAGTTGTACCATCAAGTCAAACAAATTAACAGTGAATTCTCTGTTCCAGGGGATACAAGACGGTGGAGAAAGCTGACCTCAAGTATCCTCTTGTCCATGGTCATGGGAAGCAGGTAGCTTAATGCTTTACACACTGGGAAGGCAGAGGCAAGTCTGCTGGGGGCCCTCAGTGTCCCTGTCACTCACAGTCACACTCCAGGGCACTATGGCAGACGGGGCTGCAGAGCACCCAGCGCTCTGGGGCTCTCCAGCATGGCACAGACCCACAGCCCCGATGCAGCAGCTCCTGGTTCGTGTAAACCAGAGCCCTTCGGAGCAGAGTCTGCACCCTCCTCCAGAACACAGCAGAGCAGACAGCAGCCCTGAGTCAGCCTGCCCTTTCCTCTTCTTCCTTGGCACACAAGAACATACTTCAGATGAGAACTTACTTCATGAGCTCCCACTTGGGACTGTCTCCTGTAGCTCTAACTAGTGCCTTTCCCACAAACTGTCTTCCTCGAGGAGAGGCTGAGAGAAAGGAGCCTGGAGAGGGAAGGAGAAGGCAGAAGCCATGACTGCACACATCCCAGTGTTTGCCTGCTGGGGCCAAGCAGAAAGCCCCATCAGCTCCCCAGCACTACAACCCATATGCCACCCCCTTTGCAGAGTCAGTGCAGAACCTCCTGTGGCAGGAGAAAGGGACATCCCTCCCCCACTCCAAACCCAGTTTTCTTACTTGTCACCTCAGACCAAGAGCAGATGCCACCATGGGCTTTGTGAGGTCTCTGTAGCATTGCCCAGAGCACAGGTACTAACTCCAGAGCACCACAGGCCAGCAGGAGCCATCCACATAGGCAGGCTGTCCCCACACCCACATCATGCCATTGCTTCTGATCACTCCTCCATCTCCAAAATCTCCAGAGGCTGTTCTGGGTGATGCTTGGAGAAAGGTCCTAAAGGCAGCACATAGATCAGCCAGGACAAGCCACACATTGGCCTTTAAAGGTTTGAAAGGATTGAAACATCCTTATGTGTCAATCCTGTTTTGCTTTGTTTGGGGCCAGGCTCGCTTGCTGGGGACTCTGGCTGTCTCTCGAGGCCTGGGGGATCATCAGCTCAAGGTCATCGACACCAACATTGAAGTCAAACCATTCCTCTCCTGCATTCCCAAGGTCAGTTGCAGCACATGGGAATCACAGTATGGAATTAAAAATGCTGCTCCTCCTCTGTAGCACCTTTTACAGACTTGGCAGGTCTTGGCCATGTCCTTTCTCCAGCCTGCTTCTCTCTGGCCATCCCCAAGACAGAGGAATCTAGAAGCATAGGACCCAGGGGACATAAAAGATTCAAAGCACCCTGGTCCCACTGTGTCATCTCTCAGGGGAAGTCTCATCTCCCTGACCACTGTGTTACACTGCAGGAATTGTCACAGATTCACTCCTATGCCTTCCAGGTAAATGTGTTTGACTTTGCTCTGCATGACATTAAGGAAGATGATGTCCTCATCATGGCAACAGATGGCCTTTGGGATGTTCTGTGCAACAGTGAGGTGGCCCACGTGGTCAGGAGCTTCCTTGCGGAAAACAGGACAGATCCTCAAAGGTAACACCAGCTTTGTCATTGTTTTCCCTTCCAAGGAGCTTGGTCAGACCTAAAGCAGGCTGAGGTTACTCTACTTCCAGTTCAGCTCTGGCACAACCAAGCACTCTCTTCTGTGACTCTGGAAACTGCCTCCTAATCTTTCCCCATCCTAAAGAAATAATGATAAAAAAACCCTGCTATTTTGACAACATAAAGCCACATCTCAACGTTGTTCTTAAAGGGAATAGTGCCATGACCCAAACCCTGCATTTTTCCACCCACAGATTTTCAGAACTGGCCAAGTGTTTGGTGTGCAGAGCAAGGGGAATGAAGAGAGGCCACCAGTGGATGCTGGATGACAGCCATGAGGCATCCTATGATGACATCTCTGTATTTGTCATTCCACTACACAACAGGGAGGAGGACTGACTGTTAGGATGACACACAGAATCTCTGTGTTCCTCCACTGTGGTGCCATTCAGCATCAACCTGAGACTGAGGGATTTCTGCTGTGTGTGTACACTCTGTTCCAGCAAAACCATTTGCAGTGGAACCTGAAAATGCACAGCCAGCACTTAGCAGAGGATGAAAAGAAGATTAGCTCCTTAAAAACTTGCAAGAGAGCAACACTGGGCAACAAATCATTGCCCTTTCTTGTTGGGCCAAGGATAAATTGCAAAGGGGGCCATGCAAGCTGAAGGGTACTATTTCCAAGATCTCGGCGGTACAGCAACACTCAAATCCATACTTCTACTGAACCCTCTCCCTTTTTAATACTGAACAGTAAGGATCAATTGAGATCCAACTAGTGTGAGGAGCTGACTTTTAATCAGACTTGAATGCATATCAATCAGAACGGAATGCATAAGCTAAAGCATCTCGAATGCATTTGCTGTAACATGAGATGTGCTGAAAACCCGGGAGCTGCTGCCAAGCCACTGCTGGGCACGGCCGTGCCTGCGGCATGGGAACGCTGGAGCAGGAGCCCAGACCTCCAGACAGTTGCCATTTGTAGGCAGCACCACCTCAAACCAGATGATGTTGGCTGGTGAAGCTACACACTGGTGCACAGGAGCCTTCTGTGCAAAGAGACATATGTGCCTTACTGTTACTTAAGAACATTGTATGGGTAACACACTGTACAATTTCTAACAAATCTTAGTCCACACTTGCCGACACTTTTTCTATTCAGGTCGTTTCTGACAGCAAAGCTGGTTTTGTAGCAGTAGCACTGATGAGAACTGAAGTGTCTACGTATATCAGGTGATTTAGTAAAAAAGCCCCGAGTAAAATAAAACCAGTTTGTTGCAATTTGTCTGCAGTGCTCAATCTCAAGCACTTACATTCATTCCAACAGGAGCTGCAGCACAGCAGACATGCCAGAGCTGTACCTTAAACTCAGAGGATCTACTTCTCAACCTGTTCATTAGCCAGACAAATTCAGGTCTGGACAAGCTTCCCCATGTCCCTGAGTCCCCACTTTGGTTTCCATTATTCATTACACAGGTTCCAAGATTCCCTAGAGCACCAGCCAAACCCCAGCATGTGTTTAAGTTCCATAGTGATTAAAGTCCAAATAAAAGTACTTTGTTTTTTCTTTCCCACGCATCTTAACTGTGGTGTTATTCCTGTTGGGGGTTTTATACAGACCTGGGCTGAAGAAACACAGCCTTAGAAAATTGGCAGGAGAGTCTTTGCTTTGTATTTCTCTTTGCCAAGAAGCAGTTTGTCACTAGAGGTGTTCCTTTACCAGTACTGCCCCAAGAGCTTAATGTCAAAAGATTTCCTGCAGCAGGAAATTCCCCCCAGGAATGGGGCAGACACCTCAGCTACCTGCTCATGGTTTAAGCAAGGACAAAAAACATTTCTCTCCAGCCTCACTTTCCTCCCACCCTCTTAAGTTTAACCTGACAACAATGCACATGGGGGTCTGCCCATGTTAATGGCATTGGCTGCTGTCCTCCCTTCAGCAGCTGTAATGCTACATTTACATGCACTGACTGTAACAATCCAAGATTCCTGTTACTCAAATCCAACAAGTTATTTTCTCACCTTCATACTGAGAAAGGGCTCAGCTCTTCTATCCACACCACAGGCTGCTGCAAACATCCCTCTTCCCAGGAGACCATACCTCCAGAAGTAGCTGTCACAAGGCTGCTTCCCTATCCTGATACATTCCTAGGCAAGAAAAACCTCTTTAAATGAGCAATTTATGTAAGGATAACTTCGGAGAATCACAATTTCCACTACAGAGTTTTTGACTTTCCAAAATGAAAGGGCTTTTCAAACAATGGATGATTTTCCCAATCCCCCTCTAAGAAACCAGCAAGTTGTATCACACTGGACAAATGCAGAATTTACAGCACTCAAATGATGTCTCTACAAAATATTTATTGGTCACAGCCACAACACTGAATTCTCCATGTATGTAGTATTTTGTGACAAAGCATAATTTGACTTTATGTATTTACACTCATCTGGGAGATACCACTGAGGAGTCCAACTCCCCATAGCAGCTCACAACCACAGAGACTAAGTTTCCAAAAGGCTCACCAGGTTCCCAGCCCCTGACCCAAAACCAAGGTGAAGTCTCTTAAAGTGCTAATACAGTCAAGAGGCATTGGAAAATATATGCTGCTGCTTCCAAATTTGTCACTGACTCACTCCTGTGTTCCCCAGAGCAGGTGTTGGGACATTAACCAAGGACCTGGGCACTTCAATAAAAACCGAAAAACCTCTCAATGCTGACTTGGAGAATTACATGTGCAATCTCCTACAACCCAGGCAGACATGCTCAGCCACCACCACTGCTTATTCAGAGGTGGGCTGTTGAGTCTCACTTCACCCTTGTTTTGAAGAAAGGCCTTTATTTCATTCCAAAGAATATGGAGGCATTCACCTTTTAAATGTCAAATTTGGAGGGGGAATGCTGTTTCTTGCTTGTCTTGGTTGGCCACTTCGTTAGACCTGGAAGGGCTGTATTTCTTGAGGTCTATTTCTCATTAGCTGGCAGCCCTGAGGGGCACAGGAATTGCAGCCCTGAGACTCCTAGAGAAGCACATTGAAGCTGGAAGCTAAAAGCTTTATTCACCTTTCCTGTCAAACCATCTAGAAACACATTATCCTCAAGTTCCTTGACAATACTTGGCACATTTCCCTCTTTTAAAGGCAGACGGAAAACACTTGGTGCTACATCAACAGAGATGTCTCTGCCTGTGTGGGTGGCAATGGGTCCTGGGAAAGCTCAGCTGTAATCCTGAACTGAGCACTAATGCTGTTGTGCACAAGCCTGTACATCCCTCTCTTCACTCCAGAAGGCCACTAATGTGCTTGAAGGAGCACTGAACTGCTCCTCTGGTCCCCTTTTCCTTAAACATTTCATGCCACCACTCACTATCTTTCACAACATTGCAAGCAGAAGAGAGCTGAACAGGCTTTAGACAAGTGCTCAAACCATGTTAGCAAAGAACATTTGTAAAATAACAGACTTTGAAAAGCTTCCCTGTGAAAACTAACAAGGAATATGGCCAGAGGCTATCTGTTCACGTCCTCAGGCAACAGACTTGATAACCTCAAAGATCATTTACTTCTGAACACTGAAGTTTAACTATTAAAATACACTACAAACCCCAAATACCTGCATGTTGCAAACCACTGCAAAATACCAACAAAGGTAAAAAAGCACCAAGCAGCCTGAAATGCACCACTACTGAGTTGGAGTGGCTGAAGCCTGAGACAACCATCTCCCTTTGAACTGGGCGGTTGCATTTATAGGCAGCGGTGCGACAGTATGGGAAGAGGGAGAGCATGAACCTCTCATCTGCACCTCTAGCAGCAGGTCTGTGTGGCAAGAGGGAAGGCATCCTTCAGTTTGCCAGAGGACAGCAAACTCACATCACAGACCTGTGGTCAGAAATGCCTCGTGCGGCAGCATCAGCAGGGACAAGCCACAGAGGAGGTTCAGGCACAGCAGGGATCCAAGCCCCAGGTTCTGAGCCTCCTGGGGGCACTGCTCCTGCTGCTGTCACAGGCTCGGCACACGCTGCTGCTCCATGAACAGAACCAGCAGTGCAGAAATGCTCAGTGCCCATCCCCAGCTCTCAGCACAGTGTGGTTCCACTGACAAGGACAAAAGGCAAGAAAATGCAAAACACAAGCAGATTTACTTTTCCAGGGAGACATGATGTGAGTGACAGACAGGGCCCCACAGCTGAAACAACGAACTTTGCTGTAACAGGGGAACATGAGGACAACTGACCTAAGGAAAATGCTTGAGCACAGTTCACAGCACGGACCAGCACTCGGGACCAGAGAGAACATGCCCATTACTGTCTGGCCACCTTGCCAGCATTTCATATTTATGAGCAGGGCAGCACAAGTGACCAGGCAAGGAGGAGAACCGACTTCTCAAGCTGTGATCCAGCACATATAACCAAGTGTGTTTGGAAAGGCAAGAATATAGTGAACACCACATTTTTGCCAAGCCTGTTCCAGCATGCTGGTGCATGCATTCCACCAATGCAGCATTTCGGGAAAAAGAAACTGGAATCAGGCTAAGACCAGCTTGCCAGCCTTTCTGTGCCACTCACCCACAAGCCCCTCCGAGGCAGGAGAGCAGGTACCTTCCATCTCTTTGCAGAGGCATTCCTTGGAGCAGGGCCACAGCAAAGCAGGGTCAGCACAATGATGCCTAAGATTTTTAAAATTAATTTCTTGAAGACACCATCTGACAAAGTATGCATCGCTCTTGAGGGGCTACCACCAGAAACCTGCAGACCTGTAACAAACTGCATGATGGACTAACTGTATGTCAGTTTTGCCAACAAAGGGATACAGGTCTAAGCCTGACGTGGGAAGAGTTTCATGGAGCATATTTATAAACCACGGGGTGGAAAACTGCATCAGTGAAGGTAAACAGTCTAGACACTCCACAATACTGGCCCACATCATATTCTTTTATATCTAAAAGTAAAAAAATATGGCCCATTCCCACTGCCCACCCACCCCAAGATATTTACAAGTAAGATCAGCCAAGATGGTACATAAGGAAGATACACAGGCAGACTGTGCTTTCAGTCTCAGTTTGGTTTCTCAGTCTTCCTGCTGACAGACTCCTTTATTGCTTGGGACACTGGCTGGACCTCACCAGTGCTGTCTGTGCCTCCGGGACGCTGGCACAGCGCACAGCAGGGAGGTTTTGGCAACCTCTGGCAGCAGACAAAACCTGTACAGTCGCACTCTAAATCTCCAAAAAAAAAGGATGACAAGATGTATCAGGTACATTCACAGTCACCCACACTTGTGGTGCGTGTTCCACTGCAAGAGAATCCAGCATCTGCTGCTGAAGTTGAAAGCTGTCAGTGTTCACATTTGGCACAGAGGTATTTGCATTTGTGGACAGCAGTGAAACCAGAGAGATCCCAGATGTTAAAAACATGCACTTATGGGAAGGAACTGCACGTTCCACCTTGAAACATCAATCGCCTTGTGCACTTACAGCAGGAAAACACACAATTACAGCTTTAAAAAAATCCCACAAACATTTTGTAAATAAAACAGACTTCACCGCCCTTAGAAATAATACTGTGTCTGTTCCAACTTGGGCTGAAGCTGTGCTGGACACGGACTGGAAGGTAAGAACATGTAGCATGCCGCTTCTGAACATGCCAGGAGGCTGAGCGGAGCAGTCCTCACAAAGGAATGCTGCAAACAAAGGTAAGACATGGAAAATACGCAGGAACAGGAACACAGTCTAGGAGATGTAGGCAATTCCAATGCTATGCTTGCAGTGATGTGCTGCTGTTACAGTGTGGAAGTCATCTGACAGCAGCTGCAGCCGAGGAATTAGTCGTCAATAGTTGGTAACCAGAAGGCCTAAAGAGGAGGAAGGAAAACATTTTGTCAGAGCAGAACACAAATCTCTCCTACAACACATTGCAGGAGCTGATAATTGTTACCTTCTGTTAGGCAGAGACTACCAAAGAGGCAACAACACCCTCTCAGCAGTTTAAGGTTACAATCCTTGTTTTGGCTTGCACTGCACGTTCTCCAGAGCAAGCCAGGCTTACACAAACTGAAAATACTGGGAGTGTGCAGGGACCTAAAGAACTCCTCCTTCTGTGTGCACACTCACTCACTGCTCTGCTCTCACGGGCATGTTCACACGCTGGCTGGCCACACATCTCCCTGCCAGGTGTGGCACAGCCAGGGTGTAACAGACAGGCCTGGCTCTCACCAAAGCCTGAGGCAATACCCAGCAGAGGCACTGAGCCTTCTCAGATTGGTCTCCAGAAGGGTCAGCACCTCATGGGGCTAGGAGGAACTTAAAAGCGTTTCCTTACCATATTGGAACATGCACTAGCGAAAGTCATGAATTTTGGATTGAACTGCAGACAGGTTATGGGACCTGTGTGCTTCCCATCCAGCACAGCCACCTTCATCCCACTTTCCCCGTTCCAAACATGGATCTTCCCATCTTCTGAGCCTGCAGGCAGGAGTGGAAAACAAGATATGCAAGATACACTGGAGAGGTCAGCAGAGAAAAAGAAGAACATAACCTTTCCTGTCAGAACTGTGGGAACAGGCAGGTCTCGACTTCACAGCCTAACTTTTAGAGTTCTCCAAGTCTCACAAGGGCACTTACAAAACATCTCTACAGTTTACACACCTGCACCCAAAGAGCAGGTTTGTACCTTTTATACTGCAGAGACTCAACTACACAAACAGGGTGCAACACTATTCAGGCAAAGATGTTAGCAACTACTGTCACTCAGGAGAAAAGGAGAGCTGACACCCTGCAGCCACAAGGAGAGGTCCCGGCCAACCTGCACCAATGTGAGAGAGGCCAAGCACTGGGGAAAGAGTCATTGTTCACACAAGTTCTCAGTTCAGACACAGAAATATTTCACTTGGTGGGCAGAGAATCAAACCAAAGTTTTACCATGGGAGGCACCAGATTTCAGTGCACTATGCCAAATATCAGAAGCTTTCCTGGAGATGTCAACTCTCCACATGGCTACAATGGAACAGGTCTTGCACTTTAAAGCAGAACAGAATTATAAAAATCTAAAGTTATCAGCCTCAGAGTTTGAAAAATGCCATTTTAGTCTCATTTTAAATACAATTACCAACAAAAATGAAAAGTTTTCTTCTGCTTCTGTATTTCTGTCTTAAGAAGTTAAAAGTTGCAACTTAACCATATGTAAAATCTGAACAGGAGTAAGTGGTTTGGAACTACTTCTACTACAGCTTTCATTTCGAAGGCCACAACAGGAAGGTAAATATGTCCAATAAAGTGCTCTCCAGAGACAGAGTAAACAAAGAGCCCCACCCCTCTTCTCTGCAATCAGGAAGTTCTCAAGTCAGAACACAAGAAAAGAAGCTTTGCCAAGACCATCACTCATCCAGGAAAAATGAGGATCCAGATACCAACTACCATGAAGTTAAACATATTTGGTACCAGCCACATAAACAGGAACAAAAAGAAAAAGGGTTAGGAGGGGCAGCACCACACAGACTCATCTGACTTGTGTCCACAGGCAGCAGAGTGACTGAAGTGTTTGAGATGCCCGACCTGCAGCACCAGGCTGCACAGGAGTTGCAAACCACCTTTTGCCATCTGCTTCCCTCAGGAGTCCATCCCACAGAGGGCGAGAAAAGGGGCCTGGGCCAAGGGAATCATATGCTGAGAGCTATCAGGCTGATGACTACAACATCTACTAAGGGATAAGCAGAGCTTGTTCCACAGCCATGGGAGTTTATAGGAGCCACATGAACAAAACACAGCTGCCTCAGCATGTCACCAGTGCAGGAACATCCTCAGAGGTGCACAAACACACCAGACCAACTGCCAAGGACAGACAGGTGCCTTGGTCATAGGCAATGGGGGACAGGCCACAACACAGCCCTGTCATGCTTTGAGGTGGCCCATGAGAGCACCTTAGCCACTGGGTGAGGAACACTGACATAATTTATGTGACAGGTCTTCCCACATTACAACACTTTGCTGGTTTCTTACCTATACTGGAACAGCACTCATATTTAAAGGAAAAGTCTTCATGCAAGCTTGTTTACATTTCAGTCTAGAGAAGGCTGAGTAAACTAACAGAACACTGTAAGTGCAAAGAAAGCTTACAGCTGGCCTGTATTATTTAAATACATTCTGCTTCCCAACAGACACAGCTTTAGCCCTACATAGCACACCTAATTTCAGAGCACTGGAATTCTTTCCAAGAATTATCTTACCTATCATGATGAACTGAGAGTCTGGTGTGAATGATGCCTCCAGCGTGACAGCCTTACTATTGTTATAACCCTATGGCACAAAACAGAACACGTAGTAGAGAGTGTGTCCACAGCAATCTCCCAACCAAAGGGCACCTGCTCCCAAAAACTAACACCAAGTTCCAAGCAAGGAGCAGAGGCAGCAGGCTCACCCCAAACGTGTGCAGGACAGCCCCTTTGAAGGCGTCAATGAGCCGGATGAAGCCGCCGTTGGTCGATATGAGGATGAGTTTCCCGTCATTGCTGAACTTCAGGCCTGTCCACTCGCACGTCCGGTCATACTGCATCTTGAACGTGGCAAATGGCCCCTGCAGAGGGAGAAATGGGAAACAGGATGCAGACTCTTTATGCATTGCTGCTAACGAGAGTCTGTTTTTAAGTTTAGCTCTGGAAAAATAAGGTATTTTTTAAAGGGAAATCCTTAGCCCTAAGACACCAAAAGTGTCATGGTAAATACGTCACTGCACTTGCACATTTCAACATATGAATCCACAGCTTCCAAACAAAACAAAAAAAAAAAGGCCGAGTAAGGTGTTTCAACTCAATAGTTTCATACTCTACCATATTCAACAGCTGGAATTAATCTAATTAATTTAAGACAGGAAGTTTTGAAAAAAGGTTGCTAAACGAAGTTAAGAGTTTGAGCCAGTGTAACTGTCACGTGATTTTTTGAAGCCACGGAAATCACTATGCTCAGTGTTTAGTTCAGCTGTGCACCCAAATTATAGTTTCCTTTGAAATTTCCATCCATTCTGACAGTCCTGGCTCCATCTTTGCCAGTCTTCTTCCAGAATCAGCAGCGAGGAAAAAAAACAAACCCAAAGCTCCCTAACGAAAAGCCTAAATGGGGGTTTGGAACAGGTTAAAGAACTCCCAGAAGTACACTTTAACATTGGTTCAAGATTGCACTTCAGGATTTGCTGACAGCACGTATCCCTTTCTGCCTATGAGGTGTGTGCTTACTGAAAACTCTCTGGATGCCAAGTAGGTACCCCAGACAGTAAGTTGGAGTACAGAAATTCAGCCTCTAGCACTGAGTTTAGACTATTTCTTGCAAGCTAAAAACTCTAAGGTAGATCACCTTGTCAAAAGAACGGAGATCATAGAGCTTCACCATTTCAGAATTGACTCCAGCAGCAAAAATCAACCCTTCTGGGTCAAAAGAACACACAGGCTTCCCCTGGAGATGCATTAAACCCTAGAAAATAGAAATAGTCAACATTATTTTACAAAGCTGGTGCTCGCTTTTCTACCACCACCTTTCGAGCCCACTGTGAGCAGGACAGCAGACCAGAGGTGGAACAGCAACATTTCAAGAGTAAATATTGAGGTTTTACAAAGGTTCAGAACTCAGTGAGCAAGCCAGTGCTCATGGTCCTAGTGAGTGGGCGAGCTCTGGTTTCCTGGGAATATTCCAGGCAGTGCGGCTGCCATCTCATGGGCCAACTGAAAACTACAGGTAACACTTCCTCAGCCTGTTTCCCAACCTTGGCTGGATGCAGCTTCCCTGTTACAAGTCCTAGTTTTACCATTCTTACAACTTCAGGCATTAGGATAAATCACAGAACTGCTGCTGAATTTACAACCCCACTTCATCTGTAGCAGCTTGGAGACAGATTCATCCCAATGGAAACTTGCAGGCTGGTATTAAAGGCACACTTCCGTAGAAAGGCAGAGCAAAGATTTCTTGTCAGAAGAAGCTCAGTTTTAAGACTGACAGAACCATTTAGTAAGAAATGTGACTTTTTCTTCCTTTTGTATTTACAGATACATCCTCTGGAATAAGCAAACAGTCCTTTCTTATAAGCAAAGTAGTCCACATGAGATGGGAAAATATCAGAGCACAATACTATGTGTCCAGATACAGGAACAAAACAGTTCACCACCACTAAAGGTGGAGATTCTATTCCCAATCTTTCATTCCTGCCACTGCTGCCAGCTCTGGTACTTTTCTCAGCCCACACAAGCCTGCTTCCACTAAAAACAGAAAAGTATTCCAGCAAAATAAATAAAAACAAACAGGGTTCTGCCTTGCTAGAAAGTTAAATCTGCTTACAAACAGTTCTGAAGAACCACAAAGGTTATGCAAGGCAATGGTAGGACCATATGGCTGCCCTGTTACTTTAGATCACCAGTTCCTTCATCAAATTTAATTGCATCATGGCACCAATTTTAGACATTCACTACAAACACTCCGATAAGATGCATTCCCAGCCCAGGAGAGATGCCAGCTAAGAGAGTATTAGCCTGATGAACAAGCTGATGACACCCAGCCCTTCTCTTGTTTCATCAGCTGTGGGTGTTCTTTCTTGCCCTCCCCAGCACCTCTCCAGCAGAGACACAGGTGAGAGCGACTGGTGTCACACAATGTGACACACAAACTGCAGAGATTCCTCATCCAGGCTGCTTCAGCATTCCAGGAAGGGGCCAACACTAAATCAGCAACACGCTTCTGGCAGTATTTTTGCTTTGTAACAAGCACACATGCATTTTTCATCCCTCTAAGTGAAAATGCAATACTCTTATCTGCATGAATTTTATAACCTACCTGGCAATTGGGAGAGCGGAGATCCCAAAGTCGAATAGTTTTATCAAGGGATCCAGAAATAAAAGTATCATCCACTGGAGACATTGAAAGAGCAACCACCCTGCAACACAGGAACCCACGTGCATCAGAGATACACAAAAGAAGTGAAGAGAGCAACACCCACCCCAACAGCTGTGTACAAGCTCATAATTGCCAACAACAAAACAAAAACCAGTGTGAACCAAGTGTAACAGAACTCAGGCTCATCACAATTGTTGTTTCAATTTCTGCTGTCCTGTCTCCAAGCCACATCTTACCTTTTTGTGTGCCCTGGGAAATACCGAATGTATTTGTTGTCATGCAGGGAGAGGTATCGGATTGTATCTGAAAACATAAACAAACCATAAGCTTTATTATACCATGAATCCAACAGTATCTAAAAATTACTGATCACACAGTAGTTTGCTCCCCAGAGCAACAGCAATCTCACCAAAGTGACTAAGTCTGGTCATCTGATTTCAAGTCACCCTTTGAAACAATCAAATTAGAAACAGACATAAAGCGAGTCAGTTCTTCTCAAGGCAGAACTGAAAATCAGGCAACAGGAAAAGGTACTTTTACACAGTCTAAAGTCTTACATCTTAAAGACAAACTGTCATGTGATTTATGCAAGGTAATTTCAAAGGCGCTAAAATTTAAGTAGCAGGAGGTTTTATTCCATCATTCTCACAAAATGAAGAATATCAAATTTACAAAGGTAACAGTACTGCTTTTTATTGCTTTGCAGCACAAATCTTGCTGCCTTTCCTGCATACAAATTCAGTAAACAAATCTCCAACTAAGCAGTACACATAGGTAATGTGCAAATTCTGCCATTTGGCTAAAGATAAAAACATGAATTTCAAAGCCAGGACAAGACCATTAAAAACTAACAAATCTCTCTTATTTTTGTTTAATCTCACAATGAACAGCCTCACAATTTCCCTGCATTTACAGCAGCTAAGCTTTAAGAAGAGGACAGAGGGGTAATCTGAAGCTTAGTCCACTTAAAGTAACCTTAAAAATAAATGGAATAAATAAGAGCAATACCACAACATTTCTCAAGTGCCAATTTTGTCCTGAGTATAGATCAATATACCAAGAGTAGCCAACACTTTTGAAAGATGCTGTTGAGACTTTCTTCCAAAATTACAAGAAATCCTTTTAAGAGGAAACCATTACTAAAACACATAAGCCACTTTCTAATCTTTATGTGCAGACTCTGTAGTGCTGGAACAAGTCCTGGTGAGGCTCCAAAGATAAACTGAGGGAAAAGGACATTTTTACTTTTGACTCGGAAGAACAAGAGCCAAGAGGAGGCAACAAGCACTGGGTTTTTTAACACTCAGAAGGGCTACTGCGTTCAGGGTGTTTTGAAAGACTCATTTAGCAAAATTTTGTATCTGTGATAAAAATTATCAAGTTCTCACTTTTGCCTGAGATTTCACCAAGTTGAGACAGGAGGTCTAAACCACCCTCCAGTATTCTACAAGAAAACTGAACTGCACATTGCTGAGTGACCAAGCTGGAAATGTGCTGCTGGTAACACACCACTCTGAAAGGCTCTAAGTGTCCTGAGGTGATTATCCAAAACATAAATCCCCAATGCCAGTGTCCCATCCCATCCTGGGCAGAACACACTTCAGACATGCTGTTAAGACACATCATTTCCTTAGAGAACTGTCGTTACCTGATTTCCAAAGTATCCATGCAGAATTCCATCTTCTTTGCTAAAGAGGAAGCACAGTGGAACTGTGCTCCCTTGTGCTCCTGGTTGCTGGCAGTGCTCTGTCCCAGGCAAGGCAGTGGCCTGTACAGTTATCTCCTGTACCGGGTGGTATCATAGACCCTCAAACTGTACAAACTACTACCTCAGCCTGGCATCAGGCAAGAGGAACTGGGTCCAGGGATCTTCAGGAAATCTTCACCAGTACTTTGGTAGCAACTCCAACAGAGAAAATGCTTGGAAACAAGCACCAGCATTCCTATAGCATGCTTCTATAACAGGTTAAATACAACGCACCTTGCCCAAGACCACAATTATTAAGGACTACAGAGTATGTGGGCTCTTACAGAACACACTGTCAGTTTTATTACGCTTACAGATTGTAACAGCAACAAACATTCTCACATTCTTTTGAGCTTTTTTCTTCTAATTAAGTATCATAATGCTAGCCTGCAGGATGAAGACTCTTTAGTCTTAAGGCTTACCAGTGCTTATACACAAAACCTCACAACTCAAAATGGTATTAAAAATGCTTCTTTATATTGTTAGTTATTAATTATTGTAAATTAAATAACAGGCAAATAAAAAATGTGACAAAGTAACAATATAATTAAAAAAATAAGTAGGCTCTGAAACAGGCTAAAAAGGCAAGTGCTTCCTGACACACTTTTAATCCTTTTACCATTAAATCCAATTCCATTGGAGACTTCCTTGTTCCTCTAGTTTCAGGACCTAACCTGACTTCCTAACTCTTAACTTCCACCTACTCTACAATCACAGTCTTTGAAATTCCTTTAGTAATCTAGCACACATCACAAGGCACAGTATCTTTACTGTCAAGCTCCATCTCTGGAAAGGAAAAACCCAACCTAAACCTTTCTTCCATAAATGATCATGAGTTTACAAATACAATGTTGAAACCCATTTATGAAGTGCTGTGCTAAGAGACTTGTTCACTACAAAACTCTCAGACACTGACTACAACAAACAAAACCAAAAACCAATTTGAAATAAACATGAGCTGTTTCCAACCTTAGGAAGCATTAAGGTACATATCTGTGCCAGTTGTTAAATTTGAATTTTAAATCAAACTCAATTAACAGAGAGCCTGTCACAAAGATCTAGAAGCCTCGATGTCAGTGATTTAGAGTGTAGCTATCACAGACACTGACTGTGGAGAAACAGCATAAAAATGGGTCTTCTGTCTAGTACATGTCAAAAAACAGGCAATGAGAAGCAAAGCTCATCTCTGAAGAGCTCTGTGACCTCCTCCAGGCTTAACTGGTGATCTGCTGAGTTACTTGAACCTCCTGCCCTGCCCTCCTGTGCAGCTGAGTTGTGTGTGTACCAGACAGAACCACGGCATTCAGCCCACCTGCTCCTCCCACCTCATTCACACGTGAGAAGTTAAGGTGCAGAGGCTGACTGACAGCACTGGTACCAAACAACAAGCGAACAGCAGAACCAAGAACCCAACTTTTATGTCACTAACAATGTTCAATCCCTTTGTTATTGCAGCAAAGAACAAATCTCACACCAGCATGCTCGAGGGACTATCACCAACTTGTGCATTAGTGTTGGACATCAATTCCTCTGGCTCTGACAGAGTGCTTGTCACTGGAGAGTTGCTGTAAATTTTTCCCAGATCTTTACAGCTAATTATCCAGACATGTAGTATAAAGAGATTCAATATGCTCCACTCCAGTGGCTCACTTACCATCTATTTTGTTGGAGCTGTACACGACAGTGTTGGCAGCGTGTGTGTACCTGATGAGGTCCACTCCATACTTCTTACTGTACAACGTTCTCTTTGGTCTGTCAGGAGGAAGCAGAAATAATTGCACTCACTGCAACCAAAAGCTCAAAACGAAACTCACACTAACAAGGCCTGTCTCCATTCAGGCACAACATCATGGTTTCAAGTAGTCAGATGTTTTTATACAAAGAAAAAAAAGCTTTTGTATTTGACTGTCAAAAAAGGACCTCGATGTTTCTCCACAACCATCCCTAGACTTGAGGAGTTTCCTGTAACACCTGCAAAATGCACTTGTCTCCTTCAAAAATTCCTCTTTCCCACGATGTATACTGCAAAAAGAAAAGGAGGAGCTAACACAACAAGCACAGCAAGCAGCACTGCCTCACTGTGCCCTTGCTCATCCAAATCTCTAAATCATCTGCTGTTTATTTTAGATTGAGAATAATTTGTGTTTTTGTTCTCCCTTACTTCAGAACCTAGAACAGGGTGTCTCATTCCTGTGGTATTAACCCAAACACGTATATATACCAATAATCTATAAGAGACATGGTAACACAGGGACTTTTCCAAAGGACTGCAGAATTAGATTTTAATCCAATCTCGAAGCATGGAACTCAAATTTAACATTTTACAACAGAACGAAAGACATTCTAGTGAGAGTGAACACAACCCACAGAACTGGATTTTTAGGGGGCTGGTAAGCAGGTGATGCACTGCACTACTAGAAATTTAAACTGCATAGTAAATCCAGAAGCAGCTGGAGGATCTCAGAGCAGCAGTGTCTGTCTGAGCAGCGCAAGGTCTCCACCACCCTCAACTGAGGTTTTTGGGCAGCCAACCAAGGAGAGTACTGATCAACACCAGAAATATCACCTTTTCCGGGAGTTATTTTTAATCCAGAAATTCATAACTCGGGTTATTACACAGGCCCACAAAGTATTTCACCAACACAAGCAAAGAGGACAGCACAGGAACGGAAACAAACAGCAGGAGTGGTCGAAACCAATACTGCTGCCAAGGCAAGGGTTTATCAGACTACACCCTCAGACAAGGCATTTCTAATATGCTGGACTTTCTCCT
Organism: Pachyramphus minor; assembly: GCA_013397135.1. NCBI lineage: Eukaryota > Metazoa > Chordata > Aves > Passeriformes > Tyrannidae > Pachyramphus > Pachyramphus minor. The sequence goes on from VYXB01002933.1 coordinate 817,721, forward strand.
TCTTTTCATTAGGCTCAGACTGACACACCCAAACAAGAGCACAAGTGGGAGACTTTTCATATCAGAAGGAAAACAGACTTCATTCTTACAGATTAATTCTCAAACAGCAGAAGCAGTGGGGCTTTACCTTCAAATGAACTTGCTGGGGACAAGCTTCCACTAAGTGGAAGGCAATACAGAAAGTGTAATGAAAACCCACACACCACCTGTACCACAGACCAAATCTCAAATGATTCTTCCCCAGTTCCTGCAGTAGATTTTTAAATCAATTTTCAGATGCCAACACACTACACACTGAAATCAACACACCAAATTTAAATTTTGACACTCTGTAACATTACGCCTGACATACTTCCCCATACTGCTTTCTGCAGTTACCTCACCTAAGCTATCACCTAGATAACCATTGGTTACCTCACCTATGACCAAATTGGGGAAAACAAACCCAACAACAAACCAACAATGGCAAAAAAAGTCAATCTCAAAACATTAAGACTCTCATAATTTGGCTCTTCCTTTTCTATTACAAGTTTAAAGCTTAGACGCTGCTCCATTCAGAATCAACAAATACACACAGAGACAACAAAGATCAACAGATGAGTAAATGCATATTTACCAAAAAGAAAGGAAAAAGGACTTTTGTGCTTTAGGAAAGGTGAAGTTTTCATATAAGCCGAGACAAGCAGAAGTGTGTCACTGCACACAAGACCAACCACCTGTTGTCAATCCACTATTTTAAACACAAACAAGGAAACTGAGTATTTTTTAAATCAAATCACAATCACTAAACATAATTCCAAGGTCAAGGTTAATATACAAGCAGTATTGCCAAAGAAAAATACTTTAGAATATCTCAATTAAATCTGCTACAAAAATGAAACACAACACAGGTGAGGTTTGTAACATCATCTGTTTGAGTCGCTGCTGCCGTGGGTAGCAAACACCACAGTCAAGCAGGAGTCATATCCATCACTTTATTTGTATAAATAATACACAATTGATACACAAGCTTAAATTAAAATACAAGTTAAATGTTTGCTAGAGCACCATGTATCAAATCAGGGTTAAAATGTGCAGGCAGGCTGCTCCCAGCCTCAGGGATTGCAGTACATCCCATCATAAAACCCTACAAGTTTTCAGAGTCCCTCCTTAAACCCACACACACACAGGTGAGCATCTTGGAGGGATGGGCTAAAAAAAAATAGTAACAACAATTTAGTTGTGTTCCCATTTTGAAATAGAAGTGGAATCTTGGGACCAAAGTTACTGGATGCTCACAAATAAGCAGCTGCTTTAGCCCAGGACATACATGATAAGGAGACAATCTTGTCCTGTCAGCCCTTGGCTACGCAGCACTGTTCGAGCTGCCCTGACACTGTCAGAAAGTGAGGTGCACTCAGATGGGGTTGGTCATACTCTCAGAGCTGTACAGCTCATATTAGCATTGCAAAACAAAGCAAACCAGGTGAGGCTGTACCTAAAGTACAACCAAACAGCTGCATTTTAATTCTCCCAGAAGAATTACTTATTAACGGGGGACCCAAAATTTCCCACTTTTACACGGGAAAAGGCGTTAGCTTTCAGGCCATTCGATGAAACGTGGTATCCTACACTGAAACCCAGCAAGCAAGACATTTCAGGTCCTCCTGGCCATTATATCCATTAACAATGACATATACAAGCAGGTGAGAGTTCCAGGCTGTTGCAATGGTGATTTGTAAGACAAAATATAAACTATAGGCCTGAAACTGCCACGCCAACAATCATTCACACATTTGAGGTTTCAACTTCACATGAAGTGAGAAACTAATTCACAGCTAAAACTTCCCAGGGGAGGGAAGAAGCATGTCCTGCATCCCTGGATACCTCTAAAAATCACAGTTACACTTTTAACTCAATTGCTAGTACATGAGAAACTTTCAAATTAATTTTTATAGTTTTATAACACTGGAGAACTGCATCCTGGCGCAGGGGTTACCTTGATGACACCACTTTCATTGCCCTGCAGCAGATGACCATCGATCTACATTTAACTTAATTAAAGCAAACCCTCTGACTGTAAAACACACATCAGAACCAGATGGAGATCAGAATGAAGGGACCAAATGCCTCCCAACCCATCAAACTATTCTTTACAAGTTGGAAAGGGAAAGAGCAATCAATACCATCTGCATTAACATCACTCAGCCCTGCCACTATTGTATATCATTAGGATCTAGGATAAAATCCATGGCAGACTCCACATGTATAGAGTTACCTGTTCTTACACAAATAAAAATTAAATCATTTCACAGAAGACTTCACTTTATCAGATGGGCAACACCAACAACTTTAATGAGTAAAGCCAGCAAATATAAGCCTAAAATAACATAAAATAAGTGATCTATAAAATTAAGAGAATCTGCAGAATGCAATCTTTCATCCCTGCAAGTATGATGTCTTGGTCTGCTTGGAAAAGTAGGAGGGTTAGGAACACCTGTTTCACTAAAAAAATATACACAATACTGACATATCTACATCCTGATACTCCCAAGCCATTTCTTTTTCATTCCTGCACCACCCTGACCTTTTTATGCCCTCTTCTACAATACACATACTTGTTTTCCTTTCAATTTCTGTGTGGATGCGATGCTCCCTCATCTTGACCTTACAGAAAAAAAACAAAACCAAAAATTACCTCAGAACTACATCTCTATGCCAAGAAGGAAACATAAATTAGAACTTCAAATTTGAAAGAATTTAAAGCAGCCAGACACACACTTGTGCCAACTGAGAAAGAATTTAATGGAGTAATGACACCATTTGGCTCAATTTGTTCCAACTCTCACAGAATACAAATGCCCTCACTGTACCTTCCAAGCCATCAACTGCAGCTTCCCATCCTCTGAACAGGAGCACAAGATCCCAAATGCCCTGCAAATTTCTGGAGGTTTATCCAAAAAAACAGGACAAGCATCATGTGATCAATGAAGTCAGAAACACACACGCCTTAACTCATTACTTTTAAGCAACAGAAGCCAATAAATCCTTGACTGATTAAATTAAATTAAAACAAGGTTTGCAGACACGTGTAAATCACACATGTATCTGTGCTTTACAGATAAGAACCCGACCAGAGAAAAGGATTTAAAGCACGAAGGACCACTTTTACCTTCGACATTCCCAGGCACCACGTGGGAACTGTGTTTTAAGGAAAATCACCATCAGGTTTTTTAGAAGTTACAGCACCGCACACATCCAAGAAGTTGCACTCGAACCAAGTAGTTTAAAGCGGCACAGCTGCCCATTGCTCGACAGCCATCGTTTCTCTTTTAATTAGCGAGACTGAAGCGCAGAGACACTCGAGAAGTCCGTTTTTTACCTGCAACAATCCCGAGGCCTGGAAACATGGCCAGAGTCAGCCCCTTAAGCTTGAGTTTAGCCCTCTCAGAAACGAACCCTCTCTCACACTTGGCAAATTACCACCGCTGCCTCCTATCTAGCGCGATAACACGCGCGGACACCCGCGGTGCAGATAAAACCACGCTGCTCCTATTTCTGCCGTTGGGATTCTGTCATGAACCTACGCTAAAAAAACAAGAGGAGAGAAGCCCAAGCTGAAGCTAAAACTAAAGTTCACCTGCCCGATGCGCGGGACCGGGCACAGCTTGTCCCCGAAGGCCACACGGGCAGCCCCGCCAGCCCCGGGCAGTGCTCCAGCCCCAGCCTGAAGGCTGCACCTCCCGCTCCCGGCCGGGCCCGGCACTCACTTGCCCTCCTGGCAGTCGTACAGCACGATGGAGTCATCGTCGCTGCTGGAGATGACGGTCTCGCCGTTGGGGCTGAAGTCGAAGCAGTTGATCTTGTCCGAGTTCTCGCGGAAGACCTTGGCCACGCGGAAGCTCCGCAGCACGTTGTCCGTCAGCTTCATCCCGCCCGCCGGGCCGCGCCGCGCCGAGGGCGGCGGCGCTCAGGGGAGAGCCGGGCGGGG
>VYXB01002933.1:822165-847501 GCA_013397135.1 Pachyramphus minor
CACGACGGTGTTCATGACCCACCCGCCCGGCCGTGCCCGGCGGCGGAGTGGGGGGGACCCGGGTGAGGGCATGACGTCATCCCGTAGAGCGGGCAATGGCTTCGCTGCGGCGAGGGTGCGTCACTTCCGTCGCTGGGCGGGACCGTGAGCGGCGCGGGGCAGCCCCGCCCCGCCGGGACATTCCGGCTCGGGGTTAACGCGCTTTCCCGCGCTGCCCGTGGGAATGAGCGAGAAATGTGCTGCTCGGCAGCGGCTGAGCGTGAGCCAGCAGCGTGGCCAAGGCCAGTGGCATCCTCGCCTGTATCAGCAATAGTGTGGCCAGCGGGACCAGGACAGTGACTGTCCCCCTGCTCTGGGCGCTGGCGAGGCCGCACCTCGAGGGCTGCGTCCAGTTCGGGGCCCCTCAGGACAAGACACGCATTGAGGGGCTGGAGCGGGTCCAGAGGAGGGCAGCAGAGATGGGAAAGGGTCTGGAGCACAAGTCTGACCAGGAGCGACTGAGGGAGCTGGGGACATTCAGCCTGGGAAAAGGGAGGCTCAGAGGGGACCTTGTCACTCTCTACAGCTCCCTGACAGGAGGATGTAGCCAGGTGGGGCTTGGTCTCTTCCAGGCAACCAGCGACAGGACAAGAGGACACAGGACTTTTGGGTTGGACATTAGGAAGGATTTCTTCACAGAAAGGGTGATTGTGTTGCAGTATAAGCCAAGGCTTGTCTGACAGCATAGGCCTGAAAAGGCCTGGCCAGAAACAAGCCAGGACTTGTCAGAATTAAGTTGAGACTGGTTAGACTTTAAGGCTGTGTTGACCAAGAAGAAACAATAATCAAAAACCAGGGACAAGAAAATCTGTAACTAGAGATAGGATGTAATCTGGTGGTGGGTTTATTTTTTATTTACATAATGTTTACAGTGAGGTAAATGGATTAGCATTCAGGTAAATGGATTAATAGTTGAATACAATATGTAAGTTTATGTTTAACTACGATGTCTTCTGTGATGTGCAAAACCAATCATGTAACCTTGCTTGTAAAATAGTATAAAAGATGCGCTCAAAATGTGGGTCGGCGAGCTCCTGTCTTTGAGACGATAGTCCACAGGACTCCGGGCCCTGAATAAAGCACCGCATAGACTGACACTCTGTTGGTCTGTGTCCTTATTATGGGCAACAATTGGGCATTGGATTGGCTGCCCAGGGAGGTGATGGAGTCACCGCCTCTGGAGGTGTTTAAGGAATGACTGGACATGGCGCTCAGTGCCATGGTGTAGTTGATATGAGGTCACAGGTGGACTGGATGATCTCGAGGGTCTTTTCCAACCTAATTGATTCTGTGGTTCTGTGAAATCATTGATGGGGCCCAGCAGGAACCACCTTTGCGCAGCTTTAGGCCGGACTCCTTCCTCACTGACCAGGGAGCACCCCCTGTGTCCATGCCCTCCTCTGGAATACACCTTGATTACTTTCTTATCCTGCCCCCGTGCTACTTTCAGTCCAGTTAATGCACATTTTCATTTCCCAGTATTCTTTTATTCCTCTAAAATCTTCCAAGCAGTACTACAGGAACACCACAGCTACAGCAGCATGATCCTGAACCACACGAGACATCGGGTAAAGGTGTGCAGGACACACTCAAGCCTTTGAAAAAGACACCGTGGCTTTTTAGGCTGCTGCTCCAATGCATACACCTTGGAACTACCTTTCTGTATCGTGAACCCTGATGTCAGGCTCTGTGTTCCTGTTTTCATATATTTCTTACCTTAAAAAGTTATTTCTGGAGTGTAACAGTAGCTGTGAGATTCTCCCACACACCCCTCAAAGATTTCTGCTATTTTAAATTGAGAACTAGATCTTGGCATTTCAATCCCCCAGAAACTCAGAATCAAAAGGAAAAAAACCCCACCAAACAACCAAATGATAGACACTTTCCTAAACGTAAATTGCATTTTGCTTTCACAGTCTCCAGAATAGGGTTTGATTTTGCGCTTGGATCCTGTTGCCCTCCTGTGGTCAAACCTCAGCAAGTCCAGGAGCTGTTGTTAAAGCTCTGCCTGCATGCCTTTCAAACAGGCTGAGCTATTCTGTGTGGATTTAGTGAAACAAAAGTCTTTTCCCAGATTCCTTCCCCTCACTGTTTGTTTGCTGGAGCTCACCCTTACAGGCTGAGAGATCTCCCCCGGCTCATCCTCTCATGCTGCGGTGGGATTGGCTCCTCCAAATGATTCACCTGTTTTTCCTTTGAAACAGAGACAAGGTTTTCACACTGGAGTCCAGGGAGACTCAACAAAACACACCTTCATTAAACCTGAGGCTCTCAGGTTCAGCTGCCCCTTTGTTCAGCTCAGTTCAAAACCTACCACTTATTTCCGTGTGATGAGAGGTTTTAGAGAAGCTCAGGGTGCCATGCCCTGCACACTGTAAATTGCAGGATCAAAGGCTGGATTATCTCCTGTGGGCCCCGGAGGTGACTCACCAATACCATCATAAGACAATTTACTTCAAAACACCTACAATACTTAGCTAAGTTTTAGAGTTGTATAACACTGTGGGTTGTTGATTTGATATTTTGTCACTTCCTTTTTATTCTCCTGCCTTTCTTCCTAATCGTTGGAACTTAGTTTGTCAGTTTATACCAAGCTGGAATTTAGCTGGCAGGATAATTGGATCTCCTAGCAAAATGTCATATTAAGTAGGAATCATGGATAATGCCCCTGCAATATTAGTTAATGGAAAAAGTGTTTAATTGCAGCTTGAGTAATATCGATCACATGCAGTTATTCTGCCTATGCATTTCTCTGTTCCATACCACTGGAACCTGCACAGTACAGGGACTTGTGCTTGCTCAGCAGCAAAAATTCACACTTCTCCTTGGTGAGTGTCCCAAGATTTCTGTGGGTCCTGACCTTGAGTTTATCATGGTTCCTCTGGAAGGTGCCTTCATCAGCACTTCCCCAAGTTAAACACTTTGTGGTCACTAATGAAGCCATGGGGTGACATGAACCCCAACAGATTCCCTGTTGATTACCAGCTGTCAGCTGGATCCCAGGCCACTGGTTTCTGCCCTCTGAGCCCAGTGGTCAGGCTGGTTTCCAGCAGGTCTGACTGTGTTTGCCCCTGCCACACTCCAGTGTGCTCATGGGAATGATGTCAAAACCTCACTGAAGTCCAGGCAGTTCACATCTGCTGCTTTCCACATTCCTCACAGCCTCTGGTCTCAGCCCAGAGGGCAGCTGTAATTGTCATCCTGTGACTGATTAAGATTCCTGGCTCTTTCTCCTCTTATGTTATTTCCAACTGAGGAGCTCATAATTTTCTGCTATTAATCCCAAAGAGCGTGACCTTGTATTTCGCAGCACTGAATTTCAACCCCTTTCTACTATTCCAGTCCTCAAGGCTGGCAGCTTTTCATCTTCTCTAGAATACTATGATCCTTCCCTGTATTTTAAATGACTCTCAACTTTGATGGCAAGTTGACTCAGAATAGGGAGTTTGAGAAATTACAGCATGAAAGGAAGTAGACTTGGCATGGACTTGGCTCCGGGGTAGTAGTGTTCTGTGTTGAGCTACAGAAGGATTTTTAGTGAAAAATTTTTCTTCCTTGCAATCCCCAGTGCATGGGAAAATCATTTCCAAAAGGTATATAGGGAGTGAAGGGAGTGTGACCTAGAAAAACTAGTAAGATGCATGTGTCAAATCCAGTTAATTTTTTTTACTAATCATACTGATCTATATATATAAAATGCTGAACACTTATCTTCCCTGTGCTTGGCCTTAAGCCATGTTCTCCATCAAAGGCAAAGAGACCCTGCTGACACTTTCCTGGTGAGTAAATCAGTCATGAGAGCAACATATTTCTTCTCCAACAAACATATAGAAAGCCATGTATTGGAAACTGGGACTCCTGGGTTTCCCAGAGCTCAGCATATTCTTGAAACAAAGGTATCCAGGCTCCATCCTGCTTTCTCCCTTGCCTGCATGGCAACCCCTCTGGTCTCATCATACTGCTTCTGTCCACCTTCATCCTCTTTCCCAGTGCTTTTCCCAGGAGCACTGCAGTGAGTGGGGTCACAGGGCCTTTCACCTTGTCCCTGCACACCCACTAATGCACTGGATCCTTCACAGCTGCCCATCCTTCCCACAGACATTTCCTCTCTTACCAAATGTGAATGAGGCAGTGCAGTAATTTTATGCAAATCCATGTGCAGATTAAAAAATTAATCAAATTCTGAAATTTTCATTTAAAGAGATTAGTCTTGAAAAATCCCCCATCTAATCCTCCCAGAATAGACACTTGGAACAAGCCTTCCCTGCTTTGTTTCCCTCCTGGGTTCAGTGCATCTCCTGGAAAAATTTTCTCGTAATGCTTTTGGGACCGTGTGGAGCAGCGAGTTTGAATTTTGAGTGGGGCTCACCAGGCAAATTAAAGTTGATATATCAAACGATAAAAAAGATGTGTCAGTAAGTGGGAGCAGGGGAGTTTGAGGCAGTAAAATCCCAGCTCTGTTGTACTTCATAGGTAAACTCCCCTGGTGATGGAGGAGAAATGGGAGCACTGAGGCTCAGTGAGTCTAATGTTAATTTACGTACCGAGGGGCCAGAAGAAAGTCATGCAGCAAGAAAAACGAGGAGCAAGAGACGCTGCTAAAACTTGCTGTGTCTGGGAGTTTACTGCTGTAATCTGTCTTCTAGAGCTTGAGCTCAGAATTATCCTCAGGCAATTGGGGTTTGAGCTGGTGCCATCTCAAATGTTTTCCAAGCCCCTCAGGGATTTTGGAGTTGACCCCGTACATGGTGGGCCAGCCACCAATCCCTGCTACACTGGGGGAAATCCAGAGACATCCCGCTGACATTAAAACTAACCTAACTTAGGCCCCTGAAGATCTCAGCTGAATTAGACATTCTGGTGCATGAATATACAGCATCCTCTGATCTCACAGCACCTGAAATGCTCAGGATATATCTGTGGTTGGGTTGGCCTGCAATAAGTTCAATTACCCCAACTTCAAGAAAACCACAAGCCCATGATGCAAATCCTTGAACAAACCCCCAGCCACGGCACCTGGAATAGCTCAGCTCTGCCCAGTGATGGCAAACTGGCCCCTAGAAAGGAATATTTTTCTGGCTATCAAGCAGCTGCCATGGAGTGAGGTGCTGGCTCATTTTTCTCGCTGCATGGGCATGGCCAGCTCATTTGTTCACTGTTTTTCTCCCCAGTGTGATTCCAAGTTTATGGCTCAGGCTCTGCCCCACTCTGTCCGTGCTTTTGGTCTCCTGCCACCATCCAATTTACTTGGCAGCTTTACTACATTTCTGCCCCTACTGCTGGATTGTTTCTGTCTCCCTCTGACTTTGGCTCCTTGCCTGCAGAATTGCTTTAATTAAAAAGTTAATAAAAGGTAATGCAAACGAGTGTTTTGCCTGTATTTTATCGCAGTCCAGCTCCTCTCCCTCCCTCTTTCCCAGAGAAGGTGAAAATAAGAAGCTGGGGGTTTGCTGCTTTTCGGTGTGAGAGCTAACAGTGGAAATTTCTGCAGGCTTAGGAGGAGCCCTGTGAAGAAAGAGCTTATAATGCTGCGTGTAGATTTATTATAAGTGTGTAGATTATTCATCAATGAAAGCTGAGGAAGTTTTCATTTAAAGGGGATTAATCTAAACCCCTTACAGTCCTCCAGCTGTGTTTGGAACAGGTAATTCTTAGCATCGTTTTCCTCCTAAGCTTAGTGCAAACTTCTAGAAAACGTTTCAGAAGACTATCCCAACTCCAAATTATGCCAAACAGGGACAAAGGGAAAGTGTGAAACTTGAGCCCCACTCATTTTATAGCATGTCACCTTATATCCATACAGAAGAGGGCTCATTCATCCCTATGTGATTTCCCTGAGAAAGTAGGAAACAAAGATCAATGCATGAAGCAATATGAGTCACATCATCAGCCTCTTCTCCCAGCCCAGGTTCCTCCCAGCCAGCAGTGAGAAGAAGGAAATGGAGAGATGTGAGGGTGTAATTTCTCCACGTGCAATATGCAGCAGTTACATCATTTCTAAACCCACCATCTCTGGAGGGAGCCTAAAAGCTGCCATTTGGGTTGTTTTTCTTTCCATGATTGCCTGTGCTTTGGGGTGATGTTCAGTCCTCCTGATCTTGTTTTTAAAGCCCCAGTAAAATGACTAGGAGTTTTATTTATTTATTTTTTGTTAATATCTATATTGGATTTCGTACCACTGATTTATAGCTGTTTCCTGATGACATTTAGTTCCCAGTGCCTGAGACTGTATAAATAAGTTACATAAAAATGGATTTGTGGCATCATTAGGAACACCCCCATTCCAAGGGGAGCCTCCAGTGAGCCTGTGTGTCTAATCAGAGCTGACAAGGAGCAGAGTTACACACTGAGACATCCAAAGCTAATGGATGTGTGCCAAATTCAGCCCTCTGTTGCATTGGTATAAAGTTGGATAACCTCTGATTGCAAGGGGGGTTTTACACCGTATTTACTCTACATTTACACCTGGGCTCTGAGATCAGTGTCAGATGTTGTGCCCTAAAATCCTGTGAAGCAAAGGAAAGACACTTGCTGACTTCACCAGACTCTGGATCAGGCCTCGATGGTTAAAATATAATCTGAGTTCAGAGTGCAGAAAACAGATTACATGCCTGCTATTGTAGTGAAATGCTTTCCAGAGCAAGCATTAGCAATATGTACACAAGTGCCAGATGAATTAAGCTGGCATTTATTTTTTCCAGCTCCAGTAGGAGAGGATTTCTCTTAAACAACTCACGCCTGCTGTGTCGTGTCTGGAGCTGGAGCTGAACGGAGCTGCCAGGAGGGCACGTGTGACAGGAGCCACTGTTGCAGGTCTGGTTGTGCTCAATTCCCCCGGTCTTCAGGGTCAGCCATGAACAGAAACATAAAGGCAGAGACTGAGCCTCTTAAAAACTCTGGGGCTTTATTTTCTGCAATTCCCCTGGCTCCATTTAAGCCTTTTTCTCCAGCCGCTTCTACAAACCCCATATTGCAGCTCAGGGAAGGTGACCTGGGGCGTGATGCACCTCTGCTTTGTAACACCTTCCTCTGATTGCACTGTGCTGCAGGTGAATCAGAGACCTGCTGGGAACAGAGATGCTAATCTCAGTTCCTGAGAGGTGCACAGCTGACTTCACTTCGAGCAGCACAGTCACTGTGGCCCTCACTGAGCAGTTTACGCTGCTGGCAGCATCAGCTGCCATGAAGTTTAAGAGTCTAGTAACAAAGTGGTCAGGATGCCCTGTCTTTTATTCTCCTCTCTCCTCATGGTTGAAAAGCCAGTCCTTCTGACCAATATCAGAAAAGAGTACAGATAGGTGGTTAGTCTGCCTTGGCTTTTGCCTTTAAAATCTGTCCTCCTAAGTAATTTATGGTTAGACATGATCTTAAGGGTCTTTTCCAAATTCAGGTTTCTTTCCCTGACAAACCTTCGATTCTCCATATAGCTTTACCTGCAAGTCCCTTGTCCAATAGATTTCAGAGTGTGCCCATGTTTCATTGCCTGAGAAGGTGCTTGTGTAGAGTTTTTTTTGTGGAGAGCTTTTGGGTTCCTACAGCAAAATAAGGCAGATTTAGGCCTAGAGGAACTGTTGGAAAGCTTGTCTGGCTTAATCATTAACACCTTGCAATGCTATGGGAGTGTCAGGACAAAGAGACCTCTGGACTCCTGAGCTCTCACAGAAGAATCCAGCCACTTGCACTGAAACATTCCACTTACTCGAGAGAGGATTAACTCTCTCAGGTAATTTGGTTGGGTCTGTGATTGAGTGTGTTGCCCTGGCTGCTTGAGCCTCCTGGCACCCTGCCTCGATTGCCGTGAGCGGGAGGGATGCAGATCACAGGGATCTTTGATCCTGAGAAACCAGCAGTGAACTTGCTGCCAGTTAACAGAAGGAAGGAGAAATGCTGGGAGGGAATAGATGCCTGTGTGCTGGCAGGGGCTGCCCTTCCTCTGTCAAGACAAGTATCTGCCCTTGAGCAGCTGAGATCTTTCAGTCCATGCACAAATCTGTTGCATATAATGCTAATGCTCAGTGGAGACCAGCTCAAATGGGCTTTCACAGACACAGCTGGCAACTTTGCCAGGATCTGAAGTTTTATTTGGGCTCTAAATGTGATTTTAATGGATAATGGAGAGGACTAAAACATAAAGGCAAATGAAGCCTTGTTTTAATTTGCTGTTTGGTGAGGAAACCTCATTACTGGTCTCTCTGTGGCCACCAGCAGCAAGGGATCAGGGAGCCAGCAAGCCTGTTGTTTCTTCTGAGTCCATGTCTGATGCTGCAGGGACACATGGGGCACTGTGCAGCCAGAGAATGAGATCAGCATTTGGCCAGCATGAGGAAGGGAGTTAATGTACTGAAAAGCTGTTCCACCCAGATGCCCTGCTCTCTCCAGGACAGAGAGCAGCTTCCACAGTTTGGAAAGGTGTCAAACGCTGAGCAAATAGAAATGATGGCTTGCCAGTGGCAAAGCGACAGTGATGGAGAAGCTGGCTGGCAGAGCTCACCTTCCCTGCGGGAGGCGATGGGATTGCAGGGGAATCACAAGCTGACAGGTAGTTTGAATGTGACACTGTCCTTCCCTTCTTCCTGCCTGGCAAGAAGTTTAAAAATGCTGTTCATAAGGCACCTTAATCTAGAGGAAACAGGAGTTAGAGCTTCGTGGTTCATGTTCTGACCTCCTTGCTCTCTCTGTGACAGCCCTGTCTCTTCTGCTAGCAAAAATGTTCACTTTCCCTTGCAGGTTGGAGGCTTCAGCTGTCACAGCTCTGGAGGCCTTGCCAGTGCTGGCAGAGTGTGTACAAGCCCATCCCACAGCGCAGACTGGCTCAGCCTGGCCACCCTGTGCAGGATGTCCCTCCGTGAGCACGCGCTGTCCCTCTTCCGCAGCGCAGTGGGCACTGTCCGCCCGGCCCCCATGATGAAGAGGGCTCTGAAACTCCAGGGGGATGGGTGCCCTCAACTGCTGGTGAAGGGCCAGGCCTTTCCAGTGAAGAGGGATCTGTACCTGGTGGGATTTGGAAAAGCTGTGCTGGGGATGGCTGCAGCAGCAGAAGAGATCCTGGGAGACCACCTCGTCCGTGGGATCATCAATGTGCCACTCGGCATCCAGGAGAGCCTGCAGCGAGCTGGAATGCAGTAAGGACTGTTTCTGGACAGGTGCAGGTGGGGGTGTGGGTAGGCTGCAAGATTTGTCCTCTGTGGGATGTCGCTGTGAACCCCTTCAGTCCCTTCCAGCTGCCCTCGCTCTGTTGCCCATCCCATCCAACCCACTGCTCTCATCTTCAACCACCATCATGTTCTAGTGGCACCAGTAACAGAGCCCATCTCTTGTGCTGGATGTGCTGCCTCTCCAGCCCTGGGAAGAGACACTTGGCAAAGGCCATCTCCCTGTCCTGGTCACTTGCTGTGTGCCTCTGGTGCACCTGGCACCTGCAGAATGACAGCGTGGCTGCCTGTGTAGGTGCACAGGTCAGTGGCATGACTGCCTCTCTTATCTCACCAGGGAGATGCTGCTGAAGCCACACAGCAAAATCCAGGTTATTGAAGGTGCCAAGAACAACCTCCCAGATGCAGAGGCTCTGAAGGGAGCTGTTGCCATACAGCAGCTGGCTGAGGGTCTGACTGCGGATGACCTGCTCCTTGTGCTTATCTCAGGTAGTGTGGGGATCAGATCTCCTGAGGCCATCCAGGGCCATGCAGCAAGGGAACTCTGTGCCGTGCTAGCCCTTTCAGCATGGACCCTTGTACCTCTGTGATTTTTCCTCTCCCTTCTGCCATCCATTCTCCAGGGATGCAGCAAAGCACACTGCCTCCCAGCACTGGGGAGATCCACAGCACAGGCTGGGTCCTGTGGTTGTGCCACCACAGTGAGGTGGCACCTCTGGGCACAGCCTGGGCTCTGTTTTCACCTCTTGGCAAGGAGACACTTTCTTCCTGCCCTCTCCATGCATTTGGGGATGCAGACTTGAAGATACAAGCACTTAGTGGACTTGCACACTCCAAATTTTTGCAGAGTGTGAGTCTTTAAGCTGATATTCGTGACTGACCATTCCCAGGGCTTGGCTGCTTCCCAGCCAGTGGAAATGCAGCACAGTGAGCTCCCTGCCTGGCAGGTCAGTCTTGGAAACCTCCAGGCCCTGGCTGCTGGACTCCCAGGCTGTCCCCAGACCCAGGGCTGTGTGAGGACAGAGGATATGGGGCATCAGAAGGATGCACTGACATTGCCCCTGAGCTCAGCTGGTTGTGGGTGTCACAGGACAAAAGCACACAGGGGCTCTGCAGAAACCCCTCGGTCTCCTCTGCTCAGTGTTTATTCCTCTGTGAATGCTGAAGCCTGATCTGGTGCAGAGAGAGTAGTGCCATTAGGCAAACACCCAAGTGACTGGAATCTAGCTGTGCTTGCTGGGGATTCCCCTGGGCTTCCTCCTGTCTTTTGGCTACGGGGATCTCCAAGAGACTCCTCAGCCCTTCAGGGAGCCTGTACAGGATCTCCCCGTGGCTGTGACTCCCTATGCATGTGCACTCCCACACAGCAGCCGGTCCCCAACTGCTCCTGCCTCTCAGCTAGATTCCTGGCTATTGACTGAAACACAGGCATTTGCATTTGTTTTTCTTGCTCATCATGTTTTATTGATGCTGATTTGTCTCAAACCTCTAAGCAGGCTTTGCCTTTTGACAGTAGCTTTCAGCTGTACTTCTGTGCATGTTCAGTCTGCTCAGATCTTGCTCTTTTCTCCTCTGTATTTTCCATCCACTTTTCCATTAGAACCTTGCCTTCTTTTCCATATTTCCAATGCCTGCCTGTATCAGACAGGATTCCCATTGATGAGGCTGGACCCCTGGACTCCGGGTGTGCTTTGTCCTTTGCATTACTGTCTTCCTGCTTCCTTTCTTCCCAGATCTAGGTAAGCACAGTTCAGGAGTGTCCAGTCTTGCTACATCCACAGTTGGTGCTTTTTGGGTTTTTTGGGTTTTTTTTTTTGTTCATTTGTTTGTCTGACAAGGTTTACACTGTCAGGTGAAGCGTAGCAGACTGCAGGGAGTGCAAGACAGCAGTTATTAAAACCTATTGGTGAAGACTGAATCCTCCAGAGATGTTAGCTTAGGTCCCCCCATTGCCTTCCCTCCACACACTAGTGAGGGATGAGGAAAGGCTCAAGCCTTGCTCTCTGCTGTCCTCCTTTTCCTGCTATCCTGATGTCCTTGCCATTTCCTCTGCATCCTAGGGGGTGGATCAGCCCTGCTGCCTGCTCCCATCCCACCCATCCTCCTCGAAGAGAAGGAGAAACTCACAAAGATGCTGGCTTCCCAAGGAGCTGACATACAGGAGCTGAATATTGTCCGGAAGACTCTGTCCACACTGAAGGGTGGAAGGCTGGCCCAGCTCGCATACCCCGCACAGGTAACCACAGGGAAGGCCCTGCTTGCCCACAGACAACCCCTCTACCCCCAAAGTAGAGGTTCAGTCAACTTACCATGCTTGCAGGGCTTTTTCCTTACGAAGTGAACAACCTTTGTACACTTTTTTGGGTCTCTGTAGCTCTGAGATTTCACTGAGGACCCAAGCTCTCAGGGAGACAGAGGTGGAGTAGGGGGAATTCATGCTTGACAATCATCAGCCATCATCACACCACTCTCTGCATACCCCAGCCCACACCCAGCAGGCATTTCCAAGTGCTGGTGCTTCACCACAGTGCTTTCAAGGCTGGCTCTGAGCCTTGGCTCCCCTGAGGGCTGTTCTCAGCATGTGCCATCGCTGAACCCACACCAGGTTGGGCCTGTAGTGTCAGTGTCACAGGTTACATCTTCCAAAGTGATGGTCCAGCATCAAAGGGGATTGCAGATCTGTGGGTTCAAGAAGGGCAAGGTGACACTCACAGGACCATAAAACAAACATTCCCTGCCCTGTTTCCATCTGCTTTGATGTGGGGATAGTGCAAGTGTAACTCAGAGCAATGCTTATATGCCAGGGCTCTTGTGTGGTTACCTGTCTCTGCCTCCTGCAATAATCTGTGGGCATTTCCTTCCATAGGTGGTGAGTCTCATCCTGTCTGATGTGATTGGTGACCCCCTGGATATCATAGCGAGTGGGCCCACTGCTGCCAGCTCCCACAGTGTCCAAGACTGCCTTCAGGTACTTGCCAAATACAACCTGCTGCACAACCTGCCCAAGTCAGTGGAAACGGTCCTCTCCAGCTCTCCCACCAAGCCCACTGCTCCAGAAAACTACTCCCATGTTTCCAACATCATCATTGGGTCGAATACGCTGGCTTTAGATGAGGCCAAACACCACGCTGAGGGCCTGGGCTACGCAGCTCTGGTTCTGAGTGCAGCAATCCGTGGGGAAGTCGGCCGTGTCGCCACACTGTACTGCCAGCTCATCCGGCTGGTCTGCCTGGGCCTCGCCGGCCTCGCAGAAGGGCCCCTCAGTGATGAGGTGAGGGGCAATCTCCTGCAGCTGGCGGCAGAGATGGAGATCCCAGGTTTGGACCTTGCCAAGTTTCTGCAGGCCCTGCAAGGATTAGGGCCTGAAAAACCAGTCTGCATCCTGGCCGGCGGAGAAACCACGGTCCGGCTTCAAGGAAGCGGCAAGGGAGGGAGGAACCAGGAGCTGGCCCTGCACGTGGGGCTGGGGCTGCACAGGGCACAGGCCACGGAAGGCAGCAGCCCCCAAGGGAGGTGTGAGATCATCTTCTTCAGCGGGGGAACAGATGGGCAGGATGGGCCAACAGAGGCAGCGGGAGCCTTCTGCAGCCCAGGGCTGGTGGCTGAGGCACTTCAGGAGGGCCTGGACGTGGAGGCCTTTCTCAGGAACAACGACTCCTACACCTTCTTCAGCCAGTTCCAAGGTGGGAATCACCTCGTGGTGACAGGCTTGACAGGCACCAATGTCATGGACATCCAGGCCATTTTAATTAGAGCCATGGAGAGATCATGAGAGCTCCCTCTGCAGATATCCAGATGCACTTAATTAGAACCAGGAGTAAATGAAAGCATCAACACTGCAGACAAATGCAAACTATTTAAACTAGGGCTCACTGTCGAGGGTGCTGGTATCTTTGACAGAAAGAATCCACTAATTAGACATATGAATGGATGTCCACAGCAAAAGCAAGCACTTGTAATTGGGGGGATCAGAAAAAGGCAAGAGGTCACATTGCAGACAAGGAAGCTGGATTTAAGATGCTTGTGACTTCAAGTGAAGTTGAAGACTTAACATGCTTCAACTATAATTAAAAGATATGGAGAATTTGAGGTCGTGGCAGGGCTGCCAGGGAGAGCCCTCGCTGCACTGTTGCACCTCCAGTGACCCCAGCTCAAGACCAGCTGAGGAGGGAGCTTTTGCAGGTTCACAGAATATCAGTGCATACTAATGCACTGCAATATCAGAATATCAGTGATTGAAGGACATAAAAGCAGTAACATCAAGGTCTGCTCACCTGAAGCATGGAGGCACTGGAGAGTTGTGCTGGCGACACCCAGCACCCACCCCATGTGCCAGCACAGTGGCCCTGCAGCTCCTCCCACATCAGGGTACTGAGGTGACACAGAGACCCCAAGTCCAGCATGATGCAAACCCAGGAATGTGGCTAAGGAGCACATTGGCAGAGATACGGGATGGGTGACACAGGCAGTGCCCAGTGACACAGAGTGTTCCAAACCTGCACTGCACAGCATATGGAAGGGGATGAACGAAATGCAGTGGCTCCTCCAGCCTTCTTCCCTCCACAGGAACATCTTCCCTGCTGATCCCTGTTGGGAGAGCCTCCGTGTCAGCAGCATGTATGCTATGAGCTTTCACGGTGTTGTTTTCCAACTGCCTAGAAAACAGTCGTGCATCCAGCCTGAGCCACTGACCTTTCTTCTGCGCTGAGGCAGAAGTCGCTGTCACTCTGATTAACTCTGCTAATTCCACAGAACAAAAGGCAAGGAAACCTTCCCGCTCAGCTCTCCTGACCCATGCTGCTGAGCTGATCAAAGGGCAAAGCTGCCAGAGCTGTGCTCTGACAGGGAGCTGCTCCCCCACATGTACAACAACATGGTTTATCGTGGTTTTGTCACCTACTGCAGTGCAATAGGTGGGAGAGCTGGGTTTCCCAGGATGTGCAGCCCACAGTGAGGCTGGATTTCAGAAGGGCTTTGCCTGTAGCAACAGGCACATTGATGGTTTTGGCTGGATATTCAAAGAACTTCAGCTCAGCAGCCAGTATGACCCAGCACGTCCGACTCCTTTTGAATATCCGGCTGTTTGTTACAGAGCCTAAGTGGGAGCTGAGCTCCTTTGAAAATCCAGCTCTAATGTAATAGGACACGCTTGACTCAGACTCTTTCCAGACAGACCGACCTACTCTGTGTGGCTGATCTCATCTCGTGACATAAACACACTGTTGTGCCAACACCGTGAGTCGTGGTGCATCTCACTGAGCAGTCGTTCTGCACCCGCCTGGATCGGAGAGTGTATTTTTTAGGACAATACAACACCTCCTATTTTGGTTTTGAAGCCAATATCTAACAAGTAGGGATATCAGCAGGACCATCACGGGGCCCAGTATTGATGCCAGGCTGGCAGCTGGACTGTCTGGGCTACAGCCCAGGCACAGTGTAAGGCACAAGCCTGGGGATTTCAAAACCCTAGCCTTGCCTGGGATGGTTAAAACCCATCCACACATCTCATTTGTCCTCAGAGTCTAAAGGTCTTCTGTAACATGCCTGAACTTGCTCACACTGGCAAACAGCTTCAAGATCTGCTGGGGAAAGTCTGCCAAGCGTTATAAAGCTCTCTGTGCCCCCGTAATGTCAGGGGGTGGTTGTGCAGGAGAAGCTGCTTTGTGCCGTGTGCTTTTCTCCAGAGGTTGCTGGCAGGTCGCCTGCTCCATGCCCAGCAGGCCAGCTCCACAGGGGCACCAACCCATGGAGATACAGCCACAAGTATGGGCTGCAGCCAGGATAACTGGCTAAAGCTGCTCCACAGTGCTGGCCAGTTCTGCTCCAGCGGAATGCAGAGTGACTCTGGTTTCACGCTGGAGTGCCTGGCAGAAGGGTCACTGGCACCTTCAGCAGCAGGTCCAGTGTGCCAGCCTGGGCACGCTGCCATGAACCCACCAGAACCCCCTGCCCACAGGTCTGCCACACTGCTGAGCACCACCCTGGCCCTTAGAGCTGCAGCCAAGTTCAGAAGACCTTGGGCTAATGCTGGCTGGCTTCTCCTGGGAAATGCCTACCCCAGATACCCTGAGCAGTGTCCTTGCTTTCTGAATGTGGTGTTTCACTAACAATTAAAGACTATGCATTGGAGAGGAGAAAAGGCTAATAAAAGGTTTGTTGAAAGGATGGAGTTGTTTGAAGTACACTTCACATCTACCTCTGCTTGGCCACCATATTTTTGGTTTTTCCCTTTCTTTCCTAGTGAGGAGATAACAGCATAGGGGGATGTTCCCTAAGGATACCCAGGCTACAGAAATACTTCTCTGATGCTTCCACCTGGACAGCTCAAAGCTGCATTTCCAAGGGGTTGCTTGGGTGGACCTTCTACCTAAGGACAAAAGGAGCATTGGAGTTTAGGCACCCCGCACAGACATAGCATTGTTTTATTCCTCTGGACAGTGCTCAGCAGGGAATTGTCTGTTCCAAAGCCAGCTCCCTCTGACCTACAGTCCCTTCACTGACAGCAAAAGGCCCCACACATGAACCAGCATACATTTGGGCCACACTGGTTGGGTTTAGCAAGATTTGTGAGCTAACAATTGCATCTTAAGACACAAGAGCATTGCTTACCTGCCTAGTAATGATTTGCCTCTGGGCTGTCAGAGCCTGCCAGTAACGATGACTTTCCCATCAGGAGCTTGAATGAGTCACCACAACTGAGCAGGGCTTTGCAGCTTGCCCATGCTGTCCTGGATGGGATATTGGCATCATGGGAGTGAACCCAGGCAAGTGAAGGAACCCAGAGTGCAGCCATGGTCACACCGTGATCCCAGTGTGCAGGCTGTGCTGGGAGCAGCTCCTTGCCATCCTGGCTCCAAGGTGCTTCTGCCTAAGGCAATGAGTCACAGAGAGAGTGAGGACAGTAAAAGCCACTTGGGTTTGATGCTCCCAGTCCCTTCCCTTTCTATGAGAAAAGCAAAACTTTCTACACCAGCCAGCCTCCAGGAGAGAGTTGGGTGGAAATGGCCAACAGCTCCCTGGCCATGTCCCTGTACACGGGCGGAGGACACTGGGACAGTCATTTGGGAAAAACATGCCCAGATGTTGCTTGGGGAGTGGGTGAGCAAAGGCCAGGTATGTTCAGGGTCGATTTGCTCTCCTAAGCTGGCAGCTCACAGCCAAACAGTGCTAATGGCCAGGAGAAGTAACTGCGTTATTAACAGCACGAGCTTTTGGCAGTAAATTAAAAATCTTGGCTGCCGCCCTTGGCTCTGCTCTTGCCTCTTAGAAGACATTAATATCACAGCTCCCCAGCATTCCCATTATCACTTCATTAGGGATCCAATAATGATAAATGTGGATGATTTTATTTTGCACAGACCTTGATTAATGGCTAATATTTCACTAGGTGTTAATGGGGCTCTTCCTTTATGGAGACATTGGAAGGGGCTGCCTTTCATCTCCTCCACAAGCCACAATTTTCACTATTTTCGCTAATGTGACAGATTTAACACAAACCTTGAAAGAGCGGCTGAAGCCTCTTGAGAAAGTTTGAAGAAAGTCGTGCTTGGGGCAATTCTTGCTGCAGTGGCCATTCCTCAGCTCCTTTTTCCTCTTCCTCCTCCCCTGTCCTGCCAGCAGTGCCTCTTTGAGTGCCTGCATGCAGAGGCTGTCCTGGGATACTGGGAGGCAAAACCACAGCAGCAGGTTCCCCAGGGATGAGCCCACCAGCGCAGTTACCAGGACTCTCCACAGCGCATGTGATGCAGCACCAGGCCCACCTTTGCAAGAGGGTGCAATGGAAGGAGGAGTGGGCTTGTGCTGGCCTCACCCCAAGCAGCTTGGCTCCCCTCACCTGCACCCCGAGAGGGCTGGGTAGCCAGGGATGCAGGACAGAGTCCAGGCTGAGGCCAGCAGTCTTCCTCCAGCACCCCAGGGGACAGCTCTGGAGGCTCCTCCGAGGCTGGCTCCCGTGGCACAGGAGCTGCTCTCCGCTGTAGGACCCCGGCGTATTGCACGGCTTCAATCCCTATATGAAGTGGGATGTATAATCACATAGGAATAAAAAGCCATACAAGACAGCAGGCTGTGAGTTGCTCCATGCTGGAGGGGCGATGGGACAGTCCCTCTGCAGTAGCTGCCACGGCCCCCGCTGGAATGGAGCTGGGCCCTGGGGAGCCCCCAGGAGCACCCACCAGCCCCTGCACGGGGTCTGTGGGGAGATGGAGGAGCCCTGCATCAAACAGAGAAGAGAGGCAACGTGTCAGCCAGGGGAAAGCATGGGAGGCCCCAGAGCCACTGAAGAGGCGTCAGCACTTGCTCCCAGCTAGAAAAGGCCTCCCACCCCAACTCCCTGCTGGGAGCTGTGACAAGACTTGTCATGTACCCTGTGGTACATCCAGACCTCCTCCCCTCTCCCAATCCCCATCCTGGAACATCATCCTGCAGGGGCTCCTCCAGCCTGGGGACTCTCTGCTTGCACCACCATTATCCCCACCAAGGCAATGGGTACCACAACCTTCCAGCACCATCACAAACACCTGGGGAGGGGAGAAAGAGGAACCAGCCTCCTCCCCATGGAGGTTGGAACATCCTTCTCCATCTGACTGTGGAGAGGAGAGCCCAGCGGGTGAAGTGAGCAGTTGCAGGGAGCTGTCAGCACCCAGCTGTCAGAGTCCAAATCCCCTGGCAGCCCATCAGGAGCAGCTCCTGGCTGCCTGCAGGAGCTCTTGACAGGGGGCCAGGCACCAGCAAGAACGAGTGCAGATCCTCCACTAAGGAGGTGGATGTGGGTGGAATGAAACCAGGGAGCAATTGCTCCAGTGAACGCCTACTGAGAGGCACTGGCACAGCCCCACATTTTCAGGGTGGGGGACAACCAGGCCAGGCTCTCTCAGGAGCCCACCCAAGCAGTGCTGGGGATAAAGCCAAGTGGTGGCCAGCAGAAAGGGCTGTTTGTGCCACCTCCTCTCCTCCTGCCTTTCTGCTCACATCCCAGCAGTGATTCTGGCATCCACAGGATGGGAAACCTGGAGCAGTGCGCCTGGGGCAGGAGGGGATGGGTGGTGGGTGCAGGCTCATTCAATACAGCCCACAGACACCCTGAGAAGGGAAGATTAAAAAAAAACACAAACCAAGTAGCAATACACTCTCTGCTCTCCACCCAGAACCAAAAAACCTCTTTTTGCTGGCCCAGGAGAGCACAGCCAACCAGCAGCCTCCAGCCAAGCACCACAGTGTTGTCTTGGGCAGCAACAGAGGGGCTGAGCCACTCCAGAGTCATCACCCTGGGCTCCGCTTAAGAATTTCAAGGAGGAATTTCAAACCTCAGGCTGCCTTTCCAAGCCTCATGGCAGCACTGGGAACATCAACACTCTTCAAAACACTCCCAGAAACCTCCCTCCATCCCCAGTGTCCAGGTTTCTCCAGGGACTGGAGCAGCTCAGCAGGGTGGACTCTGCACATCATCCATCCCTCATGGGATGTTTCTGCCCACCCTGCAGGGTAGATGGGCAGGAGTCCTGAGGCAAATGTCCTCAGATGTCCCCTCACTGGGGCAGCACAAGCTCTCACCCATCTGCTCCAAGAGCTCTGAAGAGGGGAGGGTGAAGCCAAATCACTGCCACCTTTTGGGAGGATGGAGGGGTCCTCCCCACCCTGGAGGGAGACAGTCCTGGCTCTCCCTCAGCCAGGCTGTGCCACAGAATTTGGCAGACCAGGCACCATGGCTCTTCACAAAGCACAAACCCTGCAGCTCGAGGGGCTCGACCCAACCAAAATCCCCAGCAAAGCCCACACAGGAGGCGAGTGGTGACAACTGTCAGTGTGGCAGGGAGGAGACACACGCAATGACCACCACACCAGAGGGAAATGGACATGGTGCTGGTGCTGCCGGATCCTCCATCGCTCCTTAACTGCCTCCAAATCAAGTCAGCAATTACGGGATCATCACTTGATAAATGATACGAAAAGATGCGTTTGTGAATCACTGCACCCCGGCTGGGTAAGAACACTGCCGGTGCTGTATTTGGGAGCAATTACTCTCCCTGAGCATGTGAATCATTAGCTATAATTACCCTAATAAATAAAAGGAAGATAACTCCAGTCTCTAGCCTAATCTAGAACAAGCGATTTTCGAGGAGAGCTGTGTGAAGGAAAACCAGGAGCACGAGGCAGAGGGAAAGTAGGAAGAGGAAGGTTCAGAACCTGGTTTCAACCTGCTGTTAGTCCCTCCTGTGGCAACCAAAACCAACTGGCAGCACTGGAGTCTCTCCCACAGGTCCCCACTGGAGTTTGGTGGCAGAGGAGTTGCCACAGAAGGCTGAGGTTTGGCTGCGACAGAGTTGTCTCTTCCCAAGGCAGCATCCCACCGGGGCACGACTTCCCTTGGCAAAAGTTTCCCTTCTACAAAAATGCAAAGTGGTTAAAAAAAAAATAAAAATAAAGGTTTATTTTGGGGGTCACGGGGGCCAAAAATTACTGGAGTCTAATGAAACCGTTTCGCTTTTCTCCTGGGAAACACTGGAATAAAAAAAATACTCTAAACCCACCCCACTCAAAGTTGACATTTTGAAACGAAGCAGCAATTTTCTTCTCCACTTAAAATGTCATCACAGACTTTTGCTGTAAAAAAAAGCATCATTCCCTGAGTGACATTTTAAGGGGAAATGTTGACTTAAAACCAGAAGGAATCCCCCAACCAATGCAATGAAATGTTTCAAGCTGCAGTGAAACTCCTTGCAGGGAAATTGGTATTTTTTGCAGGAAGAAAAATACAACTACACATAATTAGTGGATTGAATTTCCCATGGGACAAACCCACCCTCGAGGAAGCAAGACTCAAGGGGAAGGATGGTGCAGCATTACTGCCCTGTCCCAGAGGGAACAGCATCCCCAATTCTGGGCAAGTTTTCTCAAAAGCCCCACAAAGCCAAAAATCAGTTTGTTCTAGCAGGTGGGGCTGGCTCTGTCCTGTCCCTGCAAGATGCCAACACAGGAGCTGCTCCTGTGTTTCACCCAGCCCATAGTGAGGAAGATGCTGAGGCCAGGGGATGCTGGCACCAGGGAAGGGAGCCCTGGTGAGCAATAGCAGGGTTTATTCCACAGCCTCTGTAGAGAGAAATTGGATTTAGTCTGGACTCATGGGAATCTCACTTGTTCCCCCGGGGGGAAAGAGGGCTGTGGCTCATCCCTTTTGTGCCTGCAAGAGGGGCTGGGCTCTGCCTAGAGACCCTCCATGAGATCCAGCTGGGCCTTGCTGAGCCAGGGGCTCTCCTGTTGGGTGGGGTTTGACCAGGAACAATCTGTGCTCGGGCTCTCCCTGGGGCCACAGTTATTGCTACCTGGGTTTTGGTTTTTTTAATAACCTGTAATATGAGAAGCGTGCCCAGGAGAGCAGACGGATTATTGGCAAATATCATTTCCCATTTGCCAGGCTTCGAGGGGCTTTAGCCACGTGAATTAGCTGGGAGCAGAGAGAGGGACACAAACCACCGGGCTGGGACAGACCAGGGCTGAGTCCTTTTACCACAGGGCTGCGTGAAAATCCTGCAGACAAGTATCCTCCAGCCTCCAAAGGAGAGGGCCGGGTGGGAAGGGCTGTGGAATCCTAATTAGCTTTTTTGATATTAATGAATTGGCTCTGAAGCAAACAAGCCAGCAACAGTGGCTGGCACAGCTCCTGCTGCCACCTCCCAGTCCTGGCACCAGGCTGCCCACACAAGGGGGCTTGGTGGCACAGTCTCTAGAGTGGGGGACAGCCAGGGGTATGGGGACCCAAAGAAAAAGGGGGGTTGGGGATGTGACAGAAACTGTCTAGGGACAGTTTGGGAGAACTGTCTGGGAGAATGCGAAGCATCCAGGATGTGAGGGCACACAGCAGGACACACCACAGTTCTGGTCACCATCATGACAGCTCACACCAGGAGATATCACCACTTGCACAGGGCCACCCACCTCTCCAGGGCTTTCTGCAAGGCCAAGGCTGAGTCACTTCATGCTCAGGTGAAGGCCGCAGCCCAGGGATGGGGCACTGCATCACCAGCTATGCCAACGGTGTCTGCTGGCTTAAAGACCTAAAATTCAGCAGCTGGAGACACAAGGTGTGTAAATAAGTCCTTACACCCAGCAGTCAAGCCAAGAGGACCCATGGAGAGACAGTCAGGGATGCTGGGGGCTTTCTGCAGTATTAGTGAGCACTGTTAGTTATTAAATGCTGCTGGGCAGAGAGGGGAAGGAGCCTCCCTCTTGCCCAGGAACAGATGACCTGGGCAAGTGACCAACAACTTCTTGTCTCCAAGTCTAATGCCCGCTCAAGGGGGTAAAGGATCTCCCCAGACATCACCTCCAGCACCCTCAGAGCCTAGCAGCTGCTGGATGCACAACTCAGACACAGCCCATCAGTAGCACTTAAAGATTAGGAAAATCCTGGCCCAGCGCAGCTACAGGAAAAGCCCTGTGGAAAGCCTAAGCTCAGGGTGATGCCAAAAACAAGCAACACAAGCAATTCCATGCAGAGGCATCACCTCAGGCACAGCTGTTGAGTCCAGCTCACTTCCTACCTGCCTTTACCAGCACCTCCAGCAACCAGCCCAGGCTGGGAAAACTCAAGTTTTATCCCCATCCTTGACTAACTGAGCTTTACCCACCAGGACAGCCCCACCAAACGTACAAACTACACACCACACCCTCCCCTCGGCCGCTTGAACCTCTTATAAATCCTGGAAAGGCAGGAATCACTGTGTGCTGTGCTGTGCTGAGCCACCCCCCGTTGATTAAGCCCTAATTAATTGCATTAAGGTCAGCCAATGTACTCTGTTAAGGAAGAAAGCCAATAATTAAACTCCACGTGGGGCGTGCTTGTGCCATCAGCTCCCCGGGCTGCAGCGGCGGCGTCAGGCTCGGCGGGGTCACAGCCAGCGCCACTCACCAGCACACGGCGGTGGCAATCGGGGAAATAATTAAGTGCCGGGCATAAAACCATCAGCGCTTTAGCAGCCGGGTGACAAACCCCACCCAGTGTGGCTGTCAGCCACAGGGAGGGCTCGAGGTGGTGGGGACCGCGGGGGGACACCGGCTGCATAGAAAGCATCCTGCTCCCTGAGGGGGATGCGGCCGTGTCCAGCCAGGCTAAGCCATTTTTCCAGTGGTGCTGGAGCGGGTCCGTGCCGAGGGAGGGAAACCCTGCGAGTGCTGACAATAGGGTTTTGTGTAGCCCAGACAAGAGCACCTGCCCTGGCGCTGGGAGCCGGCCAGGGGCACCATATGGGGGGGACCTGTCCTCGCTGTGCGGTGCCGTCTCGGCATGGGGCCAGTCTGGACGGGGATGCAGTCCCTGGCATGTAGAGGAGCCCCTGAGCCGTGCGGGATGGGGCCATGCAAACCCACCACCACTCCAGCCTGGAAATGCAACTGCCAGGCACAGAGGTGATGGTGGGTACGAGCATCAGGTCGCCTGGGCCACTCCAGCCCCAGGTGCTAAATGTCCTGAGAACGTGAGCGTGCTGCAGGGGAGCTCCGGTGAAGACCCAGCCCCGAGGCGAAACATTGTCTCTCCTTGGGGCTTTGCAGCAAGGCAGGGAATGACCGGGTAGCACAAGGGGTGGGGAATGGGATCCCGTGGCTCCTGGGGAAGGGAAGGAGCACAGGCTGTTTGGGGCTCTGCCCAGTCAATCCTTCCCCACAGCAAGCTCATTTAAGGCTTTTCTTTCCTCCCAGCTGAAAAAATAAAGGCCAAGGTAATCTGCCTGCCTGTCCCTCTTTGTCTCCGGGATAATAGCAGTGAGCGCAGTGTGGAGCCCCCCAGGGCTTTGCAGATTACAGCTTTCAGAGATGTCTACAGTGAGTGCCTGGACAAAAATGAGAGGTGGTGGAGCAGAGCAGGACGAAGGGGACCTCACAAGGTCACCCTGTCCCTGCTTGCCTAACTACATCTCTCCTTCCTCTGCCACTGGACAGGCTGGTTGATGGGATAGTGGCCAGGAGATGGGATGGTAGGAGAGTGTTCCCTCTGGGCCTCCCAGCTCCAAAGGCTGACCTCACTGAGGCCACAGTTATGACTGTCATGGCAGCTTTTTGCTTGATAATTTACACTTCGAGTATTCTGATAATTACACATCTGATAGAGGGAGGGGAGGAAATAGAAACAAAACCACGTAACCTGCCACAGTAACCACAGCAGCGTGAGCTGCTGCTCCCGTACTCACGATGAATTCTTTGCAAGCTACCTACAAACCCGAAATGACTGGCTGGAAACACGTGGGAATCACTGTACAGGGCTGAGCTGCAGCTGGCTTTTCAATAACTCACAGGGTCAAGACGCAGGAGAAAAAAACCCAAACCGATTCCCCATTTCCCATGATTTTTTTCTGACAGGAGACGTCCCAGCCCCAGCAACGAATATCCGCTCAGGAATGTCTTATGTCTAAAAGCACACACACACAAAAAGGGGAGGTGGGAGGAAACCCTATGCCCTGGCCTTCTTTCCCCGTGGCCGAGTTCAAACGGCTTCGAGAGGGCAAGCAGGGGCAGGCAGGGGCTCACAGCACTTGTGCTGGCGCTCAGCAGCACAGAGGCAGGCAGAGGGCAGAGTGGAGGACGCCATCCCGCATGCATCCCCCTCCCCGGCTCTCTGTCCCTGCTGTGGATGCCCAGGCCAGCCCCAGGATGCAGCCAGGCTCCGGCTCCTGATGGTCCCCTGCTCGCCCTCCCTCCCTCCCGTCACCGCACACGTCATTCCTCCAAACACAGCCCATGGCTCTGGCGCGCCGGTGCCAACACCGGGGAGCCGGGGGGGCCCGGCCAGAGCACCCCAGGGGGCTCGGCGCCCTCACATTCTGCTCCTGCTCCGCCCGGGTTTGTTTAGTTGATCAAAACCATCGGGTTCTTGAAGCCACAACAGCATCCTCCAAAAAAACCTTCCTGGGGACAAGGCATCTGTGTGGGTGTTTCGTAGACCCTGGTGTGTGCGCACTCCCCCAAAACACCCCGTGTGCCCTCTGTGTGCCGCTCACCCCGAGCACCCCCTCTCTGTCCTGCCTTTTAGAGCCAGCCTAGAGATGGAGAAGGAACCAGACAGAGCAGAGGGGAGATGGAGACACCAGACAATAAATCCATGGCCAAACCCATGGTCCTCAACAGCCCAGCTCTGGGCTCGGCAGACCCCATCACTGCTCTGCCACTCCCGGGGTGCCCACACCTTCCCCTGGGCACCCCATCCCCTGGGGGCAGCACCCACGCCGGCTGCCGCCTGGGGTGATCCGCAGCATCCCACTGAAATTCTAGCTCCGGCCTCCGTAGCAGATGGAGATAAGGACAAAACTACTCCCTCGCTCATAAACAAGGGGCCAGATTCTGCCGCCAGCATCCGGCAGGCGATACCCGAGCCGGCGAGGCCAAACCCCGCCACAAAGCAGCTCCGGTCGCCACCGGGATCCGGCAGCCTGCCCGCGGTTTGGGGAGCGGGCAGCACAGATCCAGCCCCGGCTTCTCCTTTTACCTGGGGCCGGTGTGAACCCGGCAGCGCAGGAGGAGCGACGCGGAGCAAAGGCGGCTCGGGGAAACGGGATCCCCTCCTGGGGCCAGTATCAAAGGTACATGCAAAAGGGAAAATAAAAGACCGCCCCCCCCGCCCCCGCCCCGTTCCTCGTCCCCGTCCCTGCTCCAAACAAAGGCAAACCTGGACATAGCAGTGCACACGTGAAACACGAGCCCCCTGAGACCCCGGGCCAGCCGAGGGCCCTCCAGCCCCGTGGGACCCCCGGGGACCAGCACCACGCACAGACCTGAGTGACGGAGATGCCCAAACCGAAACACGGGGCCCATGATGAAAATCGTGCCAGGAGAAAAACCCACCCTGGGGAAAGCAGCGCCGGTGGAGTACCTGTACCAGAACGCCAGTGCACCCTAACCGTGGCCGTCCCAACACCGCCCTGCCTGGGAGGTGACAGGTATTTATTGGGGCTCGCGGCTGTCCCCCCGCGCTGGGGACAGCGGCTGGAGGGCGGCTGGGGCTGCCATTGGCTCCCGCGCCACCCGGGCAGCATCGCTCTCCAGGGGCTCGCTCTGCCAGGGCCAACTTTACAAGGGAAGCAATTATTTCTTTTCTTTTTTTTTTTTTTTTTTTTTTTTTCCCCTTAAAAAAAAAAAAAGGGCCCGGGCGGCAAAGG
>VYXB01002933.1:847534-857557 GCA_013397135.1 Pachyramphus minor
GGGGGGGGCGGGGGGAGAGTGGGCTGGAAAAAAAAGCCCACACAAACCCACGGATCTTGAAACAAGAGGGAAGGATAAAAAAGAAACCGGAGGCTGCAGAGGTAGACGTGGAGATGGGAGGGTGAAAAATTGCAGAGGGAAGAGGCGGCAGCCGGGAGCGGAGTGGGGAGCTCAGCCGTGTCACATGTATCGCACCCCCGGGGAGCCACGGCCACCCCGACAGCCCTCCGAGGCCACCCGGGACGACGCAGTGACCCCACAGGGAGTCAATCTCTTGTGGGCCGGGGCTCTGCGGGGAGAGGGGCGTGTAGGGAAGACAAGGGCTCGGTCCCCCAGGACATGACTTCTGCCTCCCAGGGTGTCTCCCACTCTCCCCCAGGTCCCCTCGTCCTCATCACGGTGGCCAGAGGAGTGATCGCTGGGGACGTGGGGGGCCACAGCGAGCGGCCGAGGGGACCCCCAAGGTTTCGCTCCCCAGGATCCACCTGCCGCCCGGCACCCGGCGCCCGACCCCCGCCCACGCCAGCCCCCGGCATCCCCCGGCCTCGCTCTCCGGGGGCACCCGAGAAACCCCATCACCCCGAGCGGTCCCCAGGACCACCGATCCTCCATCTCGGAGCCATTCCACCCGGCCGGCCAGGCAGTCGCCTCCCTCCCCGCTGCTCCTGGCAGAATCCAACCCCGGCTCCGGCCCAGCGCCACCGGCCAGCGGCGGGGAGCGAGGCCAGCCCCACGCCGGGCTCCGCCGCTCCCACCCCCGGGGCCGGTACCGGGCAGGACCCGGCCCCGCTCCCCTCCGGTCCAGTCGAGCTGAGCCGAGCCGGGCGCGCCCNNCGACTCGCGCTGCCGCGGGGGCGGGCAGCGGGAAGGGGGGGGCGAGCGCCCCCTCCCCGCCCCCGGCCCTGCCCGGCACCGGCCCCCAGCCCAGCCGGGGCTCCCCGCCCCCTCCGCAGCCTCCCCCCGGCACCTTCGCCCCCTCCGCACCGCCCGACACCTCCCCCGGAACCCCCCACTCCCGAGGCTGCTCTGGGCGCAGGGGGAGCACAGCCCGGGATGGGGGCACAGCCCGGTGTGGAGATCCCAGCCCAGATGTGGCCACAGCCCGGGGTGGAGGGACACAGGGGGAGCACAGCCTGGAACACGGATGCCTGCCCTGGGACATGGACCAAAACATCTCAACCAGGACGGAGCATCGTCACCAGCCTTTTTCCTGCTCACTCCCTGCTGAGTGGAGCAGTGGCAGATCCAGGAAGGGGGCTGCTACTGTCCCCACACACGTGGCAGTGGAGTGCTGCAGGTACATTCCGCACAGGTGAGGAAGCCCTGGGCACTGGGGTGCACTCATGTTCCCCAAACCACACTCATCAGAACTCCCCTCCATGTCCTCCAGCTGGATACTGCCATCTCTGCTGGATGCTCCCAGGCAATGTGGCTGTTTGCTACCCTTCCAGGTGATGCCAGCTCAGAGAGGACATTTGGGCTGATGTTGCACCCCATCCACGTACACACCTCCCCCTTCAATGCCTCACAACCAATTTGCCTCCCCATTTATCTCTGACGACTGAGCCCAAGGTGATGGAAAAATCAGATGGCACCCAGGCTTGGTCCTGTTCATGGTGTCCTGCTCACTACCAGCCCCATGGTGCTGCTGGCTGGAGCATGGCACAGGTGCCAGGCTTTGAACCGTGATGGCAGAGATAGCCTTGGAGCTTGCCCTGGAAGAGGATGGGGACTGGAGCGTGTAGGAACTGTATCTTACCAGTGTCGATCCCACAGGACAGCCCCACTTCACATCTTCATGCCCTGGGTTCACCCAGGCTCCCCTGCCTCTAGTGCCAACAGCTCTGGGCACAACCCATGCCATTCCTCTAGCATTAATAAAGCTATTAATTAATTAATAGATTGGAGAGATGGCTCAGAAATCCCTCTTTGCAAGCAAGCTGGAAGTGCTGCAATTCAGATCACAGCGATAAGCAGGTTCAAAAGGAGGCAGAAGATAAGTTAATGCCAGGGCCAGTGTTGAATACACGCAGTTCCACCCCAGGTCGCTTCTGGAGCCCCATGCAGACCGAGGACAGGCCCACAAAGAAAAACAGCGCGATAGATGAGCTGGGTTTCCCAGGAGAAAAGCCGGAGCGGGGAGCAGCGGAGCCCCGGCCGCCGCGCTGTACAGAGCCGTCTTTCATTACAAAGGGCCGGGAAGCGGCTCGGAGCTGCCAGCAGCACTGACACGATGCAAGAGGGGATTTTTCAGGCTGATGCAGCAACAAAGGCAGTTAAATCTAGCCAGGTAAGAGGCTTTCGAGGTTAGCCGGCTGTTCCCACAGCAGAGGCTTTCTTTTCTTTCTCCCTTTTTTTTTTTTTTTCCTGTCTTTCTCCCCTCTTTTTCTAGGGGGAATTATTTTTGTTAATCCGCATGTTGCTGCTCGTTGGGCGCTGGAGCATAAGTAAGCAGGTAAGCGGCACTTTCATCCCCAGCCTGGCTTCCCACCGTGGCCAGGACTCCAGTGAGGGGCTTTGAGCCTCAAAGCGAAGGAGAGAGGCTGGGCCAAGGCAGCTGGAGCGGAGCTAAGCTCACAGCAGCTGGGAATTCCTTCTTTTTTTTGACTGAAGTGTTGGCAGCAGGAAGCTACCTGGAGATGAGGGGCTTCCACAGCAAGCACCTGCTGCACTGGTGGAGTCTGGGTGCTGTAAGGCATCGCTGGGTGGTTCGGGGTGCTGGCACCCACCTGGAGTCACCTGCTCCCTCGCCCCTCCTGGCAGGGCAGGGGGTGCTGGGAGTGGGAGAGCCAGCCATGACACCCGTATCCATCACCCCAAGGAGACCAGCACCCTTGTGTAGGGACAGGTGGGTGCTGTGGCCCTGGGAAAGGAGGACGCTCCCATCACTGGCTCTGCAGGGAGCCCGGGTGACACAGGCATCTCGATGGGACGTTTTGGGGATGGCGCAAGGATGAAGCTCAGACCCCGAAGCCTATTGGAGGCCAAGAGGGTGTTTCCAAAGGGATCTGTGTTCCTGGAGACCTGCCTGCCACCCCAGTCCTCCTTAGGGACACACTGTGGGCCAGGGTGGGCTTTGCCCTGGGAAGCCACCTTCCTGAGGTCTGGCCAGGTGGAGGATGCACCAGTGGCTCATGACTGAACACTTTCTCCCAGCACTTTGCATCAGCAGGTGGGGTGTGACACGACCCCAGAGGCTGCAATGAGCCATGCTGGCACAGGCAGTGCCAGCTCAGTGAGCTGTGCTGCCATGCAGGGACCCGTGGCCCCTCGCCACGCTGGGGTTGCGGCCGTGACAGGATGGCCACAACTCCTCTCCGTGATAGAGCCTGTCATCTGGTCCTTCTTCTGGTGGCAGCTCCTCAGACATCACCCTGCTGAGCCTGGGAGACCCTGCACTGATCCAGCTGGTGCAATGATGGCATTGTACATCCATCCTCTGATGACGCCTTTGCACCACCCCAGGCCACGTGCATGACAGTGCCATGCAGTGCTGGCTGCTCCCTGCAGTGTGTGCCCACACCCTGCTCTGGTTAACAGTGCAGCCACACCGAGCTGCCCAGCACCCTGCCTGGGGGCCTGAGCCCTGCCTCAGTGTGGGCGAAGGCAACCAACGATCTCTCTTCCTCCACATCCTCCTCTTCTCCCCCTGCCCAGTCGGCATCCGCTGCTGCAACAAGATTAAACCAATTGCACCGTTATTTGTTTCATATTTAATAAGGGCTTGAGGAGCAGATCTCCAGCAAGGCCCTGCTATCAATCAAACCCGCACAGAGTCCCCCTTCGAGCCCGCCTTTCCAAGAAGAAAGAAAACAAAATTGGTCTAATTTATTATTCATTTGTTCATTAAGTCTGTATTAACCAGATATATTATAAAGGAAAACAGGATTGCGCCTTTTGATCAGTGAACTCTCTGCTCATGAATATCCATGAGGCTCTCCTCTATCCCCCTCTCCTGTGTGAGGAGTGGAGGATGTGTGTCAGTGATGGGTGCCAGCACAGGGCTGTGTCCTGGCACACCACAGGGCTGGGAGGTTGCTCTCAGGTCTCCCTGCTTCCACAGCGTTGGGGATCAGCTGTGCCATCCCACAGCACTCCAGAGCTCAAACCACCGATGCCTGCCCACAGCTGGAAGGTGGAGGCCAAGCCCTGCTGGGTGCAGGGGACTGTGGGGACACACTGCGGGGCACTGGGGTGATGAGCTCCCCTCCCGCCCGCCTGGGGCTGAGCAGAAGCCGAGCAGGTGGTGTTTCCACAGCGTGAAAAAGCAGCATATGTCCCTGGTTCCCTGGCGCGTGGCGGCGGGCGGCGATGCCCGTGACTTCCCCCGATGCTGTGGGGAGGCAGAGAGGGACCCCAATGCCAGTGATGCCCTGCAAGACCAGCACAGGACCAGGGCAGCATGTCCTCCTGCTCCCTGGGGCATCCTGCATGAGCCCCTTGGTCCATCCCAGGGAGGGTGGGCCAGGGCAGGATTAGGGCCCCGAGATGCTCTTGTGGGGACCAGCTGGCACCAGGTCATAAGCTCATGGTGACGTGGACCTGAGCAAGCCAGCAGCATCTCAGGCAGCAGCAGAGCTGCTGGAGATCCACATCCCAGCCCAGCAGCACAGTGGATCCCAGCCGTGCCCAGGAGCTGCTGCTCCCTGCAGCAGCAATGGGCATACATGGAGAGATGCCAGATCTACATGGATGTCCATGCACCCATGCAGTCCAGCCAGACCTGAAAATAGGTTGGTTTAAAAAATGCATCACTTTGAAGTTATGTAAATGAAAGGCAGTGGCAAACAGCATGCTGGCAAAAGGGTTTCCAATTTTTTTTTTTTCCTCTTTGCCAGCTTCCTCCGGTTAAAATTGGGTTGCAATTCATTAATAAAGGAACAGTTGTACTGAGTAAGCTCCCGTGCTTAAATCAGGACAGAGAAGCGTAATTAACCCAGCTCCAGTCTGATGTGATGGAAGAGGAAAATGCTCTTCTGTTTTGGTCCCTTCTCTTAAAAGCCCGCTGCGTTCTCCTGGCCTCTTGGGAATGAAGCCGAGCCTCTTATTTAAAAATGAAGCTCGCAGCCTGACGGAGCAGGTTCATGTATATATATATAAAAGCTGTCATGATGATATTTTATTCATACCCCTCTTCCCCTTCCCTTTGCTTGGAAAATCCAGGAGCAGCCAGCAGGCAGTGTGGAGAGAGAGAGAAAGCAAGAATCCCCTTTTAAAAGTAAATTACAGATGCAAGTCACATTAGTTGAAGCCCCACGAGGCAGCAGATTCCCGAGTACCAGGGCTGGCACCAGCAGCTTGGCCAGTCCAGACCTGGCACACCAGCTTCCCACTCCAAATGCCACCCACCAGGGAGCATGAGGGGACAGGCAGGAGGTGGCACTGGATTTACACCACTGATTTGTACGAGCTGAAGATGTGGCCTCACTCCTCTAACTGGAGCTACCACCTGAATTACAGCCTAATTACAGACAGGGCCACGAGGATCTCCTGCTGCTGCGTCCCATGGGTGGGATTCAGCCCATTGTCCCCGGCTTGAGGTGAGAGGATTCCTTCTCCACCATTATTTCTGGGGATGAATTTGCCACCTCTCCCTGTAGCAGTTTGTCTGGATGAGCTAGATGCTGTCCGGCCACCATCGAGCTGGCACGTGGCTCTGCATGTTGATGGAGCATCCCTGCAGCTCAGCACTGCTCTGCCTGGCCACGCTCTCCCTTCCTCCACTGCTGCTTCCTCACCCCTGTAAAAATAGCCAGCTGGTTGCATGGGAAGGCAGACTATTTTGGCTGGTCTTGGGATGGGGAAGAGATGCCCACAATGAGGGTGCTGGATTTGCTGTGTGGGGCAGGGGGGTCCTGTGAGGCAGAGCAGGACAATGTGGTCCATTGAAACTGAGAGTGCTTCAGGAAGATCCTGGCATGCTGTGAGTGACAGATGCTGAATTCCCCATGGGACCTATCAGCCTCTCCTCTGGCCCTGCTGGAACCACGCTGGTCCCTGTGTCACCTGGGTGAGCTGGGGGGAACACAGCCAGTCAGCACCAGTGCTGTGCAGGAGCACCCCCACGATGGGGACAGGCGGGCCTGAGATAAGGACATGCAGAAGGACCTCTGCAATGGGGATGTGCAGGAGCATCCCACGACAGGGATGTGCAGAAGCCCTGTGGGGCTGCCCAGTTCCCCCTGTGGCCTTCCTGAAGGACTCTGCCCCAAGCATGGAGCTGGAGCAAGGGTGGCACTGATGCATGGCACCGCTGCTCCCACCCCATCAGGGACCTCCCTGGGGATCTCTTCTCCATATTTCTTTCACTTCCCTGTGTCCTGTGCCTCTCTGTGTCCATGTCCATGTCCATGTGTAGCCCTGTCCCATGGGCTTTTGAAGCTGCAGTAGTTTTACTATCAAGGTTGGCTCCCAGACCACAGGGCTGCTGGACCCTGCCATGAACCCATCGCACACCCCGCAAGCATTGCAGGGGTTCATCCTGCCCTGCCACACACCAGCGAGCCTAGAAATCCTTAGTGGGGCAAACTGGGACCCTGGGGCAGGAGGAGATGTGAGTGATGCCAGCCAGCCCTTTTGTAGCAGAGATGCTTCTGGTGAAGAGGAGAAAAAAAGAGAAACCAGTGTTTGTTTCTTTCAGGGAAGATTGCTCTCTGCGTGCTCCTTGTATTTAGTTATTATTAAAGGGTTGTTTTGCTGTCAGTGAAAGCCTGCAATTATGGGCTCTCTCTTTTTTTTTCTGGCTGTCACTGCTATTCCCCATGAAAGCATTGCCCACAATTTTAGCAGTTCTGCATTTCAATGTAAAGAAAAATTTTTTTTGAGATTTGGGCTGACACTTTCCATGTGCACATGCCTGGTTTCAAACTCCTCTGATTGTTGTCCCCCCCCCCCCCAAAAAAAAGGCCATCATTTTGGGGGCTCAGACGTGCAGGATACAGCTGTGCAGTAGCAGAGGCTCGTTGGTCTTTGCCTTCTTCCTTGCTCAAGCGGTATCCAGGCAAAAAGTTCACAGGAATCCCACCGATGCCAACACTGTGGTTGGGAAGCCAACACCACCTCACACCCTGCTCCCGTAAGTGCTGCTGGGGAAAAATTATGTTGTTTTCATTGAAGATCCTTATAAATTTCCCTTGGTCAGATAATTAACAACTGCTGGCTAGAAACACGCTTCATGCCCTGCATCTGTCCGCAGCATCTCTGCGTTGTGCCTCGCACGCCAAAAATCCCATCCCTGGCCCCGTGCAGTGTGGGGCATGCCCAGCCAGAACCAGCATCCCTGCAGAGCCAGGGATTCAGCAGATGGGGCAGACCTGGCTCTGCTGGACCCTGAATCCTCAACATTCCTAGAGGAATTCCCCCAAAGTTCATGGGGACGCACCTCCTCTCTCCAAACCCTCCTCCCCGGCTGCATCACCGCTAATCTAATGTGGCTAATTTTAAACGAAGCTGCCCTCCCTTGACATGCATCTCCCCGTGGCATTGAAATTAAATGTAGGCTGTAATTTGGCATTTGAGAAGCGAAAGGGATGGTGGCCCTAAGGGAAAAGATAACAGCTTGGCTGTTTGTGTTAAATAGCTGTCTGCGAGCTTCAAACTGCAGCCGGAGATTCAGCTCACCGCGGGCAGGCTGCCAGCTGCCGGCCTGCTTTTTGGCTACAGCTCCTCCGCAGCAGGAAGCTTGGAGGGGGGATCTGAGCCCTGACCCCCGCACTGCATCTCAGGGGGCATCTGCTTGTTCCCCACCCTCAGTGGCTCCTGCTAAAACTGTCTGGCGGGCTCCTTTCTCTGGCTCCATGGGGCACAGGCACCAGGGGTGGATGCACAGCCACGAGG
Source organism: Pachyramphus minor (assembly GCA_013397135.1). Taxonomy (NCBI): domain Eukaryota; kingdom Metazoa; phylum Chordata; class Aves; order Passeriformes; family Tyrannidae; genus Pachyramphus; species Pachyramphus minor. Next base: position 855,371 of record VYXB01002933.1, read on the forward strand.
AAGGAGCAGCACAGTCCTTCGGGACATCCTGAACCTGGCATGGGGCAGCACAGCCTGGCAGGGACATCCCAATCACATATTGCACCTTGCACGGTGGTGGCAGTCCATTGGGACATCCCTGCCAAACGCTGCACTGGTGTGGATTTGCAGCTGGTGACACGGGGATTTGGCCTCAGCACAGCACAGAGGTCTCTAGATTGGCTCCAGCCCTCAGCTCTCCTTGCAGGGGAAGGCTGCCTGGCACCTGAGGACTTAGCTTTAAATAAACTTTTGCTTTGCTCAAATCAAATGTTTCTCTTGGCCTGAAACAAAAATAATTCTAATTTCAAGATCACTTTTTTTATGTATTTTAATAGATGTTGTTAATAAAAGGGAGACTTTGAGACAGTAATTTCCAGCAGCAGAACATGCCTGTTTTGGGGGCAGTTTGTTTTAAACTGGAGAAATTTACCAAGGCAGTGGCAATTTTCCTGGGCTCCTGGGTTGCCCCCAAATCACCTTTGCAGGGGACTCTGGGGCAGGTAGGGGATGGGGAAGAGGCAGATGTCCCTGCAACCCAGGGATGGGGCTCCACGATGGCATGCACCCCACAGCCCTTCAACCTTCATGGGAGACCCAGCCCACCCACCTCCATCCCTCTGCCCTCCTCTTCCTCGCCTGCACCCAGCTGCCATTTTCCAGGAGCAGCTCATCCCTCCCAGCCCTTTGTACCGCTTTTCTCCATCCTCCCCTTTGTTTAGCATTTTAATTATTTTAATTACCTTGTTTGCCAGCTTATCGCGGCGCTCAAACCCATCTGTGTGCGCGGGAGCAGACACAGACTTTTATCTGCAACCCGCCGTCAGCCCCATTAGCATTTTTTGCTCCGGCGCTTGGTGGAGGAAAGGAGAAATTAGCATTTCTGCTTGGGTCGGTGGGGCTGGCACCGCCACCGTCCCTCGCCTCGCAGGGTCACTTCATTCTTCCCAGAAGAATGGGACTAATTTATCTCTCCCCTGCCTTGTATCCATTTCAAATGAGAGATTAATAAAACCACAAAGATAAAGCCCAAGAAGGGGCGATGCCTGAGCCCTGCCATGGGGTTTTCCCTCCCAAGGGAGGCAGAGGTGTCCAGGTGAGGTGGATGCTGTCCCCAGGGCACGCTCTTGGGTCGACAAGAGCTAGGTGCCTTTGGAAAAACAAAGCTTCTTTCTGCTGAATTTAGATGTCACAATACTGGAGGGGAAGGTGGGGGTCAAAGGCAGGGATGCCGGACCTGATGATCAGCAGCAGGGGATGGGAACACAGCTGGGGGTGTCAGCCCGTGGTTAAAACAGCCACGTTGCTGCAGTGGCTGGTGCTTTTCAGGCGGGCTGCATGGCTGGAGCCCCCCGCTCTCCTTTAGGGGCAAATGACAGATTTCACTGCTGGAAACGCTTTTATAGCATCCTCTTAGCGCTACTTAAATGCCTCTCCCAAAGAGACCCAACCACCAATAAATCTGTATCAGCTCACCTTCAAATGCACTTTGGTGCCCTATTTTCTCTACACAACAACAAATTAACAGTCCCAGTTTTGCGAATGGCTGCCAGCCCCCCCAGCAGGGCTCCCCTGAGTGACTCAAGACCCTTTTTCCTGTTATCAAAGAGTTGCTGTAATTGTGCCGTGAGCTGCACTTGGAGACCTGCCCGTGGGGAGGGGGGTGTAGTGGGGGCAAGGCTGGGTGAGCAGCAGTCCCTCAGGGAAGGCTGGGGTGACAGGTGATTCATGGGCACCCAGATGTGCTGTGGCATGAACAGGATGGAAAACCTCCCATGGAGTGGGGTTGGAGAGCCAGGAGCTCCACTTCAGATAGGACATCTGTGGGGACAGGACATCCATTTGGACAGGATACCTCATGGGGAAAGAATACCCCCTGGGGATAAGATGTTCCACGGGAACAGAAAACGTTTTGGAGAGAGGAAGTGGATCCATGTGAGGATAACCCTTGGGGACAGGGTGTTTCTTTAGGACAGGACCCAATTCAGGACAGGATGTTCCTTGGGGATAGGACCCCTGTCCATGACAGAACATCCCCCAGGAACAGGATCTGCCTTTCCAGGAAAGGAATGCCCCTTTAGGACAAGATTCCCTTCCAGGATGCCCTTGGGGGACAGGAATTCCCTTAGGAACAGGATGCTCCTTGGGAACAGGACAGCTGCTTTGATG
>VYXB01002933.1:857575-966555 GCA_013397135.1 Pachyramphus minor
CACTGAACACACTTCAGTGTGTGAATAAAGGGTCTTGCACTTCAGATTCGAGTAACTGGGGGGAATGGAGTGAATTAACCAACTTCCAGAGCAGAAGAAATCTACCAAAAGCCTGCACACCTTTCCTGCACCTGGCAAAGTCCTCTAAGAGCCAGGAAAGGCAGTAAAGACCAATTTATTGGTCCCAAATCTGTTAAACAAACGAGTCAGAGATGCAAAAAGATCTGTCAGCCCAGAGAGGCTTGAGGAAGGCAGGCGGGGTATCCCATGGGATGGGGTGTAGGGACAGTGGCCCTGCAGACACCACTGCAGCCTGCCCTGGGAAAGCAATAGGCCAGTGTTTTGCTGAGATTTGGGCTGTGAAACCCAACAAGGAAGAAATTAGGAAGAGAAACTTTACTAAAATAGCCTTAGGAAATCATCCCACAGAAGGAATGGGATGAGGAGCGATGGAAGGTGGAGGGACCAAACTCAAAGTAATAGCAGACATGGCACCATCCATTGAATCTGCTAGGGTGAGCAGAAAGGACTACCCAACTGCCTGATACCAGGGGCTGGCAAGTGGTGACTTTGGTGGCATTGCAGGGCAGGTGAGAGAAGAGCACCAACCCCACAGTGTCCAGCTGTGCCACAGGAGAACAGCCACTCCCTTCACAAGCACATAATCAGCTCACTGCTCCACTGCTGCTGGAAAGCACAGCAGATTCGATCCATAATTTACAGGGAGATCCATCTGGGGAGCGGCTCAGCAAGCCTGGGAGAACAGCACTGCCCTCCTGGCGGGTGTTCTTCATTTAATTTAAAAACGTCTTTACATCAAGGGATGGTATGAATAAGGGCTAGTGAGAGGCACCATCTCCTCCCTGCCCTGTCACTGTCACCTCCCTGGCTTGTCACAGCAGGTCCTTGCACCCTGTTTTAACTTTCCTAGGGCATGGTTTGGAGGTGCTGGCTCCTGCATCTTTAACTCAGATGCTCGGGACATGCTTTCTTAGGAAGCCCCCAGAGATGCTGCAGCTATCAGGGCCAGGCTGGATGATGCTCGTTGCTGTGGAAACAGCAGGGCCGAATTCAGGGACCACAACATCCTCCCTGCACCTGGGACTAGCTCATCTCACCTAGTTTGCAGCTGGAGAGCATAGGTTGCAGGAGAACTGTTCTGGTGGCATTGGGCTGCTCCCATCCCCAGCCTGCTCCAGTCCCATCTTTCCCAGGGACCGATGGGGTTACTCCATCCCACCCTCCCTGTGTCATGCATGGGGTGTTTCCTTGCACAGGGATCCCTGGAACAGGACACGATTCTTTGGCTCCAGCCACCTGAGGGGCTGGATCCAGCCATCCCACTGGGTACTGCATGGCACAGCCTGGCAGCTCCAGGCCACCATGTCCCAGGAAAGCCTTTTGCACCAGCACCACAACTTCATCCACCCTGTGCACCACTACAGGCTCTCCTGAATGTTAGCCAGACCTGAAGAAGGTGGGACACAGTGACAAGCCACAAGTCCTCCACAAGTATAGCCTGATTATGTCATCTGCCAGGCAGGTGCCATTGGGTGCCAGGCTCCCACTCATCCCAAGCTCATTCCCGCTCCGCTCACGGGCAGCTCAGCTCGTTAGGGATGCCGGGATGATGGAGTATCCTGCCAGAGCAGAGGAAGCCAGGTAAACCTCTCCATCTATCAGGGCCCCCACTTTCTGCCAAGCACATTAGGGGATAATTAAGTAAAAATAGGCCTTCCGACCAGTGTAGCTCATTACGGGCTAATTAAGTTAATTAGTGCCAGGTGTGGATTGCAGCGCTTGCGCGTGTGGCTGTTGTTTGCTGTAATTGCATTTTCGCAGCAGCTTCCTTCGCCAGGCTGGAGCGCGGCCAACAAGGAAGGGATTCAGTGCCCGCTGTTGGTGCAACACGGGCGGCTGATGGGCACCCAGCGATGGCACTGCACCAGGGGCAGTTAACCCTTCTCTCCCCGTGCCCCCTGCCCAGGCAGCTCTTCCAGCCAGGGTTTGGGTGTGGGGCAGCATTTGCTGCCCCTGCCCATCCCTCTTGGTGTGCTCCTCCTGCCTGCACATGAGAGCCTCATCCCCAAAAGCAGCCATGAAGGTAGGGGACACCCACAGGCAACACCTCCCCAGGACTCAGCACCAAGACTGAGACCTCTGAGGGTGTGTGAAGGCAAATATGGGCAGGGACAAAGCAGCAAAGGCTGAGCAGCTGAGTATGCTGGTCATGTTGGTGCTGGCAAATGAAAGAGGAATGGTGGAGAAAAGGGTGGGGAGGAAGAGAGAAAGGCGAGAAGAAAGCATGAGAGGGTGAGGAGACAGATGCCAGGCTCTGATCTCTGCTTTCCGCACCCGGGAGCAATTAGAGCTACTCTGCTTGTGCCCCGCAGAGACACTGGAGGGATGAAGATGTGACAAAGACCAGGCTATTTTTTGCTGAGGTTACTGTCACTAATAAATGGAAACTGTCCCTTGACACGTGTTCCTGCTCCTTCCAGCATCTGGGTATTTGGCATCCTCCTCCAAGCGCATCCCTGCTGGTAGGAGCCTCGGTCGGAGCTGACCCATGCTCCCTCCGGAGAGGCGAGACTCATAAACAATTCCGTGACATACAGCTCACAGCCAGGGAGGGGATGGAGAGGCCACACAGGCACCATCCCTCTCCCCATGTCATGAATCAGCCCCCACTCAGGTGGGAGCTGGGCAGAGAGCTCCATCCATAACCTGGGATGGATGCTAGGGAGCACAGCCAGCATTCAGGGGGGTTGTCTAGCTCTATCCAGTGGAAAGTTACTGCTGCCTGCATCACCGTGGGAAGTGGGATGGGGAGAAGGGGGCTGAAGGGAAGGCAGGAGGAGAGCTGGGTCCTTGCATCCCCACCGCGATCTCTCAGTGCCGAGATAATTGCCTGCCGGTGACAGCTGAGGTCAGGCATGACAGATATCTTGGGAAGAGCTCCCGGCTCCAAGACCTCCCTGCAGCAACCCAGTTCAATACTGGTGTTGAGAGGTAATTTTCCCAATCTCCCCCAGTGAAGGCTCCCTCTGGGTGGATTTGGGTTCAGGCGATTATCGTTCCATCGTTCCTGCCTTCAAAGCCCACACAGCTCCATCAAATGTCCCCATACACAGTCTGTGATCCCTGGGCAGGGATAGAGAATAGTAGGCTAGCAAGCCTGAAGCTCTGGAGCTCCCAGAGGGGTGTGGGTGAGTGCACCCAGGCAGGAGCAGTGCCCACCTGGGCGTCAGTGGGATGCTGATCTTCCTCTCCCTGCTCCCTGCCACCCCATCCCGCTGCACCAGGGACGCACAGAGCACCAGGCAGCCCCACCTCATCTGCTATGGGGAAGGGGCTGAGGAGAGGGTGTCCTGGGGGTGGCCAGAAAGCTGGTGGGCACATCCTGGGGCTGGTAATTCATCCCTCCCTCCCTCCCTCTGCAGTGGGCTTGCTGCAGCGGATTTTGCTTACCCTGCTCCAGTGATGGGAGTGGGGCAGGGCAGGAGAGCTGCATGTTGGACGTGGAGAGGCCAGGATGAGACATGGAGAGTGATGCCACCAACGTGGCACCTGCGGGAGCGAGCACGTGCCCAAGCAGGGAAGCAGACAGGGAAGCAGGCAGGGAAGCAGGCAGGGGAGCAGAGGGACCAATCTCCGGGGCTGCTCCGCAGCACCCTTGGCTGCCCTCTCCCCGGTGCCGGGCACGAGGATGACAGGATCATTACAGCCGCTATCTGGGCTCACAGGGCTCGTCCCTCTCCCTTTCGCCTTTTGCATAATGGATAGGCTGTGAGTAATGGGAAATGGCAGCCCAGCCGCGCTTGCTGGCAGCCCCTTAATGAAGAATATGGAAATCTCATCAGTCCAATCAGGCCAGCAAATGAAACTGCTTTCCCCCGCCGATGTGAGCAGAAGGCTAACGACCCGCGTTCCCCGGCTCCATCCCTCTCCCAGGAAGCCCCCCCCTTCCCCTTTCCATGTTGACAAGCGAGCTGTGAACTTCATTTTTTCTGGCAAGCAGATCCTCAGCTCATCTTCCCTGCCCCCCTTCCCCAGGCTTGGGCCAGCAGGTATACCTGTCCTGAGCTTTCCTTTTGCTCCACTCAAGGGTTCAAGGGCTTCACTCCACACCCGTGGTGGTGTCAACAGATGGGTAGCATCATCTGCAGGTGTCACCCATCCCTGGCTCCTGGTCCTCCCTTGTGTCCTCCTGCTATGCCTGAGCCTCCCAGCATCAGCTTTGCCACAGCTGCAGGTGCAAGTCTGTATCCCACAGTGGGGATATGGGACACATGTGGTCCCCCAGCTGAAGTCACTGGACACCATGCGCCCCTGCAGGCACCGGGGCCTCTGTTGTCCTCATGTCAAGTGAATCCCAGCACAACTGAGCTCCATGGACCTGAGTCTTCTGCTGCAGGGACACCTACAAAGAGCTACAGCATGGAGGAACCACTGTTTCCTCTCCCATCTCGCTAGTCCATCACCCACAGCCTTGAACCTGGTCTAGAGGACAGGTCCATCTTCACTCACCTCCTGCAGTGTGCACCATCTCCAAGCAAGACCTCCAACCATGACACCTGCATAGTGACACCTCATATTTTGCCAGAATTGAATTGTCTTTCAAGAAACTATACACCTTAGTCACATGGGGACCACCCTGCTAGGAGCTGGAACCAACACTCCTCCCTCAAACACATCCCTTTTTGGTGTCATCTGCAAACCTGATTATGTGCCTTTTGTCTCCTTCTCCCCATAAAGCACCACCCTGGCCCTGAGCAGCGTGAAATCTTCAGTGCAGGTCCCACAGGTTTTGTTGTTGCTTGGGGCTTCCGAGCTGTTATCTCCACAGAGCTGTGAAATGCTGTCCTTCAACTTGGCTACCACGTTTTTAGTACTGCCTTGTACAAACTAGGAGTTTGTCTTGTGTATCTTCGTAGGATGTGTGGCTGAGAAAGTCTGACCTTGTCCAGAGTGAGGCAAAAGACATGGTCGGTACTTGGATCACAGCCCACACTGGGATCTGTGGAAGGATGGTTGCCTTGGATAAGGACCTGAAGGATGCAGGCTCAGCTCTGCCTCAGACTCCCTGCACAGGCTGTTTGCCCAAAATCTGCACCAAGACTTCATAGCTGGACTTGCTGGGTCCCAAACATCGCCAAAAATAGATGTTTGCACAGCAGCTCACACCAGCAGGTCCTGACCCCCACAGCAGCATCCCGTGGCCTTCGCAATGTGTCAGGCAGGGGAGAGCAGCAGCATCCTGCCCTGCATCTGTCTGCTCCATGGGCAAAGGCAGGAGGCTGGCAGGGAAACGGCCGCTCGCTGGTTCGGGGGAATGTTTAATTGCCGGATTTCACAGCCAGCATGTAGCTCCTAAACTGATGGTGTGCCTCAGCTATGAATTTGCCCAGAAGCACCGAGGTGGGTATAGGTTTTAATAAAATCCCCAGCTATGTATACACCCAGGGCATTCATCCATGCATAAATACATCTGTGTTGTACGCTGGTTGTACAGTGGAGGATGGTAGCTCAGGGCTGGAGGAAGCCATTTGTTTCCAAGAGTTATAAGATCATATCTGGAAACACCTCTAACAAGCCAAGATCAGTGCGGCGGCTGAGCTGGCACTGGTCCCCAGCACAGGCTGTTTGCACACACCAGTAATGATGTGAACGGGCTGCTGCTCGACGGGCTGATCAACATCAAACCATTGAAATTAAAGGCTGAGGAGAAGCAGAGCCATAAACATTTATTGCAACAACTCTGCGTATCATCAGCTGCTGATTTGGAGGCAGTGGAAATGCGCAGCTGAAATAATAGGATTTATCGGAGGCTGAGATGAACTGTCCTTGATGGATGGTTGTGGAAGGGAAACAATGTGCCATCTCCATCACAAGGCCATTCTTAAAATAAAGCAAGGGGGTGGGGGGGCTGTTGCCTTTATTAACACTAATCTCTCATGATTTTAGAGCCCACACCAGCCGTCAGACCCAAGCACAGCTGAGTGAGAAAGCCAGCTTGAAGACGATGCGCTGGAATATCCCGGAGGACTGGAAATCAGAGTTGTGGTCTCTAAACGCCGAGTGTGTAATTTGCTGGAAAGTTGACACCATTTCTGCTTCGTCTTGTTGCATTTTCTGTTTGTTTGATCCCTTTTACATTTTTATCTCTGTTCTTCAGACAGAAAAAACAAATTTAGGAATTCTTCAGCTGCTCCCTCCTTTCTGTTGCTGCACTGACACAACTCAAGTTCATTAACGACACTGATGGTTTGCCTTTTAAAGCAGAAGCACCTCCATCTCCTGCCACCCACCAAAGCAATGGAACCCCACCTCTGGCAGGACACACAGCTGCTGTGCTCCCCCCAAACAGCAGGTTAAGGCAGGAACTGATGGCATTTGGAGCTCAGCGCTGTTGTAATCGAATAGTCTTCTGTCTCCTTGAGCACCCTGTAATGCTCCTTCAGCTAACAGCCTGGGAGGAGGAGAGGGCTGAGAAAGCAGTGTCAGAAGAATGCAGGAAGAGAATAATTTGATAGATTTTTTCAGCTTTCTTTTTTTTTTTTTATATTGATCTGAAAATTGAAGTTATGGATTGTTTTTTAAAAGGGAACTTCAGATAAAATCTCTCTCTCTCTCTCTTTCTCTTTCAGTCTCTCTGCTAGAAGTGATCCCAAGGAAATATTTCCATGCCAAAGTTTCTGACTTACAGATCATCCAAGAGCAATGATGAACACTAAAGTACCTAATATTTGAAACAGGAGAAAACCCCAATTTGACTTCATCAGATTTACAAACAAGTTAGCTCTGGTTGCACTGAATGTCTGCCACAACCCCCACAGAGAAGAACTGTCTCATGTCTCTGCTAAATCTCTCCTGGGGATCCCTGGGCATGGCTGGATGCAGAGATGCAACTGCTGGGACAAACTGGCCCTAATTTCCTCCCTAAAAAGTGGGAAAGAACATTACAGCTAAGCCCTTGTCAACACTCTATGGCACTGACACGACAAACACAACTGGACAGAGGCAAAGGGGAATGTGATGTCCTGTCCAATCTGAGAGCCAAATTTAGTGCACCATTCATACTTCATTGGTCTCTATACTACCCCTCGACACCAGCATCTCAGATAAAACAAACCTCCCCAGGAGCCTCTCTCTCATTTTTCTTGCTCAAATGGGTTGCAGAAGGGACTTGCTTTTGTTTCCACCAACACAAAGCTGAAAAAACCCCTCAAAGCTACATCCGTATGGGATGTGGGTGGTTGGAGAAAAATGGGTTTCCTGCTGCTTTGTATGTCCTAAAGCCTATTAACTGATACTCTGTCTCTACCACTTCTTGTTTTGCCTGGCAGGTTAAGCCCGCGTTGGCTTGATGAGACATTAGTGGCAGAATTTCTCCTGTGCTAGCCTGCCATAATTCCCACACCCACTGTTTCAAGGTCCCTCATTAGCTGCTGCTGAAGGCATCATCCGAAGTTGTTGCACCACATCTCCTCACTGAGACCTTGAAGGAACTTCCTATCCCTCTGAAGATTGTGAACTAGGTAGAAACAAAACTGATTTCTTCAAGATTGATGCAGTAACTGACCAAGGCAGAGTGGAGGAGCAGGGATTTGCTGCCTGTTCTGCTGCTCTGGGCATTTGGCTTCTTGCTGCCCAAGTTCCTACATTCACGGAGGTCCCTGCAGCCCCTTCTCCTCCCTGGGGCACCCCTGCTCCACAGACCTTTTGTCAGAAATAAAGCTGCTCATCCCACCTCACTGTGAAGGGAAGAAGCAGTCCACAAGTTGTATGAAAGGGCTGGGATGGGGTCCGGAGTGGGTCTTCTCCACGGGGCTTGGGATGGTTTTGCCTTGATGCTGAAGGTCCCAAGAGCAGTGGTCACTCTTTCCCAGAGTAGCCTGGAGCTGGAACCTGGTGCTGGAAGATCCAGGATCAACTCCTCTGCTGTGTTTTCAGGTATAGAAGCCGCCAGCATGTGATCCCTCATTGGATCACTAACCCCTAAACACATAAGTCAAACCCAACTTGGGGATCATGCCTGAGGGAACATTCTGTTTGATCCAGGAGGGCTCACCTCAGCAGCAGCTTTTGGAAAAACCTTGCCAAGGTTTGACAATGGGAAGGAAGGGCTGCCGTGTGTTTCTGTTGGCATTGACACATTTGCCCCATTATTCATGCCTGGTGTGCATTTTGCTTCCTCTTGGTTCCCAGCCTACCTTTTCACTGGGTTTGCATGCCTTTGAGGCAAGGAGCATGGAAATGGTGCCAGAGTGATAGTCCTTTGCCAAGAGCCAACTGGGCATACCCTGGGCTTTAGTTTTCATTGGCAATAGTCCCAGGAGAAGGTGTCTTATAGTCTTCCATTGCCTGTGTGACCTCTCCTCTCCCCTCCCCTGTCCAGCTCACTAATCACATTTTAAATCTATTAGCTGTTTCTTTTTTTTTTTAAAGCAGACACGATGGAAGAGTAGGAGTCTCAAAGACAAGTATTAGCAAAACATGTGCCCAGGTCTTTTTCTTCCATGTTCTTGCAGCACCAACTGAAGCGAAAGGCTATGAAGTATGAGCACACCTTTAATCAGGTAATTCATCTGAGAGAAAGCAACACTATACCAATCCTTTCAGGACTAAAGAAAAGCTTCCACCAGTGCCTCTCACCATGCATAAGAGACTCAGTGTCTCTGCCAAGAGCTGCAGGATCTTCTCTGCCGGACAGAGTCCCCCAGGATGGCTGAGCGCTGGGGGAAGGACAGTCATGGGACACTGCCCACAGCAGGAGCCACTCACTTCTCAATGGGTCCTTGCCCAGTCAAACAACACCAACTTGGGCTTCATGTTCTGTTTATGCCCCCAGCAGAACAGAAGAAAACCCAATGCCCATCCTTCCCAGCATTCCATCTCTGGATGCCTTTTGCTTTGCACAGTTGCCCTGAAAGCAGAGCAGTGTGGGAAAGCAGAGTGCATGGGAAACAGCACTGCCTTGCAAGAAAAGTCCTCAGGTCTTCTGCCCAAACTGTAGACTTGTCTTCTAAGACAGTGTGAAGTCTGAAGGCCAGGAAGAGAGTAAAGCTATGAGGTCCCCCTCTGAAAAGAGCTACCTGAACACAGGCACAGGTCAAGTCAGGCTAGAGTTTCCCCAGGTGGGTCTGGCTGCTGCTGGAGCTGTGAGCAGCACAGGGGGACAAGGGGGGAGACTTGCTTGCCTTTCCTCCAGAAAGGCACAGTTTGGTCTGTGCCCACTTTACTTCTTCCCTGACATGCTGTGCTGGGAAGGTGTTGCTCCTCTCCCAATGGACTGGCATGAGGAAAGCAAACTGCCTGTCCTCAGCATTTGATATAGGGCTTTCCACAAACACCAGCTAATGGGAATTCCTCAGTGGTGTCCCTGGGAGCTTCAATATTGGATGTCAAGGCAGACTTTTGTCTTCTCAGCAGGCAGTTGGACCTGATGTGCTTAACCCTTTCCAGTTCGAACCAGAAGGCAAGGGACTGAGCAAAGCAGGGTCTCAGAGTGGCTCCAGCTCCCTGCTGTGCTTGGGTACTCCATGCCCTGGCCTCAGCTGCACAGCACTCTTGCTCCTGCAAACTCAGTGCATGTCCATCTTCGTCTTATTGTCAAGGCGCCTCGGAGGACAGGGGTCCAGGAGGATTATTGGATGCCTTGCAGCTTGGAGCTGGCAGGCACACGGGGCACGCTGAAGGGTTTTGTTTGTGCCTGGTGAGAGCAGCTGTGGGCAGGAGTGGGTGAGCAGGGAAGTTACCAAAAGAGAAATAAGGAAACAAAAGGCACGTTTGGGCGGGGNGGCAGGAATTTCTTTTCTTTGTCGGAAAGTCTAAAGTGCCTTTCTTTAGTGCCTCGGTCCCTGCATGGGGCCTTGGTCAATAACATTCCTCCCTCACCCTGCGGAAGGAGACGGGCCAGGCAAGACACGGCTGAATGAAATTCCTCTCACCTCACCCCGTAAACATCCCAAGAGTCTGGCCCCATTATGGCTGGGTACAAAAGTCTGGGTCCGAGGCCGAACAAAAGGATGGGGAAGAAAGTGCAGGTTGCCAGGGCAACGCTGTCCAGGCCGCCTGGTTTTATCAGCAAGGGGCCTGGGTTTTCTGGCTGAGTTACGGGAATCTGAGGCAATTTATTTCCACCGCAAGACAGAGGCTTTAGAGGGCAGCGTGGTGAGGCTCCGGCTTCGCTTTTGGTGTTCACAGCAGGGCAGGTGAGGTGGGACAACCAGCTCAGTCTCCAGGGAGGCCGGGTACCCAAACAGTCAGCAGCACCTCAGGTAGCACAAGGAGCAAAGTGAAGCCCAGAGCACCTCCTGCAAAGGTTAACACAAGGTGGTTACCCTGCGGTAGGTCCACCCAACCTACCCCTTACAGGATATAGGCTCTGTTCCAGCCTCCTCTGCAACACATGGAGTCCACTCATCCCTCTGTTCAGAATCCATTCATCTCCCTTCACTGAGGGTGGATTTACCACTTTCTCCCCGCTTGGAGGTGTCAGTGCCTTGGCAGGTTGTATTAAACTGGGGAAAACTGCTTTTCAGTAGCTTGACAGAGAGCGTTTTACAATTTAATCCAGATATGCTTCGTTATTTTCTTTCCAGATGAACGTTGGTGACTTCTACGTCTAGTGCTGTCCACACTAGAGAGCATCTGGTCCACCCCCAGAGAGCATCAAAGTTGCCTCTGACAGGCCTGGATTGCAGTGGGAACATCTGGAACCCAGTGCCTAAAGGGTCAGAAGAAGTGGCACTGCCAGATCCCCCAGCATGCCATTTAGCAATGCTAATGCCAAACATTAAAACTCCCTGAGCCACTGAGGACAGGATTTGGGATGTGTTGGCCTCACATCAATAAGATTTCAGCTATGGCAAATTCAGTTCCAGCTAGATGAATGTCCTTCCCTACCAGTTTTGGTTACAAGAGAGAGAGTACTGTAGGGGCCTGGAAGCAGTAAGGACAACATGGCAAGCTGAGCTGAGATAAATCTTACAAAGGGTGTTATGACACCAGGGAAAATATCATTTAGGCATCCACTCAACATAGTGGCTCTACTGGGTGGCAAAGATGTCCATGATGTGGCCCCTTGCGAGTCTGAAGGAGATGATAACACTGGGTGTAGGGTCAACATGTAACACAGAGAATGACAGCATGAAGACTGAATGGTATAACGAGATAAGAGACCAAAGTCAGACACGTTGATGCACTGTAGCCAGGACAAGCAGGTATTTGTGGTTCCCAAACAAACTCATATGCCAAAATGCAGGTGTGATGGCACCGTTTCCAGAGGCAGATCCTCTCACAGAAGAGAAAGAACCACACTGAGTGTTGTGAATGTAATACCCATTCCTCATTTGTCTGATGTTTTTTACTGTGGGGCTTGGGGGATTTGCAGGATGGGTCAGTAGCATGCAAAGACCTGGAAGAAAACTTGCAGGCCAGCATGGTTAAACGGCTGGAGCAGAACCAGCTCGGCATGGAAAGCATTCGGCCGAGACAGCCTGCTCATCTCAATTCATCTAGACAAATTTCTAGACAAATGCAGCAAGCTGTGCTCAATGGAGTGACAGAGAAATTACTAATTAAACTGGAGACGATGGGATTAGTGGAAGAAATAGAAATTGGGTGCAGAAACTGTACCTCTGGACAGAGGCAGCAGCAGGCTAGATAGAGTTCACCACTGGAGTTTCTCTGGAATCGATCCTGGGATTGATCTTGTTTATTCTCTCCATGAATGATGTTGTCATAAGAAGTGGAAGCGCTTAGGTTAAGCCAGCTGATGACGCAGAAGGGGGAGGCATTGTGAATGCAGAGGAGACGGGAGATCAAACAGAAAGCAGCAGACAACCTTGAGCACAGAGACGCAGGAATGAGTTGAAATTCAAGAGCACGAAATGCAAGACTAATCACAGGGTTGGGGCTTTTTGTGCTAGACAGGGAGTGTGTCAGTTGGACATGACTGAGGAGGAGGTGAACTTCGTTGTAGCAGTCATGGGTTATTATGAACCACCAATGAGCTAAAGGCACAAAAAGGCGAACAAGACCCGAGGGGCTTGGGATATTGCCAGTAGAAGCAGGAAATTATTAATAGCATTTGCAAAGTACTGACAAGACCTCATCTAGCATCGGGTAGGAGTCCTGGACAGGTAAGCTGAATTCACGCCAAAAGCAGTGCAGAAAAATTCTCAGAATACGATCAAGAGACTGGAGATCCTGTTTCACAAGTAAAACAAAGGCTGGAAGGAGTTATTTTCTCCACTGGTTTGCTAGTGATATCCAAGCACACCAGAAAAGCTCAGTAATTAGAAAGCAAGGATCTTGACAACCCCAGAGACCCTGTGTCCCTGTGTCTCCAGCCCACCTGAAACCACCTGAGCTCTTGCCCTCCACAGGACCTCTTTTGCAGAGTGACCGCTGGCATCCTGCTCCTTACCCTCCCTGCCTTCATGCCTGGAAACTGATCCCCACTTCAACTTTAAATAGGGAAAAAGAAAAGGAAAGCCACTAGACTGGGTCTTTTGTACAGCAAAGAAGATTAGGGGCCTCCCAGGGACTTGCAGCTTGTAAGAGGGAAGGGCTGGGAGGTGGAGGGAGGTAGGGGGGAGGCTCTGCTCTCCTCCACAGCTGGTGAAACTCAGACCTGTCTTTGGTCTGCTCCTTACAAAGTCTTTTTTTGTCCACCTTTCTTCCTTTTTTCCCCCCCAGCTTGACACTGTGGATCAGTATTTGGGGGACCAGGATTTTTTCAGTTCCTGCAATGGATTTAATTCCTGAAACGTGTGTCCTATTCCCTGCTGCCATGCTGAATCAGGAAAGCATTCACCCAAACAAAAGCCAAATCCCTCTCCTAGGGGCAATCAGGAAAAGGGGTCCCTGCCGTGGTTTGAAGACAAAAGATTCCTTGGACTATAGACAAGCGGGTTAGTGCCGCCATGGATTATGGAAACAGCTGTAGACAGCAAGGATTAGCCACCACCTGTGTGATGAAGGCTACGTGTCTCCAGCCCAAGGGCCAAGAGAACTCATGGTAGATGCTTCGTGCTACCTGTCTGCCTGAGTTTGACTCCAAAGGTGTTTTCTTTACTTTCAACTTGCCCCACCAAATGCAAAATGCCTAGGCTAGGATGAGCCAGACTTGCCTAGACCCAGGTTTGGACAATCTCAGTCTCTTTTAATGTGAAATGACTGACTCCCTCTTTCCTACAGCCCAACCTCTCTTTGGTTCTGGGCTGTAGGAAATGACTTGGTGGTGGTGAGCACACCAGGGCAGTGCAATGCCTGGGTGTGGGGTGAGCACAGACCCTGCCACTGCCACCCAGGCATGGAGCTGCTCTTCGTTCAGCAGCTTGGTCTGCCATGGGGTGCTGGCTTTTTAAAGCCCCCTGACTGAAGGGAAGTTGCTGCACCTTTTAAAGTGCTCTGTAATGTGGTGTGTCCGTGCAGCACCCCATCCCTTTAGCCCTTCTGGGCTCAAGCTTTGTCCTCTGTAAAACAGCCATAGCGCGGACCCATCCTCTGGCAAGGGAGTTGCAAAGCTAAAATCATTAACAGTTTCAAAGCATTCAGCTGTTTTAGTGAACTCAATTGAAAAGCTTTTTAGGAGACTAATAATCTTAGCTCCCTAACAGAGATTGAATAATGTGCAGTAAATCCTGCCTCAGGCTTCATGCACTGAACGACACGGTAGAAAAGTCTTGGGAGAGTTTTTGCTAACTGTGTAATGCTGGTCCTGTGTGGATGAAAAAGGGTCCTCTGGAAAACAGTTCAACTCTGGAATTAGCATTAAATCTGCTGCAACCAGATTGGTTTGGGCAATTTCATGTGTATATGCATGTTTTGTTTTATAATAGTCAGCAACACAGTCCTTTTTGTTAAGGAGTTTTTGGGTCAAACTTTACCCAAAAATCTTTACCATGAGGGTCACTGAACACTGGAATTGGCTGCTCAGGGAGGTTGTGGGGTCTCCTTCTTGGAGAGACTCCAACTCTGAGGAGATGTGGTGCCAATCAAGCTGCTCGAGCTGACTCTTCTTTGAGCCAGGTGGTTGGACGACATGTTCTCCACAGGCTCCTGCCAACCTCAACTGTTATATAGTTTTTAATTAGCTGTAGAAGATGGCAGAGTAAATATATACATATAATTCCCCCAAACATAACAAGTAGGTGCCCTATAGAGAAAACTCAGTGAAA
This sequence comes from Pachyramphus minor, assembly GCA_013397135.1. Lineage (NCBI taxonomy): Eukaryota > Metazoa > Chordata > Aves > Passeriformes > Tyrannidae > Pachyramphus > Pachyramphus minor. Next base: position 871,768 of record VYXB01002933.1, read on the forward strand.
ATAATTAAGTTGGGCAAAATTCTAAACTACTGAAGAATTGGTTTTATAGTGGCAAATGTTGAGCAGTGCTAACTGATACTCCTGACCCTGCTGACTGGTTGTCTCTCCTGTTCCAATTATCTTCTGCAAGCTCTAAGGCTGCTTCAGGTGTTTGGAGCTGCTATCTGCTATAACAAGATTGGCACAGCAACAGAAGCTTGAATTTTGACTGGGGATGTTAAGAAACTAGGTTTTCTAATCCTTTTTCAGAATATCTTAATTGGGTTTTATTCATAATATTGGGTCAAACTGAAGACTCATCTCCCACTGGCAATCACAGGTGGGTGTTTGGAGGAGAAACGGGGTGTGACTCTTCCCTCAAGCTCCTGACTACCAGCAGTCTAGGATTCCACTGGGTTGGGAAAGGATGCTTTAGCCTCTAACTTTCAGGGCATGAGGTTTGCCAGGGGAAATGATCATCCAGATGCAACAGCACTGAGCCTGCAATCCCTTGAGCTAAGGGCAAGGAGACACCCTGCTACCCACAGAGCATGAAAGGCCTCTCCTCTTTGCTTCTTCTATTCAGCCAAGAGAAAAAGACAGTGGTGGTGGCCTGAATTATGGCACTTGTGAGTTTCTCCTGGTGCTGACAATAATGAAGGGCAGCATTAGTTTCCAGGCAACTGATTTTGTGTCTTTCCAAGGGCCTCTGGCAGTGGGGTTTCTCACTGAGGACCCTGTTTTCTTCCCTTCCCTGTGCAAGCATAACACTTTGACCTAGATTGCACAGACTCCACTCTCCTGGTTGCAGGTTTTTTTGCTGTGCCTTGCTTTGATTTTCAGATCCTCACAGTTCTTTTTTGAAATATCAGCTGACATGGGCTCTCCTCACGGAAATCCCCACAGCACATGGATCTGTGGGGGCAGCAACACACAGTCAGGGTAGCAGAGATTAAAGACTGGGCTGGTGGGACTGGAAGAAGACACAGTGGTAAGGTACAGCCCCAGAGAAGGGCATGTGAACTTGGTGCTTTTTGTAGTCTGGAGTGATAGGACTAAAGGAGAAACACTGGGAAACTGGGGTCAGCACACAGCTTTGACAGACCTTCATGCCTACAAACCTACAAAGCCACTCAAAACAGATTTGTCTGAATTTAACCAAGTCTTTATCTCTGATTGTTGTGCTAGTGCAGCCATGATGCTGCTAAATGCCACAGCATATCCTTGCTAAAACTGGGTCTACTATAGAGGAATAAAGCTCAAATACTGGTCTTTACCAGATAAAGCTGAATAAAGATGAGTATTTGCAGGAAAAAGGAGATTACATTCTCCACACTGCACTGTAGAAGTGACCCCAAATGTTCTGTGGCCCAAAACCATGTAAATAAGGTTCTTTTAACCTTAGAGATCTGACTTATTAGAACCAGACTGATGGGCATTTTTTTCATGGAACTTTACTCTTAGTCTTTAAAATAGGAAATTGTAGAAGAGAAGGAGAACTTACAGGCTTCTAGAAACATCAAGGATCAACTGTTTCCTAACAGAAGGCAAGCCAGGAGCCAAAGATGACCCCAGTAAAGGCACTGCCCTTATCAGTCAGGGACCTCTTGTGTAACACTTGCATCCTGGGAAGAGAGAGGGAACTGGAGCTGAGAATCAGAATGTTCAGATCAACCCCAGGGAAGCAGCACCACACCATTTCATACAATATGAAATGAGATCTAACAGGGAAGAGGAGAGGGAAGGTGGAGGGGGATCCATTATTCATGAAAGCAACAGTAGTACAACAGAGCTTCCACAGACCCACGCAGCGTCGGATAAGGTTACTGCAGAAACAAGGGGTGGTAATTGTATGCCAAAGCTCTGCTTCTTGGGTGCAGGAAGCAGAGAGGCATTGAGTCCCTCCCTTTCCCTTCTTTTCCCTTCCCTTCATGACAGATAACATTCTCCTGGGGTATAAGACAGCAGAAATAAGCTTCCTTGGAAAGCTCCACTCGTGGTCCTTTGAGGAAGATTTGGCAAGTTAGAAGCTCACAGAGCAATGGAAAAGAGAGAAGCAGACCCCAGAGAGGTGGAAGACAAGCGAGATCAAGGTTCTCTGCCTCTCACCAAGGTTGATCTTGATTTCCTCGATAGGGAAACCTATCAGGGCTTGGCATTTGTCTCAAATGACAGCACATGTTTGCTGTGGCTCTGCAGTTTCTCACAAAACAATGTTTTCTCTTTTCTTTTCTTTCTTTTCTTTTCTTTTCTTTTCTTTTCTTTTCTTTGGCCCCTGTGCCAAAAGAGCTCTTCCTCAGCTCAGGAAGGTTTTGCAGGGTCAGATCCTGATGGTGCTGCAGGAGGTGCTGACACCAAATCAGTGCATGTCATCATCGGGTTGTGCCTGGAGGGATGTATGGCTTGAGCACATTGGCTTGGATCATGTCCCATGCACAGTACTAGGTCTGCCAGGCACTGCAGCCAGAACACTCAGTGCTCACCTGGAATACATTGCACGATATATTTAGAAACCAGTTTTTTATTTCTTCATTGTTTTTAATTACATTCAGCTTTTCTGATATTTCTGCTGGTGGTCGGCCACATGGTTTTGCAAAAAGAAAAAAAAAGCTGCCACCCAGCAGCATGTGGGCCCTGTGTCTGCCTGTAAGCCAGGTCCCATCTGGCTGTAATTACTAGCTTCACATCAGCAGAAGAGTGTAATATTTAAACACAAATGTTTGATGTTTGCATAGCAAACCTCAGGATGGAAAGCTCTTGCTAATCAGCCTGCAGGGAGGAGGTGGGCTTGCTGCAGGTGAGCACTGAGATGTGTGGGTTGTAGCTAGACTTTGTGGGCCTTTACAGGGATAGGGGGAAGAGCAACACTGAGTCCAGCAGCCCTTCATGCCTTGCTCTGGGTAGAAGCTCCATGCAGCTCCTCATTTCTTGCTTAGGCAGAGGAGCTCCATCCGTGGGCTATGAGCCATGCAGAGTGGTGAGGGGTGAGGCAGCTGACCCTGGCAGGGATCTCCCATCTCTTCCCTTTCAATACATGGTCCTGAAAGCTTGCAAGATGGTAGAAGCACTCCTGAAATCGGCACAGCTCTTTGCCCACAGTAGTACCCACCAGAATAGATAATAACACCTGTTAGGTCTCAGCAGCCCAGGGAGGAGCTGTGCCTGGAGAGCAGCGCAGACTCTGGCATGTTCCTTAAGTTCCCAAGGTCACGGAAACATGGACAATCTATTGCACTGGCTCCTGAAAAGTAAGACTGAGACTACAGCAGGCATACTTTACAGGTTGGATCTTATCTCTGCCAGAGAAGGTGTTTGATGGTGAGCCCTTCCAAAGGCCCTTCTGCTCACAGTGGATCCAGTCTGATACGTCTTGTGTACGAGACTTGGCCTCTCTGTCTTTCCATCCTAATCCTTTGGGGAAGGAAACCAACAAACTAGTATGTCACCCTGCTCCAATTGGGATGACAAGTGAGAAAACAGCTTTATCAGCTCCCAGGCACCTCTGGAAGGTGACAGACACGTATGCTGCCTGCAGCATCCTCCATTTAGTATTAAGGTCCAAGGACAATCAGGCACACCCAGCCAAATGACAGTCTTGGATCTGCTGGTACCTGTGCCACCTTCTGTAGGGTAAACAGCACCCTTGGTTTGTTCCTTACAGGGAAGAAAAACCTTGCCTGGAGATGGTTTTCAATCATGATGCCATCATGGGACTAGTGGCTCGCTCCTCCTGAGCTTGTCCAGCCAGGGCTCAACCTGTCACAACTTGTCATTTTATATGTGCAGGAAGCTAGAGCCTAGGATAACAGGATAATAATAACAGGATAACAAATGCCTCCTCAGTGTCTCAGGGGGTTTGGGGACCTATTCTCTGCAGCTTGAGCACCCAAGGCGAGCCAGCCCCACTGTCGTCATCGCCTCCGTGAAGCATTGCTCATCTTGACAAACTTTAAAGCTGCATCCTGACAGACTAAAATAAATCAATCAATAAATAAATTGTCCGTCTCGTCTACTGGATTCTGCAGTTTATTTCCTCGGTGCTGATGAAAAATAGTTGGATGCTTAGTAGCTTCATGAGACTAATTATGATAAACGGCCCCATCGCTGCTAATATCCGGACATTAATTCCCAGATGGAGCTGCAGAAAATGTCAGGAATGGAAATGTCAGCTCTCTAAAAGGACCTGGCAGGTATTGAAGTGGGGACTGGAGCGTCAGCAGAGGAGGAGTAGGGGGAGATCTGGGAATTAGCAGGATGTCGGTACACATTTGGAAGCTATAATTCTTCTCACTTGACTGCCCAGTTTCTCCCAGCAATGCCACAACCACGGCTTTCTGTTTTGTTTGCCTGCCTTGAGCTCTTCTCCCAGGACTGAGGCAAAAGACTGGCAGTCACTAAGTGGGTGAAACTTCCTTTGGGCAGAAGAGGCTCAACCTTAAGCTTCAGGAATCTCCTCCCTACTGAGATCCCCAGAAATGTTGCCCTGTTCTGCAGGATGGACACACCGGTAATTGCTCTTACAGTGAGTGTGGGGCAGGCAGGCTGACAGGCAACAAAAGGTCACACGCAAACTCTGCTTCCATTCTCCTCTGGGTTTCATATCTGCATTAATATTTACATTGCTACAATTATCAGTTGTATACAAAAAAAAAACCAAATCAAAAAATTCCTTGTTTTTTCTGTGGGTTTCACTCGTGTTCTGTTGGGTTGTTCGTTTGTTTTTGTTTACGTGGGGGTTGTTTGTTTGTTTTGATGTTTTTGTGTGTTTTTGTTTGGCTTTTTGTTTGTTTGTTTTGTTGTTGTTGTGGCTTTCCAACAACAGTTTTCATTAGTTTCAGAGGGCTATTTATGGAGAATATTCCCTGCAAAGTGAGAAGGTACTTCAAGAGTAGATGGACCAGCTAGAAAAATGGTATGAACGTCCAACTACTGACAGCACTGTGCCAATTACAGCAGAAAGTCAGGCTGGCACCTGGTGCAATAAATGAGCTGATGAGTAAGTTCAAGAAAGTATGTTTTGAAGCCATTCTAAATCCAAAAATGTTAGTTTGTACTCTCATGGTGCAAAGAAGTGCATTGGGTTTGCTTCTCTGTTCAGCCCACTGGCTCAGGTCCTGCCCTATTCAGGCCCTGTTGAAACGGTGGTGTTCAGGTGGGGATCTATCCCAGCTTTTGGCACATGCTTTCCAGTGGAAAAAATCTGAACAGATTGGGGATTCCTTGATCAGATGCCAGTTGGTTGAGAGGAAGGCTTTTCACAGGAGTCTGTTACTGTTTTTCAGCAAAGGCTGGAATTTTTGCTCAAAGCCAGATGATTTTGATGCTTACCTGCTGAGAGCAGATATAACATTGAAGCTGATGGGTCTGGTCCAGACCACAGACAAAGAACCACACTTCCCAGCAAGTGCCCCTGTGGTAGGGAGCCAAGATGCCTCCGTCTCTCATGAAAAGCTTGATGTTCCTCTGGAAGCTTCAAGGAAAATTTCCAGCCTTTCTAAAAGCAGTCAAGTCATGGGGAAGGGCCTGCACCATATCTGCAGGGGGAGCAAGTCCCAGTCTGCTGTGTGTGTTCTGACAGATGATCTGTCATCTGGGGCTGCAGGCAATCTGGCCATTGATCTGGTTGGGGCTTCTGAGGAATTTGAGGGTCTAACCTCAGGCGATTTGGAAGCCAGAGGTTTGGATACTTGAGAGCACCTCTACTAATAATCTGCTCTGAAATCAAAGTCCCTATAAACTACATATAGCCTCTTCTTGGAAAAATCTCCCAGCTTACTGCTGGCTGAAAAGCTCTTTCTACCTGCAGCCTCATGGAGAAGATGGCAGCACTGTGTTTGAGGCAGTTCTGGCCAATTCAGCTGAACCAGTTGTGTAAAAATGGTTTCTGCAAGCTTCTCTGCCAGCCACTGCTGAGACCTCACCTTTGAGGTTTATTGAGCTTCTCAATAACCACCACTCCCAGCGTGCTCAGGCTTGGCCCTGGCAATCCTCACTGTCATCGCCCTGTTTCCAGACAGCCCCATCCTTTTTGCATGCCTTCCTTGGGGAAGTAGCCTCTGCCTGAAAATTCCCTGGGGAAGCCTTCTGGCTGGGTTAATGGTGTGATCCCCAATGTGAGAGAACACACCCTGGGGAGATGATGTGCAGTGTCCCAGTGGGGAAGATGAGAGACAAAGCTGACTAACAAAGAGTGTCACTATTCGAGTCAGAGGCTCATTTGCTTTTTGAGGCTTCAGTGAAAAATGGCTGGAAAGCAGAGAACTTTCAGCTGGCTGCTACAAACTGCTCCCTGGTCCCAGTCTGCCTGAATTCAAGGTTAACAGCCTTGCATTGAGAGAGCTGTTGAAAGCAGCAGGAATATAAAGAGAATCTGGCTTGATATCACCTCCCCAGAATCAACCTGTCCCTTCAGGAGAAGTGCTCAGGAAACAAGAAGCCAGACCTTGTCCTGATTCTCCCTGCTTTATGACTTTTTCATAGCTTTGTGTTTTTGGCATTCAATCTGAGGACTTTCTGTCAAATGTACTGTTAGCATTGTCAACATGTGCTGTTTTACTCTAGGTTAATGCTGTATCTTGTGTGTGGGAACACATGTAGGTGTGGAGACAGAGAAATCTAGGGCCTTATTCTCCAGTGGCCTTGTGCTTTGAGGATCATTTACACTTTCAGCAAAATGTGTGTGGGGTGGGTATGGAAACACTGCTAAATCTGAAGGGGCCTGCCACCCACGGTAGGGGGTAGGTGCAAGTGATGAAACAAAACAACCAGCACATCATCTCCGAGGTCCACAGAAGTGAAGATTTTTGATATTTTACTATTCAGGAAGGCTGTTCTCTGTAGCAGTGAGTTTGGTGTGATATCCAGTCCTGGTAATGGTGTGTTCTGAGCTATTGTCTGGGAAAGATGCATGAGAGTCAAAAGAGTGAAAGTGGAGGTCAGGGAAAGTGGCTCCAGCAGCTCACAGACCATGTAAGGGAGAAGCTGGGATCTTCAACCAGAAAAGAGCCTTAGAGGCAGAATAAACCATTAGCACATTTCACATATTTCTCCTTCCCAGTGTCAGTTCACATCCTAACAACTGTTGAAACTGGTTTCATTCTTGTGTCTGGTAGCTGGGAGGGATGAGAGCTCTCTCCTTTCCAGACTCTGCTAAACCCTACTCATGCTTTCACGCCAGTGGTGTGGCTGTCTGGATAGGGAGAGAAGTATTTTCCTTCTCCCAAAACAGCCTAGCACTAAAGAAAATACTGGGTAAGTCACTGATCAGCCTCTTTCAGCAGGGACTCGGGACCCTCTTCTTGGAGAACTGTCTTCTTGGGAACACAGCATCACCTGTAATTATGGGTGGATCTGGGGTCTCGAAAGAGCCCGTGGTAGGAAAGGAACAGAAACAACTGTAAGAAGGAAGACAACACTAAACCTTTTGTGCTGACCCTGGTGGGAACAGCATCTCAGTTTGGACTGATATGAGAAGGTGAAAGCACAGACACGCTCAGCTGTGCCAACCACCACCACTACCACTTTGAACCTGCCCTTTGCAAGTGGGTGGGCATCACATTCCCCTGCCTGATCTTCCTGGCCTAAAGGAAGGCCACTGAAGCAGGACACAGTGCCAGCACATCCTGCTGCAATAGCTGTAGCAAGTCTCTAGGGAACCAGGAGGCCCTTCTGAAGGCAGGTCAGGGAATGAATCTGTCCTGGCAGCACATGGATGGAGAGCAGGTGGCTCACACACCTGTCTGCTTTCTGTTCTGGCCTGGTGGGTTTGTGAAGGCCCAGCCACTCGAATCAGCTTGGCTTTCATCTCCTGACTCGCTGAAGCATTTTGTGGCAAACTTTGAAAGTCTGGTCAAAAAAGAAGCCAAGCTAATCACAGGGACAGCAAAACCTGCTGTGAATTCCAACCTGCTGCAGGGTGGATGAAGCCAGGATGGGACAGACAGGTATTTTTTCCATGCAAAGGGCTCCACCATTGTTTCATCCCAGTCAGAGGAGCCATCTGGGATGTGACTCCAGGGAACTCCATCAAGAGTTGTAATTATATCAAACATAATTGAGGCAAGCCAGCAGCACTCCTTACTTAAATAAAGCGATGAGGCCAGCAGTATAACAAAGAACCTACACCTGGGAGTTACTGTAGCATCTGCTGCTTTCAGTGGGGCCAGGAGCAGTTGAACATGGAGAGAGACCTCCTTGCTGCTTGGGGTTGATCTAATGAACACCTTGGCAGCAGATGAGCATTGCTGAGAGAGAGCTTGCTTATCTGGAGAAGCCTGTTTTTCTTCTCTGAGGTTCTGCCTGCCACAGCCTCCACCTTTCTCTGCCTGAACCTCACATCCCCTTACTTAGAAATTTTTGGACGGTACAAATGCCTTTTTCACCCTTGACTCCCAAGCCCTTTGCACCTGGCAGGTGCCCAGGCAGGGAGAGGAGCCAGTGCTCATGGCCTGGGCTCTGCTGCCTCCCCATGGCATGCCCCCCATCTTGGTGCCACTTTGCCTGACCCTCTGCCCCTGTGAAAGGCTGCGTGGACATCCCTTGGGCCAGTCTGCCTGCTGTGTTATCCTCAGGAAGCCCTGCAGAGCCCTGTTCCTTCGGCCCTGCCTTCTAGGACTTGCACCCCTCCCCAGGTGCAGAGGTGGACAGAAGCAGCACTTACTGTGAGCACTCTGCCAGACTGGACAGGCCTGGGGGGTCTCAAAGGAGCTGTGGAGCAGCCCCTGCCCATCTGCCTGCCCATGGCTCTCATTCTGCAGAAGCCTCTACTCACCTCCTGCTTCATCCTTTCCTCCTCCTCCTCTGCCCTTTGTACTCCCTCACACTAGATCTCTTACTTTTATGGCTTGGGTTTTTTTCTCCTTCAATCTTTTTCTCTCTGCTTTTCCACCTCCTTCGTCTCCCCCAAAATAATCCAAACCTGTTCTCCCTCACTCCCCCGCAGGGCTGGCACTGCTTGTCCCTTCCCCACCATCTCCTCCCTGGCAGACCAGCTTGTTGGGGCCATCCCAACAGGACTATGCCACTTTTCCTTCTGTAGGGCATGACTTGTTCTCAAGGGCCAGTAGCCCCCCATCCCCACCCAAAATGACCTCTTAGCTCAAGACTTTCGTGGCTGCCTAAGGTTGGTCCTAGACACGCCATGGTGCAGCTCTGCATCAGCAGTCTGCTTACCTGCAGTGGTTTTAGGGGTGGGACGGAGGTGGGATCTGCTGGACCTTCCTGGACAGTGGCCAGTGGGTTTGGCAGCCAGCTGGCATAGAAGGTGACACGAGTAGCAGGCACCCAGCCCCTCACCGCCCTCGCATAGGGAATGGGGACTGTTCCCGATGGCACTCACTGGCTTCTTGGTGGGTGGCCAAGCACCTGCACCCTCGGGCTGGCAGCCCTTGGAAGGCACGGCTGGGGCTGACTTAGTAGCAGTGTTCCGCTGCGGTAGCACCTGGTGGCAGCTCTGCGGTGGCCCTGGGGTGGTGACTCAGTGGTGACTCTGAGGTAGCAAGGGGGGACTCTGTGGTGTCAGCTCAGGAACGCCAGCGGCAGCTCGGTGGTGGCGGCTCTGAGGTGGCACCGAGGGCTTTACGGTGCTGCTGCAGTGGCAGCTGAGGTGGTGGTGGCACTGGGAGCCCTGCACGGCACCAGCTGGCCAGGACAGCCCCCTCCGCCCCAACAGGGCGCTCCCCCCCGCCCCGGGCGTGGTGCTGCCCGGCCCGCGCTGCCCGGCACCTCCTCCGGACCAGCCCAACGACCCGCGGTGGGGGGGGAGCCGCCGTCTCCAGTCGGAGCCTTGCGCCCGCCCCTTACTACCGTGGCAACGAGTCCGGCGTCGGGGCAGACTCGGTCCAGCCGGTGTGTACTGCCCGCAGGCAGGGCCGGGCAGGGCCCCCGCCGTCCCCGGAGCGGGCCCGGGGCTGAGGGCTCCGAGAAGGGCTCGGCGGTCGGCATGGAGCCCCCCGGGCCGGGCCTAGCGGGAGGGAGGGCGAGCCGGGCCGGCGGGTGGGCCGGCGGGTGGGCGGGCGGACAGGCAGGTGTGGGTGGTGAGGGAGCCCCCGCATGTTTTCAAGGCAGTGGAAACGTCGGGCAGGATCAGGATTCCTCAGAGCATTAGAAGTGGGGTGTCCCGCGCGGCAGGTGCACAGGGTGGGCACGTGGCGACACGTGGCGCATTAAACAGCCCCTGGGCTGCTTCTCCCGCACCCTGGTTCGTTTCGTAAGTGAAACAAACAGCAGTGCTTGTTTCATTTGTGTTGCGCTTCGTAAGCGAAACAGACGTTGTTGGAGTCTCGGTCCCGGTGGTTCGCGGGGTGTTTCTCAGCACCCGGCACGCCCGTCACCCCAAAAGGTGCCGTTCGGGCGCTCGGTGTAACGAGCAGCACCGGTCGCCGCCTGTCCTGCTGCTCCCCCTCCCCGGGCCCTCCCGTTCAGGTGGTTGGTTGTGTGGTGCTTCCCCGTGGAGAAAAGAATGCCTTTAAAAACCCCAGAGGAAAATCAATTTTAAACCCCTGCAAATTGTTGGAGGGAATGTGCTGCTATAAAACTCGAAATTACTTTCTACTCTCTTTTTAGAGTAGAAGGGATTTGAAGCACGGGATGATGTTTAAAGCAGTTTGTTGAGAGCACATCACCTTGTTGGAGCTTATATTGTATGGCTTAAATTATAGGAAGAAGGAATTTCTACACGTTGGTGTCCAGATGGTGTAGTAGGCTGGGGTTCTGGCTATCCACAGATAAATAGATTTCAGATAAATACTAGATTTCAATCTGCGGTTTTGCTTAGGGGTTAGATGATATTTAAAGTACTATTCTTTTTCTTTGTTGCAATTTTTAGCCATTTTGAACCGTATTTGAAAGAAAATAGTCCCATTTTGTCAAAGCTTTGGATCAAAGTGTTGAAGTAGAGGCAACAGATCAAAAAGCTCGTACCAGACGTTGAGCAAGACATGTGGGAGTTTGACTTCTTGGATGTGTAAAGCCTGGATTTACCGAGAAATTGTAATTATAGTTTTGCCACAATGACACACAGACGCTGTAGCTAGTGTTGTGTCAGCAGTGCCACAAGAATATGCTCTCATTTTGAACAGTTTAGCATAATACATTGTACCTGGTATATCTAGGAAACTTGCTTTTCAGGTGTGAGAGGGCATGACTGAACTGCTGCAAAGATATGTGCTTCAGCAGTTGAGAAAAGATTTTTCCAAGCTTATCATAGCTAAAGCTGAGACAGCTGAGTGCCAGGCAGATGTTTGCTGTTGAAGAGCAGGGAGATGCTCCCAGATGTGCAGGGGCAGTGGGGAGTGAAAGGTTATTGGAATGGGTGGAGGAGCTGCTTTCAGGTGCTCGCTGCGGGATGGAAGGTGCTCCCTTCCTCAAGCGTGGGCAATCCATGCCAACCTCTGCTGCCCAGGGAGGAGGCTCTGGGGTCACCCTCAGATGGAGGGAGGGGAGGACAGCCTTAGGTCTACACACTGCTCATTGTTTTGGGTGTGTGGGAAGGCAGGCAGTACTGTCAGCAGAGTTGGAGTCTGGGAAGGAGCAAACTGCTTTGCCATAAGCCCCTTGGCTCCACAGATAGGCTGAATAAAAGAGAGGGGGTCTCTCTTCTCGTCTTTTAAACCAGCCTGGAGATTGTTGCTCAGAGCTGAATGGGAGCACCAAACCACCTGCTAGCTGGCACTGGAGTGAGCTCTCCACCATGCTCTGGGAAACCACCTTACTGGAAAAGCTAGCAATATTCCAGCAGCTGAGGTGGCAGGAGAGGAGGACTCCCTTTGTGCTTAGCAGTTCTCCCATATCTATATCAGCTTTAGGGTACTCAGACAAGCTGTTTTACTAATTTGTTTGGGGAATTGCTGGGAACACTTTGGAGGCTTGGTTTTGCTCTTTATATTTGGTGGTGTGTGTCAGGGTTTTTTTGCAGTTGCAAACACCAGACCTTCCCTCTGTGCAGCTGGGAGAGCATGATGGATGTTTTTGAGCTGGACACTGAGTAGGGGTTTGTTTTATTTTGATGAAAGTGCTCAGGAAGGACTTTACAGAGGTGTGAGTACCTAGGGAACAAAGTGGCAAAGAATTAGGCCTGCTGTGGGCTGGTTTGGTACACAGTTCCCCATCAGGGGAACTTGGCTGTCAGCAGCAGCCGCCACGTTATTTTGGTTTTAGGCAGAGATTGCTAGTCCTGCCAAACTGGGAGTGGGCTCAGTCACTCACCCTACTAAAGGTTTAGGTGAACCTGGCATCCTGGAGCTGGCTTTTTTGAATTGGATGAGTTTGGGATTCTGGTTCTCAGAGGTAAAAGCACAGCAAGTCATGTTGCCACATTGGCCCTGCTTCCAGGCCAAGGATGCTCAGGTGACATATCAGGGGAGGCACCACAGGGTCGTTCTGCCTTGCTGCTGTTTTCTGTGCTAGTGCAGCAGGCACGAAAGAGTCCAGCAGTGATTCATCAGGAATCCTTGGATCTTGGCTGATACCAATCAATCCTGCTGGGCTGCTAAAATAGATATGGCCAGAGCATAAAATAGCTAATAAAAACAAAATCCTCCATGGAAAATTCATTCTTCAGGGTGTGAGGTTCCAGTTGCCATGCCAAAGCGAAGCTGAGAGGAGAGAGATTTGATATTTTCTAGCTTGAAGGAGAGGAGGGGGTATTATTGATCTCATCTCCCAGGTCTTTCCAATCTGTTCGTTTACTCCATTTCACTTAAAAGATTCGCATCATGGTAACCTTGATTTATTATCTGATTTCTTTTTTGATTCAACCTCTCAAAATTGTGCACTGGCTTGAACCTGCAGTAATAAACCAGCACAGTTATTCCCTCTTATCTCTGGCATGCATGTAATGCTTTCTCTGCTGCCTGTACCCAATTCATTCTCACAGACAGGCAGCAAGGTGAAATTTAGAAAAGATTGCTCTCTCTCATCAAGTGTATAGGATAGGCAGAGTTTTTACTCCATTCAAGAGCAAAGCAGAGAGGGCATGGCAGGAAGGGCTGCTGTGGTGTTGTTTCCAGGTCAGGTTGAGACTCCAGACACAGCTGTGCCAGCTGTGGCCTGTAAGACCAGGCAAGGTCTTTCCAGCACTTAGCTTTGGGAAGCTGGAAGACTCCTAGTGCAGAGGCTTGGCTTCCAGAAGTGAGCAAGATCCTAGCAAGGGTACAGGACACAAACCATTAGTCAGGTAGGGCTGGATGAGGAGTCTGGGTCTAGCCCTGAGCAGGAATGGATCAATGAACTGTATTGCCCTCAGAGTATCTTTGAGAGACACTGTGGAGAGCTTTGACTCATAATTTATAGGAATCAGCTACACGGGTATGTGTACATCATTATATCAGCGCGTGTGTGTGCAGGCTGGAGGGGTTTGTGTCACTGAAGCTGTTCTGATTAGTTACAGTAGTCATCTCTGTTTAGACAAGCCTAAAATCAAGGGTTGCATTATCCTCATGCCAGAAGTCCGAGGGCTGCTCTTAATTGGTATCTCTGAGTGCACAAAGGTTTTTATAAAATAAAGCTGTACAGCTGGGCTATTTGTCTAGACTTGTGTCTCCCAAGGTGGAAGCATAGAAGTTATTTGTGAGCTGAGATCACCATCAAAAATAGCCCCTGCAGGAGGAGAGACAGGGGAGCTTCTGGCTATATTTTAATATGCGTTAGGCCATGCTTAAACATCTGTCGTGAATTATTTAAATGAAAGAGTCAGACTTACACCTGGGAGTAGCTGTGTTGCTATCCTAGGCTATAGCCTACTCCCACTGGAGTAAAGTGTGACAATGTTTTTAAGGGGTTTGGGTACAAGCAAAAGTGGTACTTCTCTTGTAGTCCCAGTTTATTCGAATTCTCCTGGCAGCCTTTTGAATGCTGCCACAGATCCGGGAAGCCCCTGCTGCTTAAGGAGAGCAGCTTTTCATGTGTGTATTGCTGGTTTTCCCCCCCCAAATCCATCTGGAAAAATAAAGCAGTCTCTCTCCCCAGTGTTAGTGAGCTATTGAGTCAGCCATGTGAGACCAATGGCTCCCAGCCCACCAAGTCAGCACTTGGTATCAAATCAGGGGATCAAACCTACCTTGTTACCGACTCATCATAGCAAGTCAAGGATATCCAGTATGGAGGAGGGTGTGGAGGGGTGCCAAATATACAGTGTGTGACAGCCTTGATGTCTTTCCACTTGTAGCAAGCCCGGAGTTACTTCACAGCATTTTTCTGCTAAGAAGATGGAGAAAGCAAGGAAGGAGCTGATTAATTTTGTGGGTAGGAGCCGTCCCAATACAAGCAATGAGGCTTCAGGCAGGGATGATAGTCCAGGAACGAGCCTGTTGCATTCTGAAAGCTCCAGCCAGGGGCCAAGAAAGTATTCGGCCTCTAGACAAAAAACATCTTCTACGGATGTCCTCACTCCAGAAGCCTCCAGTAGCTCAGGGGTAAGTGGAAAGAGCAATTATTTTTCTACTACTGACCTAAAATGAAAAGACCCAGGTACACCTGGTATGGATATATGTAGGGTCACCCCAGGTCCTAGCCCTTCCTTTTGGTCAGAGGCCTTTGTGCAAGATTTTGACCCTTAAAAAGTGAAGCTATAAGGCTCATCGTGGTCATAGTTGTACTGCCTTCCTGAGTAGCCAGATAGCATTGTCATGGTTCCCTGGGTTTAGGATGCCAGTATGGCAGGGCAGGCATGTTGATTGTGAGTGCAGGTGACATTTGGTAGTAAAACCCAAATGACTGGCTGCCTATTCAGCCCCCAATCCACATCTTAAGCTGATATCACACTGCAGTCTTCTGACAGATCCCCTCTCTCTGTGCACTGGACTGAAGTTACCAGGTATTTGTGTCTCTGAGCCTTTTCTGACCATTACTCAAGGTCTCAGTTGCCCCTAAAGATCTGGTAAGGTCAGGCTTACAGTCTCACTTTCTATCTGGACCTCTGTGACCTCTGCTTGCACTATGCTGCAACTCTGCTCTGTTATCTCTGACATTTCCCTCAAATGCTGCATTCCAGAGTGCTTCTGCTGGTCCCCACATGTACCGGTCTTTGCTGAGACAGTCGGACCTCGAGCACCACACCCCTAAAGGTAAATACACTGAGAGGAAATGGGGCCATAACTGTTAAGGTTGCCTATAGTGGACATGCTGGGAATTAAGCTGCTGACACTGGGTTAGTGCTCTGCTTTCATTCTCCTCTCAGTGCTCAGGAATGGTGCTGAGCTGCTTGAATATCCCGTGAAAAGTGAATTTCATTTAGAAGTGAAGGAAAGTGAACTGACTGGGTGGTAAAACCATGCTCTCTTTTCTCCTGGATATATCCACTCCCTGCAGGGTTCAAGGTGGACTGTGCTGCTGCCTGTGGGAGTTCTGGTCCTGCTGCCAGGAGAACACTGAATTTGCATGTGTTTTTATTGCATATGGAGCCAGCAGTGGCCCTTTCCTGTGAAAACCATAGAATCAGACAATATTCTGAGTTAGAAAGGACCCACAAGGATCAGCAAGTTCAATTCCTGGCCCTGCACGTGACAACTCCAAAAATGGGGCCCGCCTAAGATGAAAGAGCTATATGGATTTAGGTACCCATACCCCAAAATCGTGGTTCTCTCTCATTTATTCATTCTGCATCCAGCTACACCCCAGAGCAGTTTGCTCTCCCTGGATGTAAGAGGTCTCTGTGTGTACAGAGCTGCTGGTTCCACTGCTTACATGAACTTATGTCATGGATGCTCAAATATAGGAACAGAGCATGGTGAAAGGTTTTCCAGCACTCTCCTGGCCCCTAGAGCACTCCTGGGGCTATGGATCATAGGCTGGCAGCAGGTGGGAAGAACATGTGTGTGTGAGAGGATTTTAGTCTTAGAGATAAGATGGGAACTGTACATACCACCTTCCTGTGCTTAGAAGTGACATTTATTTTCATGAGTGAGGACAAATGACTGCTTCCTCGAGTGAATCTTGACAAGCTAGACTCATCCTTAACAAGTGGAGACAGAACTCTATTTATGATCTGCTGCTTCTTCAAGGGGGAAGAAGCTATCAGGCTGGAAATGTAAATGCAAATGAAACACTAAGTATTGACATAAATAGTTGATAGAGCACAAAGTGCCATAATGGATGGTGCCATGGATTTGGCAACAATGAAGTGACAAAATTGGAACAGCTGTGCTCCCTGACAACAAATATAAATCAGGACCATTCTGTTAAGACCCCAAGCAAGAGATGTGCACAGGGCTAAAGAGCTGCACTTTAGGGATTATGATTCCTCAAAATCATAATAAGCCTGCATGTTGGCATGGACCATGCAAGTGTTTAAGATCACATTCATGCCAGGCTAGCTGCCCTTCCTAAGGGAGGGGAGTAGAGAGAGAGGAGCCAGTTCAGTGGCCATTTCCTTTAGTCTCTAAGCAGACAACATACAGCTACAAGGGTTGAGTCAGGGGCCATTTAAGAAGGACAAGGGAGTGACCTCTTAGAGGATTCTTCCTGTACCTGACCATCCTGAAACATGTCTGGCCTCAGCATTATTGGCTGCTCTGCACAATTGCTTTGAAATCAAGGGTCACATCCATGACTCAAGAAGCACTTGGAGCAGGGTGAATGATTGGGTTCAAAGCTTGATGTTCAAAATACCCAATTACAAGCCAGAACCTTAAGTTTCTCCTTGATAGAGTGTGAAAGTTCATCAAAGGAAAAGCTCTCACTCCACTAAAATCTATTTTTAGTTCAATGCTTAGCTCTGTCTAGGGAATAGTGCTTTTTAAAGCTTGCATGCAATTACTTAATTTAGGTTAAGCTTCAAATTCCCAGTTTGCTGCTGTTCTATTATTTGCGACTTGTTTAGTAATATAAACAGTTTGATTTATTTATGGGGTAAATGACATGGTTTAATTTCTGCCAATTCTTGGAAATGTATACTTTTTGCTTAGTCCAAATTTCCATTGAAAACATTTTGCCAAATGGTGAGATTGTTAGCTGTTTGACTCAATTTTTTTTCTCACACCACCACTGATGTGAGTGGGAGGTTTGCTTGAGCAAAAGCTGAGGAAAGAGAGATTAGTCCCAAGGTGTGAATAGGAACTTCAGAAGACAAAGATGACCTGAACAGCTTCTTCTCCCCTGCAATATTCGTAAGCCCTTTATCACCACCTTGACCAAGTTCCTCCTAGATACAACTGACTCTGGTTCTTGGGGCCCCCTCAGGGGAATCCCACCCCTTTCTGAGGGTGAGGGAAGCTGTGCACTAGAGACAGTAACTTGTCCACTATCATGTAGAGGATCTGTAGCAAAGCTGGGGACAAAACAGAGCTCCTTAGATCCAGGTCAGTGCCCTGCCTCCTGAAAAGCTGTGTGACAGTAATTCTCAGTGGAAGCTTCTTCCATGCCATCATTTTGATAGTGGAAAGCCATAATGACATACTGTAGCAAGAAAAAGAGGCCTTTCTTTCTGTTTTTAATTTGATGTCCGCTTGATTTCTCTCACAAGTCCTAGTGAAGTGACTTCTGCAGGCAACCTAGCAGACAGCAGAGTCCTTTTTATGGGTGTGAATGTAAAGTGGAGTGATGTCTGGTGGTTTCAGACATGTGTTTCTCTTTGTATCTTAGTCACACAATTCAAGATGCCTGAGGACTTCAAAAGTGTCCTGGATAAGCAAGTGGTTGGACCATCCACTGAGACCTTCGCCGAGTCAGATTTCCCAGTACAATCATTTAAGCCCAAAGTGCAGATTCCTTTCGAAAGGCTTCCAGGACAATCTCCTCGGAAGGTTGAAGTAGAGAGGTAAGTAAGCACAAAGTGGGTAGAGGCATCGTTATGGAATGGACACAGCAGATTAGGGTGTTGATTTTTGCTTTCAAGACATAATATGTCAAATATCCTTAAGAAAGTATTATGCTGTGAGGCAGTGGTCTCCAGAGTGAGGTGTGCACGTATTGCAGGGGGTCAAAAGACAATTCACTGGGATGCAGGATGAAAGTACTGCTTTTAAATAGTGTTTGTGTCATCTTTTTCTCATTCTTTTTTAACTTCTGTTTTTGTGTATGCTTTTTAACGTGCATAATGTATTGGTACAGTAGTACGTGTATATAATTTATAAATTGAAGTAAGTGATCATTCCAGGTCCCTTCCAGCTGAACTGTTTTATGCTATAAATGAAGAAATAGACATGTATGCAATATGTGCTCAAAAATCTTTTTACTGGTAGGTGTGCATGACCCAGAGTGGAGTTTTAGGCATGGGAATGCTTACAAGCACATGAAGTGATTATTTCCTCTTCCTATTTAAAACAGGAGGAGGCGGCTGTATCTCGCCTTTGATATTGCTGAGCTCTTATCCCGCAAGGGGATAGACTCCAATCAGCTGATGCCAAGGCACTATGACCCTGACAATATACCACCTATTGAGGAGACAAAAGATTCTGTCTTTCCCATCTACCTCCCATTAAAGGTAAGAGAGCACGTTTGGTACTTGCGATTGCTTATACCACAGGAGGTTTCTGAGGATTGCAGGACACTTAGCCAGTATTGACACAACAAGCAATAAAACAAGGAAATGCTTTAGAGACAGTTTGTGCCCTGAAGGGTCTCTGCAAGATGCTGAGCATCTTCTGCAGGGTGCTCACAACTTCCATCAGAACTAACAGTCCTTGAGAGTGCTCCTCACTGTCGTTTGTGTGTGCAAAGGAAAGGTGTCTCATGTTTCCTTCTGCAGACAGTACTCAGCAGTATTACTGCATGAGGCCTCTCCAGGTGGTGGTCTGTGCTCCCGAGAATAGGGCCGGAGGTACAGATAACTGCTTTTGGGGAGAAAATTGTTGACCAAAGATCAGCACAGCTTTTGAACCTGGACCAGTTCCTGGTTTTGTAGCCCATTTAGGAGCTGGATGTTAATTTTGCTCTCATAGAATTTTGTATTGGGTGTTTTCTTCTTTCTGAAGTAAGTCTTCATTTCACTCATGTCCTGGCTGTTTAGGTATTCGACAATGGCGAGTATGACTGTCGAACTCCAGAAGAGTGGATCTCCCTAGGACTGGAGCCAGGATCTTCTGATAGAAAGCCAGTGCCTGGAAAAGCACTTTTACCTACAGATGATGTACTTGGACATGGTAAAGCGTGAATGAGTTACTGCTCAAGCAAGGCTACACTGTTACTGGCCCACTCAGAAGAAGGGAGCGTGTAGATTCTGATGAATGTAGCTCTGAATAGCAGAAAAGCCTTATCTCGTTTTGACCAGGCTCAGGCAGTCAGAGCAAGAGACCAGGGATTCACCAACTATCATTCCTGCCCTGCCCACTGTTTTAGAAGTAGCCTCTGCCTTTTGCCTTTCTGTCTTTGTGCCAGAAAGTCAATATAGTCAAAATTTCTCTGTATTGATACGTAGCTATCTTCATGGAGTTAGTTGGCTTGCACAC
The DNA here is from genome assembly GCA_013397135.1 of Pachyramphus minor. Classification (NCBI taxonomy): domain Eukaryota; kingdom Metazoa; phylum Chordata; class Aves; order Passeriformes; family Tyrannidae; genus Pachyramphus; species Pachyramphus minor. Next base: position 891,129 of record VYXB01002933.1, read on the forward strand.
AGTATGTTCTGCCTGGATTTCACTGCAAGTGCAGGATCGGAAGACAAATTCAGACAAAATGAACGAACAACGTAGTAAATCTGGGCCAAATTCAGTGTGATTATTGTTTTCCTATCACTTGGAGCCTTCTTAATGAGAAGGCATCACTAGGTACAGTTGTTCTGATGTCCTGTTGTGGTTGCAGCTCATATCAACACATCTGCAGTAGCTTTAAAGCATAGGAACTAGCAGGCACACTGCCTGCAGCTCTGGAGCAACCTCCAGAGGCTTGGCTGTCGGCAAAACCAAAGCATAAAACATAAAGTGTGTGTATCCCAGGGCAGCCAGCACGTGATGGCTGAGTTCTGCTTGCAGCTGTCTCAGGAAATGCTGCACCTGATCACTCCCCAGGTTGAATGGACTGTTCTGCCCACAGGTAGTCAGACCCTCTGGGCCCCGGGGAAGGTGAGACCACTGACAGCTGTATAGAGTCAGCACTCTTGCAAATTCCTGTGGTTCAGACCCTTTCTCAACTTCAGCATAGTGCTCTCCTGACCTGTATCCATATTGATATCAATATAGGTACATATCTCTCTAGTTAGCACCTCACAGCATTTGAGAGGATTTGAACATTTAAGAATTAAATGCCCTGGGAGTGACTCAGAGAAATAATAGACTGGGGGAGAGGTGCAGGGTTTTATGGCCACTCCCAGTTGTAAAAATGAGGACTCCTGTAGAGCCCCACATGGGAAAAGAGAATGGGATCCCCACAGTACCCATGTGGATAATGAGGGGTCCTGGATCAAGGGATGAAGGAATTGGGAGGAACTGTGAATCATTCACAGGGAACCTGCAGAAGTAAAAGAAAGAAAAGTTGGAAATTCTAGTCTGTAAGACTTAAGTTAATTATTTAATTGATCACAGCAGAAATTATGTGAGATTGATTGAGATTCAAACTAGCAAATGGGTTTGACTGTAGCATCATCACTCTGATCAGTAAAGTCCATTTGCTGTAGACTCCAGGAGAATGGGCTAACCCTGTTTTAATCCTTGATTTTCTCAGAGGACCCTAAAAGCCAGGATTTGATCTATGAGTGGATTAATGTTGGTGTTCTGGATTATGACAAGGAGACAGAGCTCTACTTAGTCCATAAAACAGATAAGAATGGTCTGGTGCGGGATGAAGAAGGGAGACCCATCCTCAATGGAGGAATAACTGCAGAAGGTGAGTTTTGAATAAGGTGTTTTGGGGCATCACGTATAGTTTTGAGAGCCAGTTCATTACCCATGCTTGTCCTAGGTGGAGATGGGAAGGACATCAGGAAGTCATTTAATTCTTTCCTTGTTATCACTCTTGACATGTGTCTGTTTAACCTGTTTGAAAAATCTCCAGGGAAGAGAACTCCACACCTTAATTTGACACCCCATTTGAGGTTTTCCCTTTGGAGATACCTTTCTTTTTAATCCATCTCCCATCTTTCCTCCTTCAAGAGAAGTAAAATGTTGGTCTTTCTGGTCCCAATGCCATTTTGAAGGGGAATGTGGACAGATTAAGATGAGGTACCCCTCTCTTTGAAAGGTTTGGAGATGCTGCTAACTCCATGCTACTCATCTCTTGCTGTCCTCAGCTCCGGTCCCTCATTTTGATCTCCAGTAAGCCAGCCCAATTATACTGTCTGTCAAAAAGCTGCTGTCCGCACCGCAGGCCATTCTGAGTTTCATTCTCCCTGCAGACTCCTGTAAGCTTTACTTTCATTTCCCAGGAAGAGCTCCATTGTTGCCGTGTCAGTACTGGGTGCCACGAGTTTGCCTGATGTTTCTGGCCGAGGATCCCCAGGTCTTTGCAGAGCGCGTGGCCGCCGCCGAAAGGTTGCGCAAGAAGACACAGGGGCTGCTCATGTATCACCTGTATGTGGACTGCATGCCCACAGAGGGACTGCACAACATCAGCGAGAACAGCCTGCAGAGGATGAAGCTGTTGGCTATGCAAACTCCCAAACTGAAGGAGGAGAAGAGGTAAAGCATTGTGTCCATGTCTGGGGTCTCCGCCTTCAGTCCATAAACACTGTAGGACTTAATAGGGCTGGAAAACAAGCGTCAGTGGAGGCAGATCTTGAGCATCCAACTCGCAGAGTGTGGATCTCATCTGCCTTCCAGCCTGTGCACATGCACACCACTCTGTTGCCCAGAGTGTCATTAAGAGCCCCAGGGACACATGTACAGGGTGGGTGGTCTGTCAGTGTCCCCAGATGAAGTAGATTTCATGTGCAGATCCACCAAACCATGCTTACACCTGCAGTTAAGTGGCCTTCAGCAGCAGGCAGGTTGGCAAAAATGGCATGGCTGACCTTGATGTCTCCCTGTGCTTTCAAAGAACAGATCAGTCATTGCTGTATTGATCTGCAGACCGCCAGTTGTCTCCAGAGACCTGACTGATGCCTGCTGGTGACTCTTCTATCTATTAACCTATTGCTAAAACAAATCAAAATAAGATATGCACGGGGGGGAAGCAGACAGAACAGGAGATCTCCACCTGGATATAATCAAGTATCTCTTTGAGATGCAGTTCATAATAGGAAGGCATTTTAATGTCCCTGGGCTGATGAATCATGAGCCATTGGTGGTATTGCTGGGAGTCAGCCGTGACTGATTGCCCTGCTCAGAGACAGGAAGGTGTGAAGGGCTGCATGGTCTGCCAGCCTGAACCAGGGAGTAGGAGAGTAATTAGTCTCTGTTTGTGAGCAGAAATATAGGGATAAAGAAAGTACTCTGCCTGCTTGCGGTGAAGAATGATGATTTCCCAAGGCAAACAGAGTGGGGTTTCAGCACTTATGCACATGTTCTGGCTGAGGAAACTGATGTCAAGAGGTGTTCAGCAGGAGGCAAATGGGAGGCCAGCTTGGATAACCCAACTTTTCCAGAACTACCAGCTAGCTGCCTCAGTTTTTGGTTGTTTCTCCTCCCCTCTGTAATGCTTTTCCCCAGTGGAGATTTTGCTTTGATGTGAAAAGACGCTTGAGAAGGCTGCAATCCTAGTCCTCGATCCCCACTTGCCTCTGTCATTAAAAGTGCAGTTGATATCTTTGCTGGCTGCTTGATTGTCTGCACAGCTCTCCTGATATGTTCAGTAGCAGGGGAGTTTCTGGATTAGCAGATTCAGAAGGAAGGTAATGATGGGTGGAGTTTGCAGTAAAACTACAGACATACTTCTGCTCAAACACCGTGGGTTATGAGTGTTTCTGTGTGTTGTAACAGCGTGTCAGACTGCATGTGCAACCTGGAGGAAGAAGTGAGATTAGAGTATAAACACACCATGAACAGGATCAGCTTTGACAAAGTTGTCACTTCCAAACCTGAGATGTTTTCTTATGTCACCCTGCCAGACAAAGAGGAGAAGGAAATACCAGAGAAAGGTAGGGGACACTGTGGAGCAGTTTAAATTCAGTGGGGTTATGGGACCTCATGTGTTTAACGGCATTCATAGTTTGCTGTAGGAACTTTCAGATTCATGGTAATGATTAGGGCTCATAAGGGGCAGCAGCAGGAGATTGTGAGACTTTTGATTGTATCTCCTCTTTTTTAGGGTGTATTTGCATGTTCATGTTACCTCAGTATAACACATTAGCACCCATCAGCTAAGCTGCAGTAAATCTGCAAGTGTACCCTTAGTGGCACCAAATGCTTGGCAGTGTGATTAGATCAATTGCCTTCTGCTTTGCACTGTGCTGGGGCTGACAGCCTTGCTTCTGCTGCACTCAGCTGGGGCATACCTCAGCTGTGAAAGGGGGCTCAGGCTCTTTTAGAGTCCCAGACTGGAGGATAATGGCCACAGTAAAAGATGGGGGCCCATATTTTGTGCACTTCAAAGGCTGGAAGGCCTTGAGGTGGTTCATAAGTGGCCGCGCACAGATGAGGTGACTCAGATGTGCCTTGAAGCCTCAGTGGGAAGATTCTTCAATTCCAATGTTCATTCTCGTGGAAACTTCATGAGCCAAAGCCTTGGGAAGGTCAGGCACTAAGACAGCCCCTCAACCCCTAATGGGAGGCTGCAGAAAATCTGTGCTGCAGAGCAGAGACTCTCTTTTTCGTCCAGCTGTCTGCTGAAGCTGCTACATGACAAGGCCTGTGAATAAGTGCAGAGCCCTTTTCACAAGTGCTGTCCCAAGAGGAGCTGTACTTACTCTAAAAACAGGAGCTGGAATGGCTGTTGCAGGCAATGACATTCTTTTCTTTGGTGCTAGGGCTCATCTGGATCCCAGACTACCCTTTTGGTAAACAACAAACACGTTTCAGCTCTATCTCACTCCTGAGAAGGCCAGAAGTCATCCTTCTTCTGGCACAGGTGCAGGATGAGTGCAACAAGGTAGTTGCCATGTCTCTCTTTAACTCATCCTTAACTGAACTTGTCTCTTTGGAAGAGTTTGAGGAGATCCAGACCCAGACCTTCACTCAGGTGAGCGGAGGGAGTGTGAGGGGTTAACACATGGAGCAGCCACTGGTGCTGACAGTGTGTATTAGACAGATGCAGCAGCTGCAGATCTGTTCCCTGAAATCTGACGAACTGTCAGAGGGGACATTGTGGTTGGGGCAGGGAAGAGTTTGCACGTGCCTGTCAAATTGATTGGGATGTGGGGAAAATGGGCTGAAAGAGCCATAGGTCTCTAGTTAGGATCAGCCAGTGCTGAGCAGGTTGCTCTTAATCATGTGTTGAGCGAGTGGCCATATAGGGCTGCAGCCCCTCTCCCCTCCACCTGGTTGCCATGCAGATAACAGTCCTTGTTGACACTCAAAAGTTTCCTTTCTTTTTATTTCTTTTTATTTCTTTTTCTTTATTTCCTCATCCATCCAGTTGCAAGGCACAAGATCTTTGATTCCTCCTGAAACACTCACGAGGGTAGTGCTTTTCTACGCTCTATGTTCTTTATGTACTTAATAAAATTACTCTGCTTGCAATGCCAGCAGACAGAGTAGGACAAAAATTTGCAACTCTGTGGTAACTCTCACCAGAAGATCTTTGTGTCCTCTAATTGAGGGCAACACATTGCACCCTGGATGTGGCAACACAAGTAGGTTGCAGAGGGTTGCACACTAAATCAGCAGCAGGGAACATGTGCTGGTCCTTCCCAGTCCCATGCTGTTTCAGCCAGGCACTGTTGTCATCCACTCAGTGACTAAGGTTCTTTTATTACACACAAACAGCAGCTGCCTGTGGAGCAGAAGTGACACTTGGTGGTATTTTAATAAATTAAAGCACTGCAGACTGCTGCTACTGCCCTTGGCTTCTTCCGCTCTTTCTCCTCACTTGTCAAGAGAAGACAACATTCTGTCCTTTATTTGCTCATCATACTGTCTATGCAACTTTTTCTAAGGGACCCCGACACAGGCAGCTCCAGGGATACTGTTCTATAGAAAAGAGAACAGAAAGGGAACAATGTATAAAAAGAAAGAATAGAGCACTCCCACTTTTTAATACCAGGCTTTCTTTTTGTGGGTCTTTTGTCAGTGAAGGAGATGTATGACCAGGTTCAGATGCCACATGTGTGTGCATGGGCTTGAGAGCTACTGTTTAGCTGCCGCAGCTCTGAGAGAACAGTTTCCTTTCATGCCAGAGAAAGGCCCAGCAGCCCCAGCTGGTAGCTCACCTTGCCATACTGCCTTCCCGTCAGCCCTTGGAGAGTTACTCAGCTTGGGTTTTTTCTTTGCCCTAGGTTGAGATATTTCTCAAGGATACTTGGATTGATAACGTAACGACTGCAATAAAGAGCAACCTTAGAGATGCAGGCAAAGACTGGTTCAACCTGGAGCAGAGTGACTGGGATGCCTACCAGAGATCCAAGCTGCGTAAGCTGATGGAGCGCATCAGGTTCATGCTTCAGGACTCTCTGCGGTATCTGGTCCAGAACTCACTGAGCAGCTTCACCCAGCTTTTGCTGGATGCTTGCCAGGGTGTCCTGCATTGGTCAAAGGACATGGAATGGGAAGATGACCTCGCCAACATGTAAGAAAGCAAGAAAACAAAAAGGGGTGGAAAGAGCAAAAAAGCCTAATGCTATTGTCTTTCTATCTACTGTTCCACAAGTGCAGTTTGCTCTGTATGAGGGCTTTAGGCTGGGCTGTTTCTCCCAGTCCTCCACCTGACACACTTGCTTGAGTATGGAAGAATGACATGGAGCTGCTCTGTTGGTACAGCTTTTAAGCTGCTGTTAGTGATATGGAACAGCCCATCAGAACCAAAGTCTGCTGCTTTGATGTACTGCTCTAAAGATCAGCCACCTCCAGCGTTCTTGGGGGACCAAATTATTACTGCTAGGTTTTCTCTGGATGCCAGGAAGAATACCAGGAGGTACTCCATTCTTGGATAAAACCCCAGAAGTAGGATACAGCTTGGGATCTCTAAAGAATGCCAAATTCAGGTTATCACACTGCATAGAATTTTATTCCTTTGGGTATTGATTTAAGCATTTTTGTCCTTCATGGTATTAAAAAAGGAACATTTAGAAATGGAAAGCCAGAAGAAAAAAAGAACCAACAAAACCCTGCCACTCATATGAGGCCTTTTACCTTTAAATCATTGGAGGTCTTGACACTGACTTCAGCTCACCTTAAGTCATGCTGGTCACATACAGGATTGGGAGATACTAATATAACTTCCAGAAGGTGCACTTTAGGAGTATAATGCAGATGCTGAATGTGTGGTTTGAAGAGCATTGGTAATTTTTCTGTAAAGCAGCTCCAATTCTCAAGATAAGATTTTGACTTTTGGGGAATCTGATGTGTCATGATTGATGCTTCCTTCAATTTTGATAGAAAAGTGTTCTCAATGTCTTAAATTCAGAATGCAGTGTTTCATACCTTCATCTGCATGAGAGAGTCTTTCTCTCCTCTGCTTTCCCTTCCTGTCCAGTAGGCATTTTAATATCAGCACCAGACCAATACAGTTGTGTGCCATTGTCTCAAAAATCATCCCTGTTCTTTCTTATCTCTTCCCACTGCAGGCCTCAAAGGAATCCACTCTTTACAACTGACCTTGTGCTAGACAGCAGTGGCATTGTCTTCAGCCCCTCTGTGGAGACCTTTGAGATGTCCCTCATTTCTCTGTTTGACAAGGGAATCGTGGCGACTCACAGTGTCCCACAGCTGGAGCAGGTGAACTCTTCTGCATCAACAGTGATACAGCTGTGCACACCTCAGTGCATTGCAGCTCAGCATAGACACTCCTGAGCTTGTGCTGAGGGAGAGAGGTGCAGAAGCAGGTAGTTGGGAATGCAGTTAAATCAATCTGGGCACAGCAGTGTGTTAATGCAGTTCAGTTCTGACAGTATTTCTTCAGTCTCCCCAACCTTGTAGCTATTCTGTCTAGGTGCTCTCTCTGCTTTGGTGCTGTGGGTTCTGTGGGCAAAAGTCCTGAGCAGACTGGTTCCCCTGAGTGCATGGCAGCTGAGAAAAGCAGAACACGAGAAAAGGAAATACCACTGTTCTCAGTGCTGTCGGTTTGATGCAGGTCTCTTCTGCATATTTATCCTTCTGCCTGTTACTGTCTCCCTAGATCCTCCTTCTTTGGGGAGCGGGGGCAACATAAAACTGATAGAACAATTCCTGACACAATGTAGAAGGATGGATTGCATGAGTTCCCAAGGGGGCCACCAGTGTTTGTGTTGCCCCTCTCCTGAGGAGGCACAGTTAGCTCTGCTAGTCCTGAAAGACCTCTATCCTTCCTCTTCCAGTATGTGTTGGAGAACATGGATATCACAGGCACACCCATGCTGGAATCAGTGGGTTTGCGGGAACCAGAAGTGGAAAAGCTACGTGAGACTCTGCGGGCTGCCATCCAAAAGACACAGATCCCTCTCGAAGCCTACGGCAAGAGATACGAGAAGTTCTTAGAGATAAATAACAATGATATCCAGTACTTCCTAAAGTAAGTGGCTTCTGACAAAGCACCTCTGACCCAAATGGCAAACCTTTGCAGAAGCTCTTGTGTGGGTGGGGGGTTGTGTGTTCTGTGAGAATATGGGACCTCTTCTGAGACCACGTGCGTCAGATGTGAGATCAGGCATCCATCAGAGGCAGCCTTCAGCCATGGGTGATGGTCCATGCTTTTAGAGGACATTGGTGGTGGCAGGGAGAATTTCTTCCTGCCTCTGACAGCAGTCACATTCCTGTCATGTTTGTCAGTGTAATTGGAGATATTAATGGCCCTAAAAATGAATCATCCTGTTTGAGAATCCAGTTAGCATACTTGACCCTGACATCCTTCATATAGTGTCTGTTCAGGCTGATAGCATTCTGTAGGCAGTAATGTTTTCTTTTGTTTCAACCCATTGTTTTCACTGCCAAAATTCTTTGCACCTATGCGGTCCTTTAGCCTCTGTTACTTTAAAGGATTTCTATTAGGGTGTCACATTTTCTCCAAGCAGTGGGAATGAAGCCCTTTTTCCTTTTGTTATTCCAGCTTAATCAATTTACAGATCCCATCTGACAAACTTCTGTCTCTTCCCAGAACACATTGAAGTGCCTACCCTCCCCTGAGGTGCTTCCTGATCTTGCCCTGTTTACACCAGTGCTTTTATTTTGTCTCTCCCTCTATTCTTGCCCTACTTCCTCTTTCATCTCCTTCTTTTACTCCCTTTCTGCAGCTAAAATATTTTGTGCTCTTATTCCACTCCACAACTATTGTGCTCTAAAACTCATTATAGATTTGAGTCTGTCCCTTCCCTTGCTCCCCAATAATGTTCCTCAGAAGACATTGGCACCCTGTCAGTCTATGCTTGCAGAAAGTTGTAAAAATTCAAGTAGATGCATGTTTTAATAACAATAAATGTATGCCTTAATAATTTAATGCCTTAATCTTTTGTGTGGACACATCTGGACATCCTACAAACAGCCTGGATGCTCGAATATTGTTGAGGTCTACATTACAATTTTTTTTGGTGGTGTTTTTATTTACAGAGACTATGAAGAGCAATTTCCACCTATTCAGGAGGTGACGAGAATAGTAAACAAGTACTTGTCTGAAAAGGAGAACCTGGACAACGTTCTCCCTAGTTCTGTTATCATTGGTCCCTTCCATGTCAGGATAGAATATATTAGGCAAAATCTGTCTGGAAAATACAAAGTGCTTGCCACTTCCGTGTTGGACATGCTGGCTAAAAAACTCCATTTGCAGGTGCAGAATGTAAGTTACCTGGTTCAGTAGTTTGTCTGTGTCTCGTCCTTCTGCTTTTGAAGTCACTGTGTTTTTGTGAAATGGACAAAAGACAGCACTTAAGGCCACATTAATGAGGACATTTTAAAGATCTCATTGGAGTGAATATTTAAAACTAGAGGGGAGGTATGCATACTCAGCCAAATCAAGTATTAAATATAATTAATAGATTACATGCCTGCAACCTGTAGCTCTTGAGATGAAATTCTTCAAGACCTTGCCATTTTATAAAATGTGTTGGTGGATTGAAAAGGCCTGTCTGATAGACAACTGGAAGGTCCTTCTACTTGTTCTGAGGGTAACTGGAATGACAATTGCATCTGCCAGCCAGTTGTCTAAATCTGTTATTGTCATCATTTCTACTCATACCTGCAGTTCCTCTTCCTCTTTTTTTGGCAGTTTCATTCCATTTGAGCTCAAATGAGATGAATGGAAAAAGGCTGTGAAAAAGACAGAGCAGGGCTATGTACTCATCACTTAGACCACCTGCAATATGGGAAGTGGGTGGGTCATGGCAGGTTTTCCAGTTTGTTTATTAGCCATTAGTGACTTTTTTGTGGTCTTTTCTCTGCTGTGTCATCCTGCAGATCTGTAATGCATATGAAACCATCAGCAGCAAAATTCATGTGAAACCAAAGACTATCGAGGAGCTGACGGAGCTGCGTGACTGGATGAAAGGAGTCCCCGAGCAGCTGGCTGTGCAGGAGGTAGGACATGCTCTCATTGGGACATGGACACCAAGGGAAGTGAGGAGGAAGTTTGTCACTGGAATGTGTGGTTTCTCAGAAGCAGAACTTCAGGTTTTTTACTTGTCTTTGTGTGTAGTGTCACAAGATTCCTGTCTTTGTATTTTTATAATTCCTAAGATTTGTGTTTTTAAATACACATATCATGAATTTAAATATCTTTGCAAAACAAAATAGCAGTTAAAAATCTTGCCTAAAATACTTAGGTATGCATTTTGCTGCCTTTATGATCCATTCCGCATTTGTGTCCTGAATAGCTGTCATCTACAAATGAATTCTGTTTTCAAGAAAATCTTTCTGTTACCCAGTGTTTGTTGCTGGTAATGTATTTCTTCTACCAGGACATTCTAGTAGAGTTATTTCAGAGTTATGTGAAGTGTAGGTCTTTTCCCAGCTGAACAAATGGGGAACAAAGGCATCAAGCTGTAAGCTGACTTGTCTGTGCCAAGGAGAGAACCTGGAGGATAACCCAAAACACTCAATTTCTGTCCAGCACTTTATCCACTAAGTCACACTTCTTTTCATTCACATAGAACAGAGGGTGATGGTGGTGTGATCATTCGCAGAACAAGGGGTTTAAATCCATTCCCACTGTTCACACAGCACAGAAGCAGCCCACATCACATTAAGCTTGTGTGACTAATGTTCTTCAAAGGCACCTCATGAAAATGAGGTGCACACCAGAGAGTTGGAATCAGCATGGTCTAAAGGTGTATACTTTTTGTCTCTTTCTCTCACCCTGTGCAGCAAGCGATTCATGAAGTCATGGAAGATTACGAGGTCATGGAGGAATTCCTTTACAATCTCACTGAAGAAGATTTCAGTGACAAGTGAGCACAAGGCATTTCTCCCACTGTTGAAGTGGGACTCATTGCAGCAATTACGATTCTCTACATGGCTTCAGGGGCCATGTGTCTATCAAGGGCTCCTGCAGAACTTTTAAGTGTCTCTCAGGCTATATGAGCACTGAATTCTTGCAATGAAGTTCGTAGACAAGAAGTGTGAGTTTGTGCTGCCTTCTGGCCTGGGGCAAGGCAAACCGGTAGCTATTAACCTGTTTAGCATAGTAAAGCCTCTGTCTCTTGGTGTGTTTTTTTGGAGGGGTTTTTTTGAGACATTTGCAAGGTCTCAAAGTGCACAGTTTAGTCTGTGTCTGAAACTAAATGAACACTTCCAAGATAGGAACACTTCCATAGTTTTCTTAGGAGCAGGAAGGAACCTGTACCCTTATTATTACTGCACTTCTTCTCCATGCAGTCTCGTCTTTGTTTTATTACTCAGACTGGACCTTGACTGTGCCCCAGTAGCAGAGTCAGCTCACAAACACAGCCACGAGGCTTCTAAAGTCTGCTCTTCCCTGGAAGTACTTCTCATATGACACGTATTTGGTCCAGTGTGTTTACAACCTGAATGAGTCTCTGCAGAGTGTTTCTGAAGCTAGAAACATGGGGTGCACAGAGCAAAAACCCCTCAGAAGCTGCAGGAAAACAGCTCAGCCCTGGGACAGCTTGGTACAGGTGTGGCTGTGAGCCCTCTGGCCAGACCTGGCACAGGCAGGACTAGTAGGAGATGGCTGATCCCTAGATTCTGGAAAGGGTGTAGCGCTGCAAAACCTGCACCTGGCGTTGCACACAGGCTGAGGAATCGAAATGGAGTCAGTAATGGGTGTGCTGGGGCTGAGCAAAACCTGCCATGGCTAAGCAGCCACTTTGTGCAGCCTTTCCTGGATCTACAACGCTCTCCCCAGGGCACTCTGCAAAAGCCTTGCCACCCAGGGCTTCCCTGTATATGGGTTACCCTGGCCCCTCACCGCCCTGCTTAACAGGAGGCTGGCTTTTTCAGGAGCCCTGAAAAGCCATAAGCCAAGACTCTGACCCCATTTTCTTCAGTTCCTTGTGAAAACATTCAAAGACAGACATTCCCTCTGGATGCCAACTGTTATTTTGCTGTCTCCTAGCTTTTCAGCAATGTAGTGGATTTGTTCCTTTTAAAAAGGCCCTCCACTTCTCCCCAGCCCTCTCCAGCTGAATAGCCTAGTCACAAGGACTGCATATCAACAAGACAAGCTGGAAAAAATGTTTTGTTGAAAACACATGTGTTTCTGTTGTTGTAAAGCTTCCTTGTTTGGTGGGATTTGGCTTTCTCATTCTGTTATTTTCAGCATTTCAAACATATGCTCAAAAAGCTTCTCTCTCTCTCTTTCTCCTCTTTTTTTCCTTTTTTTTTTTCCTCTTCTGTTTCTTTTCTTATATCATGTGATTGCAGGTGGGCTGCAAGTTACTGGCCACTGAAAATGTCTATGGAAACAGAGGCCATTCGGCTCCAGCATGCGGAGGACGAAGAGAAATTTCGCAAAGTGCAGATCCAGGATCAGAATGCATTTCAAGGCAAACTGGATGAAATGCAGGTATTAAGCCCCTGACATGAACTGTCCATTAAAGGGGGCCTTGAAGCTCTTGTGGTCAGGCAGGTGGGAAACTTTCAGATGAGTTTTTTTTCAGGTAAGTTTTTAGGTCGATGTACTGTTGTACCAAAAATTATCACACCCTCCCTTGGTTTTTTATTTTGGTTGGCTTTTGATTAAGAGTTTCATTTTTGTGTGGAAGACAGTACTCTGCAGAAATACTCATTTTTCAGTGGAAAGGTGCTCATCAAGATACCATGTTCTAGTTCTTGGTGCTCAGGCAACATATGCACCTCCTTTTTCCTACTTGTGTACTCAGTTCCCTGAAGAGCATCTCCTACAATGCTCTGCCATCAAGGAGGGAAATCCAGCATTCAGCCATGGATCTCATCTTGTGGGAAAAAAACCTGAAATAATTGTAGAGTTTTGGAGCTGAAATACCTCTGGTGTCTCTTAAATAGTCTGAATTTTATTTTTTCACCAGAAAGTCTCAAGTACAGGGGGGGAAAAAAAGCCATCTTAGAAAGATTGTAATCACTGAGCTGGAGTATCTTGGAAATAGATTCCCAAAATTATAATACCCCAACACTGGATTAAAAAAAAACAAACCCAAACCAACAAACAAACAAAGTCCAAAGAAATAAAAAAACAAACCCACACAAAATACTAAAGCAAAATCAAAACCAATAAAACAAACCCAACCCACCAAAACAAAACAGAAAAATTATTAGAGGAGTTCTAGACATGTGTTGTTAAACAGTTCTTGGATAAAAACTGAGTGATCATTTGCACTTTACTGGTTCTAATGACAGATAGCTAATGACAGTATAAATTGAATACTGAGAAATTTGGCCACAGACTTATTGCTCCTATTCCTTGGGGATCATCTGTTGTCACAAAGATGAAAAGTAGCAGGTCATCACATTTGCACTTTCATCCACCTGACCAGTGGTTATTGCTTCTCCTCACCACTATCATCATGGTCTAAACAGAACTGGAATTGGTTTGTTGGAGGTGAAATTTTGAGCATAAAAATCGTGCCTTTGAATGTAACAGACTCCAGGAAGCTGAGATCTCTAGAGGCAGTACCCAGCTTCAGAGCCCCAACTTATGCCTGCCTTTTCTCTTCCAGCTTACTATAGGTGGATTTTCCATCCAGTCAGACGTTAACCAGGCTCATGAGTTCGCTGAATACGCAAGGGATGTCCGGAAGCAGCTGAAGGAGCTTCAGGATTTGGCAGTTCTGTACAACAACCGGGAAAGACTCTTTGGCATGAAAGTTAGCGATGTAAGTGTCAGGTCGTGTACCTGCAGGACTCTAGTCTTTGTTGGCATTTCTAGGTGGTAGGTAGAGCAAATAATGAGATGTAGTTCCTCAGGAAGGAATCCTTCACGCTGTTTTGGTTTATCTGGAGACCTGCTCCTCAGTCCTGTAGAATGACCATGCTGTGCTGCAGAAGTGCTGATCCCAGGAGAATGTGGAAGGCTGCTCAGGGCCTGATATTACCACTTCTGTGAGAGACTTCAGTGCCTACACTGAGATCTGAGGGATGGTGATGAGGAGGGATTGGTTGGGGAAGGTCTTGAAGCAGCAATAAAGATGCATCCATTTCTGTAAGGCGGTTGCTGCAGGTCTATGGGTGTGAACGCGAGTGGTTGCACAGTGGGTGCTGGCAGCTGGCTGGGTTCGGAGCGTGGTGTTCTCCTAAGGCAACAGTTTATATAGTTGCAAACACTCATTTTGCTTGTAGCTGCTCAGCTGCCAATGAGTCATTGTCATCCACATCCAGCCTAGTCTGGCTGCAGACCAGGAGTTCACGTGATCTTTTCCTACCCCTCAGTCTGTGGTTACTTCTCCTTCACTGTAAGGAGAGAAGTTTTGATATGGTTGTGCAGTGTGTGTTTTCATTGACTGTGTGTGGCCTGCCCATCAAAATCTCTACACTCTGCAGGAGAGTATTTGTAGAGGCAAGTGGAGGGAGTGCTTTCCATGCCGCATACATGGGGTGCAGGCACAGCTCCACTGAATGCATTTTGTCCTGAATGTGTCAAGCCCAGCTCTGCTGGTTGCTCTCTCTTGGAATATATATTGTTGTCCCAGGAGAAGGTAGTCTGATATATCCTCTTGAAGTACATGTTTTCTCATTGCTGGCTTCAGATTCAAAAGAGTTGGGCTTTTTTTGGCCTTTTGACATATAATCTGTCGTCTAGAGGTGAATATGCTTGTTGCTTATGCCTGTTCTTTCTCTCTTTCCAAAAGTACGGTGTGGTGTCCAAGATGACTAAGGAATTCCAGCCATACTATGATCTCTGGACTACAGTGTCAAACTGGATGAATTGGAACGAGAGCTGGATGAATGATTCTCTTGTTAAAGTTGAGGCTGAGGAGCTAGAAAAGAATGTCAATGACTCTCTTAAGACAATGCAGAGATGCGTGAAGCAGTTCAAGGATTCACCAGGTAGATACACAGTCTGGGGAAAGGAAGTTGGTGCATATCAGCATTTTGAGGTGAGGCATATTATGGAGTGCTCTGAACAGGGATTGTCAGGATGTCACATGTGTGTGTTAGAGACAGCTGAGAAAATGATGCTAGCAAAGTTATTTTCCACTTTTTTTTCCCTGAAATAGTGATGATTCACATCTAGATACTAGTTAGCTGCTTGAAGCACCAGTTTGGCATGGAAACTACCAGGCTGCAAATCCCTTTTATACCTAATTCCCAAGACGGTACTGAAAAGAAAGCCACCCTCTGATGTTGCAGTTAGTATTTACTCATATATATAAAGTGAAATAATCCTGGCTAGTCACAGACAATTACTATATAGTCCGCTGGCTAGACATGTGGGTTTAAGCCCTTACACAAGTCAGGCAGCAAGGGAACTTAGAATCTGAGTCTTCCAGGTGCTGTTTTCTTGGCCAATCCTAATTTCTCTGTTGGCCAATGAATTTAATGGAAAGCCAGAAGGGGTCTTGATTTTGTTATGAATAAAATGAAATTGCAAAATCTGGAAATGATCTGTGCGGTATAATAACAATTTTCCATCTTGCCTGAATGTGTATGAGGTTTAGATGATTACACCCAGCCCTTGCAATGCACATGAAGGTCTTTTAACCATTTCTCCTAATAAAGCTGGAATTGAGACTTCAGTTGTAGCTTAACTTCCTATTCCCTGATTCTCAGAGATGTGTTGGTCATTCTTTAGAACTGATTCTAAAAATCTCCTGCCAGATGGCTTAGATTGAAATATATTTTGCTGTGGGTGATTTTTGATTCATCCTTTTTAACTTGAACTTGCTCTTAAACAATGCCATGAATCAGCCCCAATGGAGGAGGTGATGAGTGGATGCATGAGTAACTATGAATCATTATGATAAACAGAAATACTAAGAATACCTGCTCGTATTCATTGCAATATTCCCTGGCACCTGGAAATATATATGTTTTGTCCTTGAATCTGCCTTGTCTTTGCATACAGCAATCAGGGAGTGTGAGGCGGTCACATCCTTGCTTTGAGTGTGCAGTGCAGCCACTCAGGGTTCAGTCAAAGGAGGCACATGCTGTAGCCAGATTTTGAAAAGGAAACAAGTCTCATGGTCTTTGCCTACCCATTGCTTTACTCACAATAGCACAAGCAGGATATGACCATTGAAGAGACAGAGGTTTCCAGGATGCCCCCAAAGGGAAAAGCCCATTCCTTCACTTTGTCCTTCCAATGAGGCAGAAGTACATTTGTCCCTAGCATGGCTACAGGCTGGCAGGGCCTCGCCTGCATGCTTCCCATTTCCAGAGCTGGCTGGGATCCCAGCCTACTTCTAGCTCCTAGATATAGCGTCCATCTTCTATTGAGGATGGCCTGAGCTGGGGTGTGAGATAGCTTACAATGTAGCCTTGTTAAAAAGTTAATGTCTTGGAATGATGACCAGAGCTTCTAAAATATCTTCTGGCAGATGAGGCTTCATCATGCTTGAGCCCATATCAAGGAGTTAAATTTGTTTACTTCTTGTTCTCTGGTGAGCTCAAGCCTAAGGCACACTTCTGCTTAGCACGGGCTTGCCTGTAACAGGCTTTTGGCTCTTAGGCAGATCTGCTTCTGGGAGTGGGCTTGAATCCTGCCTTAGTGGCCACATAGAGAAATCCTTCATGTCCTCATTACTGGAACCTGCATTTTCCAGTGCTCTCTCCTGCTGCTTACCTACCCGATACTGTGTGACTACTTGCACATCAGGCTTTAGACAACTTCTAGAAATTCCTTAAGGCAACTTCCTCACCTAGTGTTTTTGCTGATATTGTTCTGTTTCTCCCCCTGAAAGACTGCCAGGGTGTCGCAATGAGCTTTCGAGACAAGATTGAAGAATTCAAACAGTACGTCCCCTTAATTCAAGGGCTGCGCAATCCTGGTATGAGAGACCGGCACTGGGAGATGCTGTCGAACAAAATCAGCCCCGATTTCAAGCTAGAACCCAGTCTGACTCTTGGTCGCTGCTTGGAGCTGAACCTGCAGGACCACATTGAGAGCGTTCTCAAAGTGGCTGAGACAGCCAGCAAGGAATACGCCATCGAAAATGTGAGCAGAGAGGACTTGCTGTATCTTTGGTTGCTTCTCAAATATGCTTCTGCTGAGCAGGCAGTCACTGCCTTGGGTGGTGTTCCTTTTGTCCCAGAGATCATTCTGCAGCACAAGTCAAAAGGCTGCTGCCCTTACAGAGGGAAGCAATGGCTACACAACTGAGTTCGCACAATAAATGAACATATTGCACCATGTGTAGAATTTCAGTTGTAGCATAACAGCACTGCCTGATGGTTATGCTGATCCACTGCTTGGGTCTCACTCCTCACTTTGGCATTAGTGACTGGTTATGTTAAAATAAATTGACTGTCTGCATTCTACCATTCAAATGTTCTGTCAAGGGGATTAGCTAGGGCTGGAAATAGAGATGGCCAATCCTTTAAACCAGTAAACCAGTACAGGGAAAACTTGCTGGCTCTGGAGATTCATCAGTTAGATAGCCTGAAAGAGTATCAGTTCACCAGTTCATATATGATCTAAGATGGTCTTGATTAAAAGTCATGACCTTGTGGCAGCTGTTATTCCCTGAAATCTCAGGTAAGTTCCTCTTGGATATTTCCCCCTTTGACAAAGCCGTCATTAACCGTAGTCATTAACAGGCCCTTTGCTGGCAGCCTCTCTGCACCTCTTGGCATAAATGGGCCAGAAGGTCAAATTGCCATTTTTTTCCCCTCAAGGTGTTCCTTTCAACACAGGTGTTGAGGTTTTGACTCTGTGGGCAAAGCAGAGGAAATGTGCTGTTGCTGAGTGTGTCATGCATTAAATACACAGCTGCAGTTTCCAGTAGAATCTAGGAGTGAAAATCTGTCATTTCCTAGAGAAGGGCATTAAGAGAGTTGTGGAAGTTGGGATAACCATTGCAGGTGTGTCTGAAAATTAAATTCATTGTCCCTCTGTTTCAGTCACTCAACAAGATAGAGAGTGAATGGAAATCAGTTGTATTTGCTGTGATGCTTTACAAAGAAACAAAAACCTATATTCTGAAAAGCACCGATGACATTTCTCAGCTCCTGGATGATCATATTGTCCTGGTTCAGAGCATGTCCTTCTCACCCTTCAAGAAACCTTTTGAGGAAAGGATGAATGAATGGGAAAATAAGCTGAAGATGACCCAGGTATTGTTTTCTTACCCACACATGTGTGGTGAAGGCAGGCAGCTGGGCTGTGCTGCCATGCTGGGACATGAACACTGTGCAGTTGCTGCTGGGAAGCTGGAAGGACAGCTATTGAGAGAGTATCAGTCTTTAGGGAGGAATAGGGCCTCTGACTCTAGTAAAATAATGCAGCTCTTTTGCTGCCTATTGCAATATGTTTTGGTGAGGCCAGAACTCTCCCATTGCTGTAAACAGTCTTACTGGTTTCTCTAATCATACTATACTAATGGACCTCACAGATTCTTTCAAACCCTGTGAAATCCATGCTATCATTCATATCTCAGTGTAGGAAAGCACATGAAAGACTACTTTTAAGCAGGATCTGGCAAACTGCGCCAGCACTTGTTCCTCAGACCAGCAGCACCCAGCAGGACTCTGACAGCAAAATAGCATTGATGCAGAAGAAAAGTTCCAATACGAGTGTCTGGCTGGAGAACTCTGTGTAAATGTTGGTGTTTGATGCACAGCTGTATTGCTGTCTGTTATTCATATCTACCTTATCCTGTCGGTCTGTGCTCACCATCTGGGTGTGCCTGGGACACTGCTGGAGTGCTAGCCTTGTCTCCTGAGGATACAGAAATGCTACTCCAAGCCCCATGGCAGTAGGTGACATGGGGAAATTCAGTTACTTGTTGTGTGGTTTTGGCAGTGATGGTGTACAGGTTTTCACGCTGCCTTTCCTTCTTTTAATTCTGTCACTCCCTGTCACTAAAGGCCCATGAATCTACCTCTGGGAAGGGGCTTATCAGGGTTAGCTGATGGAGTATGGCAAACATTGTTGTCTGTAGTCCTGGAAAGCACCAGCTCTTGCTAGGTCAGGTGGACTGTAGGTAGCACCATGTGTCTAAGGCAGTCTGAAAAGGAGTCAGACATTTCAGTTGCTTTGCAATGTTGGGCGAGTTACCCAGGCCGTCCAATCTCCTGTAAATGGAGGAGGAGGAGGAGGATGTTCTTCAAACCTAATTCGCTTGCTCCTTTGAATGTCTGACAGACAGGGTTTCCTGCCTGGTGTTTAACTTAAACATTTAGCTTTTCATTCATTCTCTAAAATCATCAGTTTGAAGATCTTGTAATGGATTATTCTGTAGGCAAGGCTGGGGCTGAGGTACAACAGGCAGGAGAGAGGATATGACAAAATTGCAGTCTGGCACCTTTTATTTGTCATTCTTCTTCCCCCCAAAAAAACTCTTTTCACAAAATAAAATCGTCATCTTACTCTGTGCTCACATTGTACCAGCTTCTGTAAAAAAACAGAAATACCAGCCACAGAAATTTGACCTGGCACCACAGAGGCCCTTTGAACTTCAGTATTGGCTCACACATATTTCTAAACTATCCCCATTAAACTAGTGGGTATTGATTCTAATGCCTGCTGACAACTGTTAGCAATGGCGATTGCTAGGAAGTTGTTAATTATTTGGTAAGGAAATTCCAGCTCCTGACCCTGCAGGTAGATTTTAGAATTGTGGAAGGTCTGAGTGCAGCATCATCTCTTTTTTCTTTTTTTTTCTTCCTTTTTTTTTTAAACCCGTTCTGATACACAGTTTGAATGGTTTTGTTGAACAGGTTCATAGCAGGGGGTGCTGATGTGCTCTTCTTGCTTCCCGCTAGGATGTCCTAGAGGAATGGCTGAACTGTCAGCGCTCTTGGCTCTATTTGGAGCCAATCTTTAGCTCAGAGGACATCAAAAGACAGCTTCCTGTAGAAAGCAAGCGCTACCAGACCGTGGATAAGGATTGGAGGAAGATCATGAAGAATGCTAATGAAAACCCTGAGGTATGTGCCTTGATGAAAGCCAGTGCAGGTATCCCAAACTCCTTGGAGCTGTGCTCTCAGAAGGACTGTGTCTTTGAGGCATTGTTTTTGTAATGGTGTGGACATGAGCAGTGCTGTATTAACTGCCTTGCCTGGGGCATTGTGCTGGGTTTCTTCTCTTGGAACTTGACCTTTTGTTCTGGTGTAAGAACGGACAGGGTCCTTGTCTATAATGCCTTGCACCAAACTCTGCACCCTACCAGATTCCTCCTCCTCAACACACAGCCCCCCTGCCTCCTATGACTCCTGTAGCCAGCCCTGCTATGGTTGTAAGCTCCTTCAATTCCTCCCTAAGATTGACTCTTTGAGTTTTTTAGAACCATTGTTTTTGTGTCCAGGTAGCAGTGCTCTGCTCGCTTCTGTTCTCCAGTCTCCACTTCCAGGACTCCATCACCACTTGTGTTCCATATTACAAGTATTGGTGTTTAGGAGAACCCAGAAATGTGTCTGTCGCATCCACAAGAGCTGTTTCCCCTCCTTACCCACAAAGCTTACACCTCTCCAGACCCCTGAGAAAGTGTTCCTGTGCATGAGTCATTTAAACCCTATCAGTAACATCAGTGGGCAACCCAATTATCTTCACTGCCTTATCTCCCACATGCTCAGAATACTGATGCTTCCTCTGTTCTCCATTCTGTTATAGGTGATTTCTTTGTGCCCTGATCCAGCGCTACTAGAGAAGCTGCAAAATGCTAACAAACTACTCGAACTCGTGCAGAAAGGGCTGAGTGAATATCTGGAGACGAAGAGAGGCGCTTTTCCCAGGTAACCCCAAATTTCAGTGGGCTGGATCGCACTCCCTGGTTCAGAAAATATGAAAGGAGAGGCTCACTTCACTCTGCCAAGAAAGAGCAAAACCATCTAAGCTTAGGATATATTCATAAGGCTGCGAAACATAAGCAGGGCTGTGCCTTTCAATGCTGCCACCTGATGGGGAGAAAACAGGCACACACAAATGTGGTAAGTTAAGGCCAGTCTGGTAGCACCACTGCATATCTGTGCCTCATGATTTGTGTAGAAAAGATGGGGTAAAATGAAAACCTCTGGGTAACTTTGTCTCTTATTCATGAAGGAATACTTCTATTCTTTGATACTTGTTTAAACCCTCTGTGTTTGGGAATAGCCGACTTTTGCAAAGAGAGAAGTCTGTCTCTACAGAAAGGGAGATGGCTGGACTGTGGCTGCTCATCTCCTACACAAATACAAGGAGACCAGCAAGCAGTCAGAAACAGTGTCTTTAGCAAAAGGCTTGTTCCCCAGTTTGCCAGGACTTAGCCCCTGATGCTGCAGTAAAGAAAGCCTCCCCTCATGCCTTTCTCTGTGTTTGTAGGTTCTACTTCCTTTCGGATGATGAGCTGCTGGAAATACTGTCTCAGACAAAAGATCCCACTGCTGTACAACCTCACCTCCACAAATGCTTCGAGAACATTGCACAGGTAGGCAAAGCAAGCATGCCAGTGGCTTGGCCCACCTTTGGAATGTTGGTGTCACGGGAACTTGGAGGTGTTCTGAGGTCTGGAGCAGTGTTCACATTCTACTGTTGGAAATGTGTCTCCTGGGAACCTTTAACTGTATGTAGGCATCGCAAGGTGCTGCCTGTCCTGGAGTGGGATTCAATCAACCTCACTTTAGACATTTCGAAGCCAGACTTGTGCCCATGAACTGGGCACTCTTAGTTGTCCTTCAGAAAATGGGAGTAAAATAGGCATCTGCAAAGGGCAACTTAGAGAAATCCACTTAGATATCCATCTCAGGAAGAGAGGACACTCCCTTTGGAGATGTCTGTCCATCCCACCATGGAGGCCAAGAGAAATAGCTCTGACTTAGCTGTCTACTTGCAGGCACCCTGTTAGGATGGAATCCCACTCTTGCTGACAGCCTCAGAAGGGACAAGGAGTGAACAAGCCTGAACTGAATTTAGTTTCTGCCTTCACCCCTACTTAGGAGCTGGAGTTAACCTGGCTATTTTTCCTTTTTGTTATTCCTAATAGACTTCAGACTCCATAGCTAGTCACAGCTCGCACCACCACAATACTCAGACGGTAAAACCAATCTCCTAGTCATTAGTTTGGAAAAATAGAAAGGAAATTGAACTGGAAACCTGGTGCAAAGCCATTGGAATAAATAAGGGGACTTTCAGTGATATGCTGGGGCACCGGAGAAGCTGTTAAAGTTTTACTCTTAAAACCAAGCACTGTGACCTCAAGGGAAATGATTTGAATCTACAGAATTGAACAGGAGTCAAGGGTTTGAATCCTAGACAGGCAATGAGAAATGTTCATCCTACCTATAATTTGATTTGCTTCACTCAAGTTAAACCAGCAATGTGAATCTCTTGTTTTCATACAATCATCTTCCATTATTTGGAGAGGTCGTTTTGCGCGTCTGTCGCACACTTTTTTATCGCTGCTGACAACCAAGCTTGGCACCAGGTTTATAATGAGCAAACACTGGTACAGCCTGGCTGTCCCCCAGGGGCAGGAAGGCAGGATAGAAAGGAAATCCTCCTCTCACATCTCCTGTTGCGCGTCTTCCATTAGCTGAAGTTCCAGGAGGACCTGCAGATCACACACATGTACTCTGCTGATGGAGAGGAGGTGAAGCTGTTTACTCCCGTCCTTCCCACTGAAAATGTGGAAGACTGGCTGCTGGAAGTGGAAAAATCTATGAAGGCCAGTGTACGGGACAACATAGAAAAATCAATTGGTGTCTATCCAGAGGTAAGAGTTTTATCACAGACCGGCAGGTCTCTGATGTCTTGTTTCCAGGCTTGCCATAGAGGTCACCAGTGATGGGGCTGATGAACTTGGAATATTCTACAAGAATATTCTGTTCTATTCTACTTTCAAAATACAGCCTTTAATCCAGTTGTGTGTTGGTCAAGTGCAGAATGTACAGCTGAGCAAGAAGCTCATGGTCCAGAGGAATGCAAACAAAAATGTATGAATCCATATCTCTTTGTCTCTCCAGATGGCTTCCTCTTTATCAGGATCTTCTCCTTCAGCTCTCATGCGTCACACAGTTGTTAGGGGCTGGTAAAAGTAACCAAGGCAGTTGTTGGCTTCTGTCAGTGCATCTTGGCTTTGGTTTCTGTGTAAAAGCTATGCTGGTATAAAGTATAAATTTCTAATTGGTTAGGTCTAAGGAGAGGGAAAGGTTGAAAAACAAAAAGGGCTCAGATATTTCTGTT
This sequence comes from Pachyramphus minor, assembly GCA_013397135.1. Lineage (NCBI taxonomy): Eukaryota > Metazoa > Chordata > Aves > Passeriformes > Tyrannidae > Pachyramphus > Pachyramphus minor. The sequence goes on from VYXB01002933.1 coordinate 914,191, forward strand.
ATTCAGACTGAAAATTTGAAAGTAGGAAAATTGGAACAGACCAGAGGAGGGAAAACATTCTTTTGGGTCTTACAAGTTCCTGCTCTTCCCCTGCTGTTGGCTACTTTTAACAGGTTACTGCAGGTGGCATAGTGGAGAGAAGGTACCTGCTGTACCCAGTGTCTGAAGAAAATTTCTTCACAGCAACAGGAGGGTTAAAAAGGAAAGACTCTTACACAAGAACTCAGTTCTTAATTGTTAATCATGCATCTCAGAGCAAGAGGACGCAGAAATCAGTCAATCAATCAATCAATCAGTCATTGTATTACCACCATTTCCCCCCTTTTTTCCCCTATTTTTTTCTGTTTTAAGACTCCACGCACTACATGGGTCTTGGAATGGCCTGGCCAAGTGGTCATTGCTGGCTGCCAGATTTTCTGGACAAAGGAAGTGTCTGAAGCTCTGGAAGCTGGAGATTTGTCTGACAGGCTTTACCCACAGCTAAGTACTCAGGTATGAAAATGAATGAAAGGGTGAGATTTTGCCAGATGAAGACTTTTGAATCATCAGATCTTTGATAAGTTATAAATATGACCAGGATCATACTGTGGGGGAAACAGAGACACAGTTTTACATAGCACCATTCAAAACAGGTGGAAAAACAGGTTCTTGTCTTCTTAATCATTAGGATATTTGTCATCATAAACCTCAAATAATGTAGGACTGATAATATGATCATTACCTGAAGACAATAACAAAGTGAAAGGTAACTTCTCCAGGGTCACCCAAGAAGTTAAAGGTGAAGGAGAAGAGAAGTGATGGACAGTGGATGAAACTGCATCTTTTGTGTCTGTTCCATGCATCCAACCACACTTGATACCTGGGAGTTATTAGCTCTGGGCCTCATCATGGCTCTAATTCTTTCTTTTCACCTGAATATGGTAATGGTGTAGACAAAAGTCAGGTCTGAGCCAGCCCTGAGTAGTATTTGGATTCTTAGCAATCATTTGTACCTCTGACAAGAGAAAAGGCAGGAGTGGCCCTGACACAGCCTATGATCTGAGTTTTAGCATGCCATAAGTTTGATTGCATTGTGTTAGTACAGCCTGGATTTTTGAATTAATTGCTTCAGAGAACTTTCTTTTCCTTCCCCAGCTGGGTGATTTGGTTTCCCTTGTCCGTGGAAAACTGTCCAGGATGCAGCGAGCAGTGTTGTCAGCTCTTATTGTGATTGAGGTCCATGCCAAGGATGTTGCAGCAAAGCTGATTGAGGAGAATGTAACGAGCATGAATGATTTTGAGTGGATCTCCCAGCTCAGGTTAGAGAGCTTTGCTATTGAACCTCACCTGGTCTCTCTGTCCAGCTGTGTCCATGACAAATGGGAACAGAAGTCTGTACCACCTGTAAGCAGTAGTCCTGAGTTACCTCTAACATGAGGAGTGGGCTTAAAGTCTGCTAAGGATGCTAGTTCTAAGACGTCTGAGATAGACCTAGTTTTGATGGCATCCACTTTGGCAGTATAGACTAACCTGTACCATGATGTTTCATTGTGAAGAGACCATCCTCCTGCCCAAGGAGTGCAATGCTTGATCTCAGGTCCTGTGAGAACTCCTGTCCACCCTGTTGTGTTACCTTATGCCTTCTTCTCTCAAGAGTGAAATCCCTTGAAGGGCAGGTCTCCATATCTGCAGGCTGTAGTCTCATGAGCTGCTGTTTTATATGCCAGCCAGTGTTCATCTTTCTGCTGTCATGTTCACTCATCATTAGGTACTACTGGACAAGGGAGGACCTGTACATCAGAGCAGTCAATGCTGAATTTATCTATGGCTATGAGTATCTGGGAAACACTGGACGTCTGGTTATCACACCCCTCACTGACAGGTAAGGACGTTGTTTTCTGGGTAACGTGTATCTTTTTTCTCTTTTCCCTTTTTTTTTTTCCCTTCCTTTCTGGATGAGCAGAATTAAACCAAGGATCTGACCAAGCAGATCCTACTGCTTAATGTATGTAAATAGAAACCATTTGTACAGTAAAGTACTACCTGAGATGAGGGCATAGGAACACCCTGGCATTGGTAACTACTGTATTCCTAGTGATCAGTGCTCAGGCTGATTGCTTCCACTCTCCTAATTCTTAATGTAGTTCTCTGACTCATATAAAATGCCCACCTGATAGCTAAGGAGCTCTTCCAGAAGCCAGCAGATAGCATCTAGTACTCTAGGATATGCAGCAGAAATAACACTTTTACCTTTTTGTAACTGTCCTTTTTCTGCAGAGTGAATTTGTAGCCAGTGGCGGAAGGATTTATCCGTGCAGGCCCCCATGAATACTAATCAAGGCCACATAGCTATCTCCTTTGCAGAATGCTGCATATCAAGCAGTTTTGCAGAATAACGAATGATGGATTCCTCCTTGTATCCAGCTGGACAGATCATATGTCTCCCGTACTGAAATCAGTAGTACAAATGCTTTTTTTTCAGCATGTGGTCTCTTCTTTGTTGTAGGTGTTACCTGACACTTACAGGAGCTCTGCACCTGAAATTTGGAGGAGCACCTGCAGGACCAGCAGGAACAGGCAAAACAGAAACGACAAAAGACCTGGGCAAAGCACTAGCAATCCAGACTGTAGTGTTCAACTGCTCTGACCAACTCGACTTTATGGCAATGGGAAAGTTTTTTAAGGGACTAGCCAGGTACAGTGAAATGGTGCATATCATTATTGAGGAGTGGGTAGGATCCAGGAATGCTGGCCACTGGGAATTGGTGGGTATTTTGCACAGCAGCCCAAAAGAACAAGCAAAGCCCTAGTAAGGGGATCAATGAGTTCCAGAATAACTAAGGTTACAAAATTCCAACCAGAAAGGAGAGACAGTTGATCCAATTAAAAAAAAAAAAAAAAAGAGATCCTGTTTATTTAAGGCAAAATTAAAATGCTTTGCACTAATCCACAATGCACTAATCCACCTGTGCAAATGTTTGCAGCTTTGGCCTTTATTTTAATATCATACTTGTTGAACTGAGATTCAGCCCACAAGCTGCTTAATCTTAAGAAGAAGAGAATCTGCTGAGAATATTCGAAATTGAGCAGCCAAGAGAGACTGCTCTAAGCCCTGAGGGATCTTCTCAGAGAGGCTTCTCTCTTCTCTATATTTCAAACAGAGCTGGTCCAATTAGTCTGTTGCACACTGGTGAATCTGAATTAGTTACTCCAACAAAAGCGTTATTCTTTTCTCAGATGTTTTCTTTGTAAGTAATTTAACTTCTTTCTTAAGCCATGCCTTGTGGGAAGATCACCTTCCTCATATGCATGCTTCCAGCTGTATACATAGTCTTCCAAATTCTAAAAGATGGACTTAAGAGTTGTCTAAATTGTATCTGCTACATTTACAACTCAGGTACAAACCAGGAATTCAACATGGCACCTCTTTAAATCTGAAATCTGTAACAAGCAGAATTTGTCCCAGGCTGTAGAATCAGATATTGCCATGGTCACTCATCACGTGGCCTGGGATGCAAAGTCAGGGTGAGGGGCTGCAGCTCCTTCCACTGTCCCAGGACCCTGTGGCTGTGTCATTACCTGCCATGGGACATTATGGGCCTTTTGGGTTCACTTCTAGTCTCTGTTTTGCCTACCCAGTATGTGGATTTGTAATTTCTAGATCTAGCTGAACTTTTGATTGCAAGTTTGCTCCTGTGGGGTGTTCCTGACTCCCTTCATCTTTCGTTCCCTGCCCAGCTCTGGTGCGTGGGCTTGCTTCGATGAGTTCAACCGCATCGATATCGAGGTCCTCTCTGTCGTGGCCCAGCAGATCACAACCATCCAGAAAGCACAGCAGCAGAGGGTATGTAAGGAACATGTGGATGCAAAGGCAGACAAAAAAAATCTCCACTTGAGCTAGTTCAGGCAAGTCCTTGTCCCTGCACATACCTTCATGGAGGACTGCTTCACTTCACTGCTCAGGGGTGACTTGGACATCCTTAAGCTTGGAGAGGTTTGAACAATGTCCTGGCTATGGTGCATCATACCAGACCATTACGTAGTCAGCATGCTGGGGGGCAGGGTTTGTAACCCATGTGTGTGCTGCCACAGTTGCCCACAGGCTGAAGTAAATCTCAGCTTGAGCTGCAGTGCTAGCAGACCTTGGTGCGGGAGACACTCTGATGCAGGTCCACTGAGCTGATAAAAATCAGAGCTGTGATAAAGGCAGCCAGTGTTCTGCCATGAACTGCTCAGCACCCAGTTTGTCTAAATGTGTTATCCAAGCTTTGGTGGATTCACAAAACTCAGTATGTGCAGAAAAATGCATATTCGTGCACAAACAGAGTTGCAATGGAAAGTGAATTTTTTTGGCTTTAATGGAGACTCAGCTGTCAGCCAGTCTAGCAGCCAGTCTGCTTTGTTCTCTGGAGGCTGAGAAGGGTTAAGATCTGAATCTCCTTGACTTTGGCTTGGAATTAGAAACTTGCTCTCCGTAAATTTTTCTGCATTACTTTATCCCCAGTCTGAAATTACTACCTACACAGCTTTAAAAAGGATTTAGGTTTCTCTTTGCCCTTTTTGCCATGAATTAATTCAGGTCTGATCTCTACTGTGAAATAAATGGAAAGATGTTTGTTTACAGCTGGAGAGTTAGAAAGAAGTCTGTTCAAGAGTCAGAAAAAAATTTATCCTATCAGTAAATCTTCCATGAGCCCAGTTTCTTATACAGGGAAAAATAATGCTGGTAATACTGGATTCCTGCAGTGGGACCAGATTGAGTCACTACAGTTGTGGGCAGCTGTGTGTGTACGTGCTTGATAATTTAACTACTAAAAGCCATTGTTGTCTTCGTGGAAGATTCTGCTACATTATTTAATTTGTAGGTCAGGCTCTCTTCTTTGAGGATGATCATATTTGTAATTTTCCAGGTGGAGTCCTTCATATTTGAGGGCACAGAGATCCCACTGGTGCCATCCTGTGCCGTCTTCATCACAATGAACCCGGGGTATGCTGGGCGTACTGAACTGCCTGATAACCTGAAGGTGAGGAGGAGAGGCTGCAGAGACAGAAAGCAGAGGGGCAACACAAGTGCTGCAGGCTACCTGGACCCACCAGTGTGTCTATGGCAAGGGTTAGGAGGGAACACTTCTGGAAAGTTTCTAAACTTTGAGATTTGAAACACAACGCATAAGCAAATGGCACTCCTCAGATTGCAGTCTGCTGACAGGTGTCAGGCACACTCATGCTGTGATCTCTAAACAGTCTGGGATAGATACTCAGCCTTTCTAGTTTGCTAGGCAAAAAGCAAGAAGCAATAGATTTTTGATCTTGTATTGGATTTGTGTTTCAGGCCCTCTTTCGTCCTGTGGCTATGATGGTCCCAGATTACTCCATGATTGCTGAGATCTCACTCTACTCCTTTGGGTTTAATGAAGCCAAAGTCCTTGCAAAGAAGATCACCACAACATTCAAACTATTGTCAGAGCAGCTCAGCTCCCAGGTAGATGCCTTAATGTCCATGAATGTTTTTTTTAAATATGAGGCTTTCTCAACCTCAGCACGAAATGCCTCAGTAGTTCTCTTGGTGCCTTGTGATAGCATTTCTCAAAAAGGTTACCATATCCCTTCTTCATCTTCCTTCCTCCTTTCTAACTCTCATTTCTGCACCTGTGGCTGGACTTGCATTCAGCTTAAGTCTTAGACAGGATTACAGTGTCAGGACAGTTGAGCCAAGCAGCCCTGCCTGCTTTTCCTTCCATCTAGGATTTTTCATCATGCAATTATTAATGTCTTTTTCACTTGTAGTCTGTACAGCTGAGGACTAGTTAGTTCTTTAAAGGATCCTGAGAGCAGACTTGGATGCGGAAGTTGTGCTGAAGGCATAACTCTCATTTTGTTTTCCTACCTGCTAACTGAGTGCATGCATAGGTTTCCTCTTTTTTAGGTGGTGCTTCTGTGTCTGATGACATTGTTTCCTCTGTGCCCTTTCCAGGACCACTATGACTTTGGGATGAGAGCTGTGAAGACTGTAATCTCAACAGCTGGCAACCTCAAAAGAGAGAATCCTGATATGGATGAGGTAAATGTGCTTGCCATAGACTAACACGGCCTCATAAGAGAGGAATGATCTCTGAAGTCCTGAGTTCTTTAATCCTTGCAGGAGCTTATCTGCCTGCGGGCTATTAGGGATGCCAACGTACCCAAATTCCTGCAGGATGACCTCAAGCTCTTCAATGGTATTGTCTCAGATTTATTTCCAAACATCAAAGAAACACCTGTTGATTATGGCATCCTGGAAGAAGCCATCCGCAAATCCTGCATCCAAGCGAATCTGAAGGATGTCGATGGTGAGAGAAAAGGCTCTCCACAAGCTCACTCTGGGCCTGGGCTTTCAGTCCAGTGTGCTGTCCTAGGAAAGAGATGTGCTCCCAGACCCACTGTGCATCATCTTCCTCTACAGGTTTTGTGACTAAGGTCATCCAGCTGTATGAGACCACTGTGGTCCGTCATGGCCTTATGCTGGTGGGACCAACAGGTTCTGGGAAGACAAAGGTACGGGCGAGACACTGTGCTGGGCCCAGCAAACCATCACCCACCTGGTGATGCAGAGGTTTAAGTTTCACAGAAGACTCACTCTGGCATCTCCAGCTTCTCTCAGATAGAAGTCTGGGCACAAAGATGCTGCTTGTTAGTACTGATTTATAGCCGTGGGAAAGTATATTACTGGTTCACTTTTTGAGTTGTGAGATTAGAACAAGGCTTATTAGCTCTGCTGCAGAGCTTTAAGGCTGAGACATGCTTTGACATCTCGAGGTGCTTCCGGCCTCTTGCACGGGAGATCTAACTTCCTCCTCCCCTGCATGTAGAATGCTTTGCTTCTGTGCTTTTATTTCAGCCAGGCATCTTCTTACTATGATATTACTCTCTGCTCTGTCTCCTTTCTCACTGTGTTTTGAATGCAGTTGCTGTGAGAGCAAGAGGCTTTGTCATCCTGGGGCCATGGCAGTTCACTCTCTGGCTGTCCTGCTTTTGCAGAGTTATGAAGTCCTGGCAGCTGCAATGACATCACTGAAAGGTCAGCCTGCAGCCAGTGGTGGGAATTACGAAGCAGTCAACTACTTTATACTGAATCCCAAATCCATCACAATGGGCCAGCTTTATGGAGAGTTCAACTTGCTAACGCATGAGTGGTAAAGTACAAAACCTTCTTTCCTCCCTTCCAGACGGAAAACACTTTCCTGGTCTTGAGCGTCTTCTCTTCAAGGCTGAGAACCGTTTAGGGTGGTGGTGCAAAACCAGAAGCGATCAAGTCCTTATCCTCACCAAGCTACAATAGCCAGTCACGGAGATTTAAGCTGACATCTTTTATTGTGTGCTTGGCCCGTCTGCCAGCACATGCCCAGACAGTTCCTGCAGCTCAGCTCGCAGCATTAACTGCGTAACAATAATTCAATAGCTTTGGAGCACATGCCCCTGCTCTAAGATACAGCAGCTTAAAAACACTTGCTTTGCTTCTGAAGAAAAGTGACCTCTGTACTGTGCACTTGAATTGTTCTGTGTAAATGCACTGGTAGCCTTGAATGATGAGGAATGACTTTCAGGCATAAAGAGGCATTTCATTCCCGTTACCAGGGCTCCTGCTTGCATGGTTTGGAAACAAGAACCAGTGGCTCATTTGGCCTTTTGCAGCCAGGTTCTACTGCTTATGTTTTCATAAATGACCTGAAGTTGACTTTGCAGCTCACTTTATCCGGAATCTAAGGTGTGAGAAGCAGTGTGAATCTCCCTTTGGCCCTGTCAGCCAGCACTTGCTTAGGGGCAAAGCTAAAGATTGTGTTCTGTAAAATGAGGGAAACTAAATATATATGAAGCTAGCTACCTCTAGGAGAAGTGCAAGCAAGTAAACATCACTGATGCTGAGACCAGAGCTTCCCGACTTAGAATCTGGTATATATTTACTGAAGGACATTTTATAGGATGTTCCAATTAAGCTCAACAGTTTTATTTATGATGTGACTCTACTCAAGGGCAGCACACAGGCACATCAACATGACAAAAAGAAAAATACAGCAGCCATGTAAAATGTATTTACAGACAAATCCATCTGTTTTAATCAGCTGAGCTTTAGAACAGACTGTTTCCCCTTGATCTCAGTAACAATACCCTGGAATTCACTAGCATTATAAAAATAACAAATAATTATTTAATAGCAGGAGTGGAGTCTATCCAGGGTCGAATGGAAATTGCACTCCAGGTTTCTATGTATAGATTAAGTTCTTGCTGTCAACAGCCAGCATTCCTTGTGTCTGCTCTCCTGTTCACCAGCCCCAGCACCACCTGGGTTCCCAGGCAGTTGAGGATGGGGAACTTCAGTTATAAAAAGGGTAGGGACATGCCCTTTAGTATGGATTTATCCTTGTAACCCGAGTCTGCCTTTATACTTGGTGGAGAAAAAGAGGCAACTCCAGAGAGCAGATGACCTGCCTATGACCTGAACTGGATGATAGCAAGGCCTCTTTACTCTTTATTGAGGACAGAGATGTTAAAGGGAAGCCTGATGTTTTATAGTTAAATGACATGAATTCCAGATCCTAGTGCCCAAAGACATTGTTTCATGGTGTCACTCAGGCTGAGATGTTTGTCTCAGTCAAAAAAGGAATGAAGTGGACCTTTAATGCAGTTCATCAATAAGGGAGGCACAGGTATCCTTGAGCAAATGAACCAGGGTAATATTCTGGCTCTGCTGCCTTACGTGGTGGAAGCTCTGCCATTGATTTCAGCAAAACCAGAATAAGCCAAGCCCTGCCTTCCTCCCACCTTTCAGGACAGATGGGATCTTCTCCACACTCATCCGTCGGGGAACTGTGGCCACTGACAACACAAAGAAGTGGTATATGTTTGATGGGCCAGTTGATGCTTTGTGGATTGAGAACATGAACACAGTGCTAGATGACAATAAGAAGCTGTGCCTCAGCTCAGGGGAAATCATCAAGATGACAGAGGTAACTCATCCCTCTTGCTTTTGCTGCCTGTTGTCTGTACTCCTCCCTCCCAGTGCTGAAAGATGTATCAAAAATGAACAAGTCCTTATCCTTCCTTTTGTTTTACAATTATCAGAGCATGACCATGATGTTTGAAGTCCAGGATCTGGCTGTTGCTTCCCCTGCCACAGTTTCCCGCTGTGGCATGGTTTACCTGGAACCCAGCATCTTGGGGCTGGAGCCCTTCATTGAATGCTGGCTGAAAAATATCCCAGAAATCATGCAGCGCTTCTCACAGAAACTAGCATCTCTCTTCGAGAGATTCCTCAAGGTGAGCTACTCTGCCATTCCAGCCTTTCCAGGGCTTCAAGCTTGTCAGCTTGCATATCAACCAGCACAGACTTGTCAAGGCCTGGATTTAATAGCCATTGTGGGAGCAGTTCAGACTACCAGCATACAAACTGCTCTGTGAATTTTCTGGGTTTAATAGAGGTTGCTCACTGATCCCTGTAGATGTGACTTCGTCTTATTGGTCATTATAGTTTATTTCATTTTAAAATTATCTTCTGGACAAAATGTGCAGCTCCAGGGAGAAAGTTGTACAAACCTGTCTTGTTATTTCTGCTCTGCTGCTAAGCCATTATTATAATGAGTAACCTGGAGACACAAAGGAAAGCTCTGAAAGGAGCAAACCATTTAACAGCAGTGATGCCACAAGATTCACATCGCTGTTGTGCAGAACCAGAAGGCAGCCCCAGAGGTTTCTTGGGGTTAAGACTGAACCTAGGGGTTTGACTGGCTTTTTTCCAATCAAAACAGTGATACTTGGGATGCAGTTGGAAATGGCAGCATTTTCAGTCCCTATCCCTGCTAAACATAGCATGAGGGAAAAGGTAAAACCAAAAACAGCTGGGCTGGGTGGTGATACTGAGCTGTTCCTGCCTTTCCTTACAGGATGCCATCGACTTTGTCCGGAACTCTGTGAAGGAGACAATTACCTCAACAGACAGTAACCTCACAAGGAGCCTCCTCATGCTCTTGGAATGTTTGTTTCAGCCTTTCATTCCAATTAAGGTAGGATTTTGCTACCTCTTTTGCTATCATTTGTGCCTGTAACTCTTAAGGACACCAAGTCATGCGGAGGGTTAGTCACCAGAGAATAAGATGTTGATGCAGAAAGGTCATGCTGTAGCTCATCTACAGGGCAGAAGTAATACAACATCCTGCAAAGCACAGGTAAACCTGGAAGGATTATGCTCTGCCCACTGAAGAAACAAAAGATAAGCTCCATGCCTACCAGACTGGAGGGCAGAGGTTCACTTTTATTTATAGCAGAGGGAATTGGAGAATAAGTGGAAAGCAGAGATCAGAGCTGAGCAGCGATGCACTTCAGATTGCAGGTCCTTCGAGAATTAGTACTGAAGAAGGCTGGACAATTTTCAAATTAAAAACCCAAGACTAAATTCTTCTGCTAGCTCCTGTTGAGTTAGTTAGTTCAGCAAGGGGAGTCTCTCAAGTACACTAATAAAACAACAAATTTTAATCCACAGAATATATTAACAAGGCCTGTGAAAAGCTGGCTAGAAAAAGCTAATTATGAACAAATTAAGAAGAGTCTGGGTTTTGTGTGCCTTAACCCTGGCTGAGAACTTTTGTTCTGCTTGTCTCTGGTTCTAAGGGAATTAAGACGATTCCCCGGGAGAAGGCCGCTCGTATGGGAGAGCTGGTTGAACCCTGGTTTATATTTGCCTTGATCTGGAGTGTAGGCGCTACTGGAGATGCCCGAAGTCGCATGGCCTTCAGCTCGTGGCTCAGAAATAAGATGGCAAAGGAAAAGGTGAGCAAAGGAAAAGCAGATCCTCTCTCATTATACAGGAATTAATAATGACGGATGGTGGTCAGAACTTCTTGAATGCCTGGAGGCTTTGGATGGACTTCCTCTTGGCATCTTGGCTGTTCCCTTTAAGTCTGCCTCAAGCTTAAAGGGACCACTGGAGCTGGAAGTTCTGAGAGACACCTGAGACCCCTTGGCCTGAGCAGCATCCCATTAGCAAGGTTTTCCCTGAAGTAGTGCAGATCCTCCTGTGAGTTCAGCTGAGTGGCAACAAGATTCACCACAGCTTTTTTCTCACAGATCCAGTTACTTTTCCCAAAAGAAGGACTGGTTTATGACTATAAACTGGATGATGCTGGGCTTAGCAATATGGAAGAGGATGTGGATGAAGAGGTCATTAGAGAGGTAAAGTATTTCACCTCCAAGATGGGTAGTCTGGGGGAGGGACCAGGAAGCAGCAAAGTCCTGGAGGATTCGGTAGGATTCTCTCATCAAGGGCAAATGAGAAAGGCCTATAGGAACCAAACAAGAATGTTTAATCAAAATTAAGCTTTTTGCTGAATCAAAAAGGCAGCTTTTTGCCCTCAGGATTGTGAGGGAGAGATGTGACTGCCCCCTCTAAGCAGACTCATATCTTTCAGGTGCACTGGGAGGTGTGGCTGGACCCCACAGCAAAGTTCACCATGGTTCCAGATACCAACTTCTGTGATGTTATTGTGCCCACAATGAATACAGTCTGCATGGCATATCTGCTGGAGCTGTTGCTCACCAACTATAAGCCAGTATGTGCCCAGCCTTGTCTCTGAATTTTTGATTCAACCTTTTCCTCTCCCAGTGCAGTCAGAACTTAACAGCTACCTGACACTTTGAGATTATTTGCCGCTCCCATTGATTTTTATTTCTCTGCTCAAAATCTGTGCTTAAGCCCTAAGAATTCTCCATTCAGTCCCCAGGCACTGTGCCAGTGCCCCGAAAGCATGTCAGGACTCATTTGTTTAATGGAAATGCATCAATTGCTAGATAGCCCATCACCTCCCCTCTTTACCTGTTTTCTACAGTTCGATTTCATGCTTCTCTGGTTGGATTCCATCCACACCAGGTGATCTGTTGGGCAGCTGACCTTACAGAAGAAACAAGCCCAACCTTTTAATTCCTAAGTGAGCAGTAACTTGCATTTCCTCCAAATGTGAGAGTGTTGGGAAACATAGACTGCTTGTCTGGTGTTTTGCTGCATTGCTGATTGTGCTTCCAGATTCTCTGCATTGGTCCCACTGGCACCGGGAAGACTCTCACAATTACGGACAAGCTTTTGAAGAACTTGCCTAACAAATACATCACCCACTTCCTGATGTTTTCAGCACGCACCTCTGCTAACCAAACCCAGGATCTCATTGACAGCAAACTGGATAAGAGGCAAGATTCCTTTCTGTGTATGCAAAAGCAGCATCCCTGAGCTCAGTGTTTCTGTCAACTTGGCCATTAAATTTCATCCCAAGACCTGAAGGGGCTGCAAGCATGTGCAGCTGTGAATAACAAATAGAACACACAGCACATCTGAGCTGGGATTGTGAGAGCCAGTAAAAGCTTAATATAATGGCAAGAAAGTGAGAAGGATTAGTGAGGGTCTGTAAGAGTTGCTCCAATTCTAGTTATTCCAGAAATACTACATTTCACAGCACAGGTGTTTGCAAACCCTGGTGTGGGATCTTTGTAGAAAGTGATGAAGGGAGAAAATGTGGCTGCCCACCCGCAGTCCCACTCCCCACAGTTAACAGCTTCCATTTGCCTTCCTGGTTAGCCACTGCTTTGAAGTTTCCAACAGATTCATGGGCTCAAGTTTTGCTTTTACTTGCACCCATTTATTCACTGACATTGTGCATAAGTAGACAGAATTTCACTTGTGTTTGGAAAGATGCCAGTGCCTCAAACATTGCTCCAGACCATTTTCATATAAAGGCCCTTATAAAGGAGTTTATTAAGTGTAAGAATAGCTGAAACTATTGACTCAGGAAACATCTGGAGGAAAAAAAGAGTGCTTTTGGATCAAGATAGGAGTACCTTTGCAATAGGAATTGTCCTGTGTCCTTACATGGGTTCTCTCCTTACAGGCGGAAGGGTGTGTTCGGGCCTCCAGTTGGTCGGTACTTCATATTTTTTATTGATGACTTGAACATGCCCATGCTGGAGCAATATGGTGCTCAGCCACCCATCGAGCTGCTGCGGCAGTGGATGGACCACCGGGGCTGGTACGACCGGAAACAGATCGGTATGACCCAGATCCTGAGCCCAGAGCTCTTGGCGAAAGTTGTCCTGTTAGATACCTGTACCTGCTGCGGAGATCTGTGGCCAGGGTTTTCAGCTACAACTTAGCATTCATTCCTGATTTTGCACTCTTCAAGGTACATTTAAGCATCTGGTAGATATTAATTTTGTCTGTGCCATGGGACCTCCTGGAGGGGGAAGGAATCCTGTCACTCCACGCTTCACTCGCCATTTCAACTACCTCTCCTTCACTGAGATGGATGACAGCAGCAAGAAGACTATCTTCTCCACCATCCTTGGAAGCTGGATGGGTAAGTCCTACAGAGAACTGCCACCATCTCCTCATGCAGGAAGTCACCCTGCTGATAAGGAGGTTGAAATGGAAGGGATTAATACTGATGATCTGATCAAAGTGTTGGAAGCTGCAACTTGCAGTCACTTGAAGATGCTTTTGGGAAAGTGTTGTATGAATCTTAGCAAACAGAGAACTCATACACTGTTTAATCTCAGGGCCAAACTGTGCTGGTGCAAATCAGCAAACCAGCTTTAGCTTGCACTGTATTGTAAGGTATCATATAGCCTGAGCCTTTCAAAGAGGATTTCATTTGTGATGGATGATGCAGATATCCTTCACCTCAGCAGATAAAGCTGGAACTCGGGTTTGTTGTCTTTTTCTAGATGGACTCCTAGGAGAAAGAAGCTACAGAACTCCAGTGCGTAAGTAAGAGCAGAAAGATGAGAGAGACAGTGAACAGAACAAGCTGATGGGCACAGCATGGCATAGCTTACCTGTGCTTTCAGCAGACACTTGCCCAGACAACAGCCTTCAGTGGAAGCAGAGCCTTCTGTTATTCTCCATCTGCTGCAGCCTGTGGACAGCTGAGCAGGGTGGATCTCAACATGGTGCTACAGCCACCCAGAAAAAAGGGTTCATTTGGAGTGAAATGAGTCCTCTTGTATTTGACAGGGTGGGAATTTCGGATCATCTTTTTAAATGTGCCCTCATCTGCAAATCTGCCAGTAGAAAGGAATGAGAATAGTCAGCTATGAGAGAAGCAAAGCAGAGCTTTCTGGATGCTTGCAATATTCACAAGCCCCAGTACCTGGCTGTGAGCTCAGGGGCACACTGAAACATCTAGATGTGATTTAAAGAGAATTAGGGAACTTTGGAAATAATGCAAAAAAGTGCAAAATGCTAAGGTGTCACAGGGCTCTACTTCTTAAGGAATGTTTGTAACAAACTTCATTGAGAGAAAAAAATTATGCTCTGAAACTGGCAACTGTGTTTAAATCCTGCCAGACTATTGCATAAGAAATTATTCCTCAGTGGCTTTGCATTTTCTGAGCATAATGATTTGCAGGGAGTTTAGCTAAGGGGGCACTCACACCTTCTAGTATAAAAGTAGCTGAGACTCCACTGTGGGAGTATAAGGAAGGAGAAGGAAAACCTGTCTGGAGTATTTCAGGTGGGCATCTGCCTTTCTGGCAGTGTCTCCTCTGTCTCTGTGGGGTGTGAAGTTTTTACATTGCAGAATCATTGTGATGTGTTCCATCCCCAAATCTGGTTCACATAAGTTGAGAAACTCGTTGGAAACTGTCCACTACAGTGAGCAGGTGCTTGGTCAGGTCCCTCACAGTCTTTGCAGAAGAAAACAGGCAAAAGTGTGTTCCTCCCCAAGCACCTCTGCCACTCAGTGCCGCCTTCCTGCACTGATGGGACCTTCTTAGCCCAGAGTCACCACTCTGGCATCCTCTCCAACTTCCTCTGTCTTTATCTGAGGAGCAGTTGCAGTCAAAGACTTGAACGAGCCCTTGGTGGATGCCACTATCCATGTGTATTTGACCATCACATCCCAGCTGCTGCCCACACCAGCAAAGTCCCATTACACCTTCAACCTGAGAGACCTCTCCAAGGTGTTCCAGGGCATGCTCATGGCTGACCCCAGCAAGGTCGAGGTGAGTCCTCCCATCTGCACAGCTGTGCGACCCAGAGGAAGACCAGAAATGCTCCAGCTGAGACCTCGTGGTCAGGCCTGCAAGCAGGCTTCAATTTCCCATTGAGGCTGCATTTTGGTATTACTCAATGAATTTGGTGGCCCCCACTTTGGCTGTTGTCTGGTACGAGTAGAAAACAGACCCCCCCCTTTCGCCTCAGCCCTTCCTTGTTGTGGAAGCAGGTGAGTCAGTACAACACAGCCCTCCCAGGGCTGGATGGAGCCATAGGGGACCAGACAGGGGCAGAGGTGATGTCCTGTTACCTGCTTGTGTCAGTGGAGGCTTCTGCCCTTTTAGGTCTCCTGAGGAACTTACTCTGGCTCCAGCCTGGCCAGTAGAGATTGATTTATCACAGGAAGTAGTTAGGATCCTAGTTCTGTGCTACTAGCCAAATAAAAGGATGCTCCCAGAAAACACAAGAAAACTGTAAAAATTAAATCAAACTGGAGAAAGATAAGAGCAAAGAACACAAAATTTAAATCTCTCAAAGAAAGCCCAACGTATGGACAAATAGAGGGGGGAATTAGCTGAAGCTGTAATGAACCCTCTGCCAAGCAGCTGTTTTGACAAGAGTTGATTTTGAGAGAAGGGAAAGCAGCTTCCTCCGCCCAGTTCTTTCTCCACTCCAGCTACCTTCTAGCAGGAGTGGAGCTGGCCACATGCTGGGCAGGAACCAGCTTTCCTGACAGTGATGCTCATAACACTTCTCTGCTTCTCTCATGGGGGCTGTTTTGTTGGGATTTCCTACCAGAACAAAGTGGACCTGCTGAGACTGTGGTACCATGAGAGCTGCCGGGTGTTCTGTGATCGCTTGGTCAACGAGGAGGACCGGACCTGGTTTGACAGCCTAATGAGGAAGAAGATGGAGGAGTTTGGCACCACTTTTGAGGAGGTCGTCCCCTTCCAGCCAGTTCTGTTTGGGGACTTCATGGAGCCAGGTGCCAATGTCAAACCATACAAAGCAATTGACAGCCAGGAAAAGGTAAGGATCCTGGGAATCATGATGTGAACTGTGTTCACATCTTCCAAGGCTTTTGTAAACAAAGGAAAACAGTTAATAGTGATGATGGAGCTGCTGTAATTGAAGGTGTCTGGAACAACAAACCCTCCCAGGGCTCTCCTGTGAACTCCTACCCTATACATGGATAGTAGCTGTATTTGGCACAATGGGAAATTGAGGTGGAACAAGCTGTCTCTACTTTTCAATGCTGGAGGCAGCCTGCTATGCCAAATCTCTGAAACAAGCTGCACTTGGGATTGAAAAGTGAAATTTGCTGGAAAGAAATGGCACATTACCCCCAAACAATACTACTTTTGCCATTAAAGACTTCACAATTGACCTTTACAAGTAATTAATGTTACTGCCAGATTCCCTGTTGGAGAAGATACTGCGAGTACTTCGGTAGTGGTAATTAAGCAAAGGCAATGAGCAGTGCGTTTTGCACTCATTATCAGAAACAGATGATTATCCTGTCGTCTCTCCTCTTGTGATAGCTGTGTGACAAGGACTGGTAATTAACTGAGCTTTCCCATCCCTTTTGCAAAGTAGGTAGGCCTGTCCCCCACTGAGGTGAGCACAGCTGAGACAGCCAGACTTACAGGCTGACGCACAGTCCCCTGATGCACACAGGACTTTGGCATCTAGGCAGGGATTCCAGCACTGTATGAACTCCAGCTGGTGTTGCTTGCCCGGGTTCACAGTGAGATTGCTGAGGGAGTGGGATCAAATCCCAGATGTCTTCATGCTTCATCTCCTTCTCTGGCCTGAGGGTGCTGTTGAAGAAAGCCCTAGAAAGGGCAGGAGAAACTGCTCCTGTGACTGTTCCATGTGATGACTGGACTGGGAGAGGAGCGTGCTCCTCTGCCCGTCTACAGCTGATGTTGTTTTCTTCCAGCACCTGCCCTTTCCAGCCAGGACCCTAACCACAGGGTGCAGCAGCAGCAGGCAATGGTCAGCTATAGAGCGAGGAAACTATCCCAGAGGGAGGCCCTGGAGCAGTATAGATCAGACAGCCATAAGCTATTTTATTTTGAACTATACCCTGCTGTTTCTCCAGGAAAACAGCACTGTTGGGAACAGCAGACCTTAGTCACTTGCCTGAGTTAGTTTAAGGTCACTATTCAGCAGCAGCTGCTGCTGCCACCACTATCTAAATTCAGCCCAGTTCAATGGCTGTTCCTATAAAAGCATGGAGGAGCATTGCTCCCAGACCCTGCTGAGCACCAGGCTCTGCCCTCTCATAGTCCAGGATTGGCCTGCAATCACCTCCCCACACACAATTGCTTTTATCTGATAGCCACAATTGAATGTTTCTGCCCACAGCTGAAGGTTGTAATTGAAGATTACTTGGAAGAGTACAATCAAAACAACACCCCAGAGCTGAAGCTTGTGCTTTTCATGGATGCAATACAGCACGTCTGCCGAATCAGCCGGATTCTGCGGCAGGCTCCAGGGAATGCTCTTCTCCTGGGTGTTGGAGGAAGTGGTAGACAGTCCCTTACCAGACTGGCATCTCACATGTAAGTAATGCACTCCCACCTATGCATGTATCGTGGAGCATCTCTATTGGGGCTGCATTCAGAGAATCTCGTTTTCTGCCCTTCCTACTACCAGTTGCACGTTTTTCTGGCAGCTGACTCATCAAATGACTTAAGAGCCAGTGCTCAGTAACATGCACCTCTGCACTGGGTTTGTAGCTAGCTCGGGTATCTCTGCTTTGAGTAAAACATGCCCCTGGGTTGGTGACTGAATATGCACGAGGACAAGCATGTGCTTAGGACTCACTGTAGGAAAACAATTTGCCTGAGTCCTTTCCCCCTGAGTCCACAACACATACTTGGGACTGACAGAAGGGGATATTTTAATTGGATGTAACTCCACAGGCTTCTCTTTCTTTTAGGTCAGAATATGAGTGTTTCCAGATCGAACTGTCCAAAAATTATGGGATGACCGAATGGCGAGATGATGTGAGGAAGATCATGATGAAGGCAGGCCTTCAAAGTCTACCTAAGACGTTCCTGTTTGTAGACACACAGGTACAGGAGTATCAGCATTGTGAATTCCATCTCAAAAGGAATCAGAAACACAGAAGCTCAGAAAATCCCCCTAAAGGGGATTGAGGAGTTGGATACAAACCACACACAAGTTGTATTTCTTCAGTAGCCTACATTCATCATCTTACAAAAAAGCCCCAGGGAAACTGGAGGTGGTGCATTTATTGCTGGAGGGAGTGTAGAGAGGTGTGTGAGTGGGTTGATTGTTCTCTTGCTCAAGGAAGCTTCTTTCAGCTCCATACAAGGGTTTGGTGGGTTCAAAGATTTTAGACCCAGCTGCTTGAAGCTAAGCACTATGTTGGCCACTCATATTACAAGTCCTAAGCAACAAAATTCTTTTTCTTTTCAAAGATACCAGTAGATTTAGGGCCTGCTGGCTCCTCAGGGTTATGTTGGCTTGTAACTGTAAACTGTAACTTGCTAATGACTAGGCCAACTTCTGGAATTCACAGTTATGTTCCCCATAGGCTTTTTTACTGCCTTCATTATCATAGGAACCATTCCCATGTGGCACAGCCCTAAGCAGTGAGAGGAGCATCAGTCAAATGCTGCTTGTTCTTGCAGCCTTTTCCCTGCAGTGAGAAGCATATGTGGGAGCAGAGGAGCACAGGAGGGTTCATTTAGTCAAGGAGATGGATGCTGTGTATTTCTGATTTAGCAAAGGTGGAGAGGTGAGTGTAGCACTGGAGGGAGATCATCCCACGGTCTGTGACACATCCCTACAATTACTTTGTCTCCCACATTGATAAGCTTTATTTTAATAATGAAGTGTTCTGTGCTGGAAGAACGAAGACCCAGAGCAACCAGGTATCTGTGGTCTGACTGCAGAGTCAACTGTGACGCAGGCAGCAAGGGCCTGAGCTCAATTTATCTGTAAGGAGGCAGTGAAGGGGCATGAGGAGGTTTGTACTCAGACACACCCCCCATCCCTGAAATGGATGAACATGGCTGTTCAATTGGACCTGCTGGGCAAGAGTCAGAATGTGCTTTACTGGAGCCAAGTGATCATATAAATGGTTTCTTATAGCAGAGGCTGAGGGCTATATTTATGCAGAAATGATCTCCATGGCATGTGAGACACGACTGCCTTCTGACTTAGGAAAGTGCTTGTTGTTTTTTTTTTTACCTGTCATCTACTTAGATTAAAAATGAATCCTTCCTTGAAGATATCAACAACTTGCTCAACTCTGGTGACGTTCCCAACATTTACAATCCTGATGACCAAGAACAGATCATGACAGCTATGAAGCCTGTTGTTCGAGATCTTGGGCAGCAGCCCACCAAAGCCAATTTGATGGCTGCATACACAGGACGGGTCCGCAGCAATATCCACATGGTCCTGTGCATGAGGTACAGTTCAGACCTAGGACTCCATGCTTTTAAGGTTAATTATTCCTTCCTCCTCCTTTGCCTTGCATCATTTTGTAATGGGATCTTTATTTCCAAGCCCCAGACTTTGGAGGAGGACGAGGAATATGGGTATGGTTTACCTTCCCCTAGGACTGGCTATTTTTTTTTTTTCAACATGTTGCTGGCTTCAAGATGAAGTTTGAAAATTTCAATATGATTATATGTGATCCAGATTAAATACAAGCTTCCTCCTCCTTCATGCACCATTGAGCCATTTGTTACAAAAACATCTTTCTTGAATTTGGGGCTCAGTTGCAGTGTGTTTACTCATGAATCTAGTGCATAGTCCATAAGCAGCTTGGTTGCTTACAGGAGGGATACCAGAAGGTATAGGGCACTCTCAGTGCCAGTACAAACAGAAGAATCAGGGCCACGATTTTAGTCTGGTGATGTGATCTCTGCACCCACCTGCCTAAAATAAACTTCAGAGCACATTTATTTCTTACTCCTGAAGAGTCCTTCTTGCTAGGGAGGGATCCATAAAATGTCACCCTACTACCATCTTAATACTTCTAGAATATACCAAGGACTTCCAAGGAGTGAGCTGGGACAGGTACCTTAGGTCATGCAGCTCCCTACCTGAACTTTCATTCCCATTTTCCCTCCTTCCTTGGATACATTAACCTATCCCTCTTACTCTGTACTTCTCTTCCCACTTCAAGGTGGTTCTGTGGAAGAAGGAAAGCTATTTTGTTCTTCTATTTTGAGCTGGTTGTAACATATCCTTTCTACATTCCTTACCCTCAGCCCACTTGGAGAAGTCTTCCGTGCACGCTTGAGGCAGTTCCCCTCTCTTGTGAACTGCTGTACCATTGACTGGTTCAATCAGTGGCCTGCTGAAGCCCTGCAGAGTGTTGCCTCCTCCTTCTTGAATGAAATCCCACTTCTTGGTACTGGTAATGAAGATATCAGTGGCATGGTAGGTACCACACTCAACAGAATACACTGTTCCTGTATGTTCAAAGTGCCATGTCTCTAGATACAGCAAGACAATGGATGCAGGGCACACCTGCAGAAAGGTCCTACCATGCAACAGAAATGTTTCAGGGTAGGGCCAGTCAAATGCAGAGCTGGATAGCTTTTGTATGCCCTGAAACAGGTGTGGCCATTTGTCACCCCTCTATGGCACTGAAGCCCACACACATGCATAAGCTCTGCTGTGACTGTATACTTTGGCTCTTTCTGGGCATCACATAGACTTGCCTATCCCATATTCAGTATTGAATAAGATTGTTTCTTTCCTTTCTCCTTGTAGATTCAAGTATGTGTAGCAATCCATCAGAGTGTGGCAAAGAAGTGTCAGCTGTTCCTAGCAGAGCTGGGCAGACACAATTATATCACTCCCAAGAGCTACCTCGAGTTCCTCAGCATCTTCAGTTCCCTCATTGGAAGGAAGCAACAGGAACTGAAGACAGCTAAAAACAGGATGAAAGGTGGCCTGGACAAGGTTCGTCCCTCACACCCAGGAGAGCTGTGGGGCCACCCCTTACCCAGTGTACTCTGAGCAGTGTATTTATAGCTGCAGAGGTGCAGCAAGATGCTCTACACATCTCCTGTGTAAAAGCTAAAGCAAGTGAGAACCATGCCCTCTGCCAGGGCCAGTCTTTCTGAAGGTCTGAGTCTGTAACAGCTCCAAAAGAATAATGGTCCCCAGTCTTTGGGGACCGCAGACCTCTGTGTATCTCATCTCCCAGAATATTCCTTACTAACCTTCTAATTGGAAGCCCTATAACAGAAACATTGTTCTACTGCCTGATTGCCATGAAGTAATGCCCAATATGTGCAGGCACCATAAGGCACTACTGTTCATAAGCACACCACAGTGTCAGAGTGTTGTTTAAGCAGGGACCAGGGCAAGACCTGCTTTGTACAGCCTGACACTGGGCGGGGAGCACCCATCAGAGCAGCACAACCTTTTCCTGGGGTTTTCCGTGGCTGCTGCCGAACTCTCACTCTGCTTTGCTTCCACAGCTCCTGCGAACAGCAGAGGATGTAGCAAAGATGCAGGAGGAGCTGGAGTCTGCCCGCCCTCTCCTGGCACAGGCAGCCAAGGACACAGAGGCAACCATCGAACAGCTGAAGGTACTGCTACTGGGCAGCCCTGCACTTTCCAGCTCTGACTGCTCAGACTGGACTGGACACAAGGCTTGGCAGGGATTGTGGTCCTGCTTGATCTATTGAAAAAATGCCTCAAGTTGGCACAGCCAGGTATTTATGCAAAGCAGCATTACCAGCAAGAACTGCCTTCTATTGGGGTCTTGCTCTGGTGCTGGTGGGGCCAGTTGCTGGCAGAAGTGGTGGCTCACATGCCCCTGTCTGAAACTACCACCCAGGGGTCAGTGAGCCAAGCTACCAACTCCGTTTCCTCACTCCTCCTCCTTGCAAGCACAGATCTGCAGCACTCCTTACGCAATTCTCAGGTGGCCTAAGCAGCTCTAAGCCCAGACTGGTGTTGCTGAATAGGATCATTGCCCCACATCCCATTCCCAGGGAGCTGATCCAGTTCCAGGCTGCCCCTGCTAGCCCAAACCTTGGAGATCATCACACAGGCATTCATGCCACTGCAGAAGAGGGAACTGTCCTGTGTTGGCTGTCACTGCCTTCTCTCTTTGTGTTCCTCCCAGCCCATCTCCTGCTGTGGGATGGCCACACTGGGACAGAACGAACAGAGACACTATCATCATATGGATGTAGAGGGTAAAGAGCCTGCAATCTCCCAAGTTCCCACACAGCAGATAAGGATTTAGCTATATTCCGGGTTTCCTTTATGCCTCCTGTGGTAGTGTTTTAGCTCTGAGGATAGGCAGAAGTGACAGTTTTAGAAACAAATACCTAAGCATATGTTCTTATTCCTCCATCTCCTTACAAATTTACACCCCTATGCATCCTCACCTTGTGCCAATGGTAGAGTACCTAATTCCTGAAAGACTAACACATTCCAGGCACAGACAGAGCTGGAGCTTGTGGATGGTTTATACAGGTTGACAAAAACCATCTCCTGGTATGATACAGGAAGGGGATCCCCTGCAGCAGTTAGGTCCCTGCAGTTTCTGCTGGAAGAACATACACAAGCTGCCAGGACAGATGTGATCCTTACCTAGCCAAGGGGTGCTGTGGCTCCAGAAAGCTTCTGAGACTGTCTCTGCTGTTGCAGGTGGACACAGCTGTGGCTGAAGAGACCAGAAGTGCTGTGCAGGCTGAGGAGGCAAAGGCTAATGAGAAAGCTCAGACAGCCCAAGCCATTGCAGACGATGCTCAGAAGGACTTGGCTGAAGCTCTCCCAGCCCTGGATGCTGCTCTTGCCAGCCTGAAGAATCTCAACAGAAATGATGTTACAGAGGTAACTGCATCGAGGGAGAGGGTGGTAGAGCTGGGTTTGGTCAAGGACAGCCTCTCACTTTGCAGCAATTTCCCTTCTATGGTTTGCAACATCCCCAGCCTTTTCCAGCATCTCCATCCATCCCACTGGGGTCGGTCTTGGCAGCTGCCCTTGCAGCTTTTCACCTTTACTCCTTCAGTGAAAATTAAAAGGCAGAGGCAGTAAGTGGCTCCTGGGTGTTTCCAATTTGTCCAGGAGAGGGCATGGATGAGGGCTCACCCCATGGTGCCTCTGCATGGGGATAGGCAGCAGGTACCACCACACAACCCCAAATACTGACTGCACAGCATGAGGACAGAGCTAGCAGGACACTGAATCCACAGGCTCTTTGAAAGGGGATCAAACACAGGCAGAGAAGAGGCAGTGGCCTGAATTCAAGGAATGCTGCCTTGAAATAGGATAGCAAGAGAAAGAAGGTGATTCTGAGCCTGGCAAGCATCACAGCCCACAGTACAAGAGTACAATACACTCAATAAGTACAAGATTTCATCACAATGGGACAGCTTATTGCTCTGCAGTTGTGAATAACACACGTTTTTATTCCCCACAAAATACACAGAAGTCCTTTCCCCAGGAGGTGGGACACAGACAGTGTCAGTCCACTTGCCTGCAACACCCATCCTCTTGTAGAGTTGGCATGAGAAATGTCCTATCTATCCAAGGGTTCCAATGCCACAAGATGCATCAATTGCTTACATATCATCTAACCCAGTTTTGGGAAACTCTGTATCTAAGGAATAAGCTCCCTGCTTCTTTTAAACCCTGCTGGGCCATGACCCAAGTAACTTGTCAATGGCGCAGAGACCACTAGAATCCAAGATTAAGGACCCAGCCCAACCAAAAGACACCACTAGTATGGCAGGGCACAGACATCCCTTTGACCTACTCCTTTGCACAGGGCAGCTCTGTCAGGCGTCCCTTAGAGGAAGCTGTTGCCTGCCTCTCGAGCTCCTCCACCTTCTCTCTCAGCTGATCCTCATTGCAGTAAAAATACACGTAAAGGTTGCGCTCTGTCTGTAGGATGGGGTTCTCCAGAGACCTGCGCTTGACCTGCAAGTCACTCCGGAGGTCTACCAGCATTTTGTAGAGTTGGTCCTGCATGATCATCAATTGCTGCATCAGTTCCTTGATCTCCTGAGGGGCAGAGCCCAAAGTTATATGAATATGCTGAAAAAAGGGGATTTGCTCGCACCTCTGGAACATCTCAGCCCACCAGAAACAAACTACCCACTGGCCTCTGGTCTCCAAACACTCCCAATCCAAGGAGTAGCAGTAACTTACTGGAACACCTTGGCTAAGGCACCCCGATCTCGACACTTTACAGCACATGTGAGACACATTGAGAATCACCTTTGTCCCTCAGCCACCCACTGCCTCACTGGATAGGTTTTGGGATAAGGCAAGGATCAGACCAACATCCTTTCCCTCTGTGGGCTGAGAGACAGCGAGTTCTCCCTCCTGCACCCAGGGAGGATTGGCAGAGGGCTCTTACTACCAGCCCTGTTCCACCCAGCAAGGCCTGGAGAGCAGGGGTGCTTCCTTACCGGCGAGGAGAGCTGCAGCTGGTTGGAGCTGTTGTACAGCTGGCGGTAGAGCATCTCTGTGGAGGCCTCCAGGGCAGATACCTGGGGCATAGGAGCTACCAGCTGGGCTTCCAGTGCCCTCTTATCCTCAACCAACTGGGAACACTTGGCTGCTATGGCCTCATAGCTGTGGAAAGGCTGCTTCTCATGATCTTCATGCATCAGCATATCCCAGAGCCTGCAGGGGGGCACAGCCAGCCACAGGTGTGAGTCCTGTGCCAGCACTGAGGAATAACAGGGCTCAGAGGTAACTGTGCGCTTGAGAGTGGGATGCAAGCAGATGTGGGTCAACAATGAGAGGACAGCCACTCCCAGTGAGCAGCCCATATCATGGAGCTCTGGGAAGAGCCCTATAAAGGACCAGGCTGACTCAAGAGCCAGTCTGTGACTCCTTTCTGGCAGACATCAGGACCAGCTGCTACAGAACTGTGTAGGGAAGACTGAGAAGACCCAACCAATGTAGCCAGAGAAAGGCCTTGCTCAAGCAGCTTGTGCTTCCTTGGGGCCCAGCTCTCTTTCTCCATGGCTGAAGACTTGCCTCTAGACTCTCTACTTTAACATGCAAGAAAAACTGTTGGCCCTGCTCATTCCCTTCCCCAAGCCCATACTTTGCTGCATCAGCCCCAGCCAGCCAGAAAGAAGCAGATGGCATCTTCTGGGGAATTTCACACCACTGTGGAGTCAGGGTGACTGCATTGGCAGAAGAGCACTGCTAGACTGCCTGGTAGCCTGTTGCTCCTGCCTGCCTTTGCTGTTCCCATGCCACTTTCTCCACATGTAGTTTGTTCCTCATGCACACAATCCCCCCACAGGCCCTTACCGTGCAGCAGTGAGGTCTTTGGGGTCTATCCATTTACATGGACAACACTCCTGAGAGGAGCTGGTATCTTTGAAGTTCTGCTGTTCCTGCAGCCTGCTCTGGGCTTCTTCCTTCATGGCGATTTCAGCCTCCCCCAGCCAAGCAGCCTTGTGTTCCAGCTCCTGTCTCTCCAGTTTCAGCTGCAGCTCCAGCAGATCCAGGCGGCTCTGCTGGCCCAACAGCCACGCAGTTGCCTCCTCCTGCCTCTTGGTAATGTTCTGCAGCCAGGCAGCTTCCAGGCTGAGGTGCCTGTGCAGGATGGGCAGGTGAGCATGGCGGGCCTCTGCCTTCAGCAGGGGTGGCAGCTGCTGGGTCAGAATGTGTGTGATGTTGCAGCGCAGGGTGTGAATCTGGTTCTGAAGCCCCTCAGCCTGGCCCTGGAGCTCTGCCTCAACAGCCTGCTGTGGAAGGAAGAAGGCAAGACAGGCTAGTGTCAGGGTGTACCACTGTGCTGCCTGGCCCTGCCACCCCTCCTGACATGTCAGCTGTGCTCCAGCGTTCAGCAGGAGGGACTATCTGCAGCACAGGCAGACCCTGCCACAAGGGATGATGAAGGAATAGGGGCACTGGCCCTACCTGGTTATCCTCAAGAGCTTCCAGAGTCCTCTGGGCCCATGCCAGTGCAGCACGGTTGCCTTCCACTTTTGCTGACATGACTATCACCTCCCTCTGGGCACAGATACGTGCTGTCTCTATTCGGCCCAGCTCCTTCCAGAAGCCATCTTGGTCCTCCAGTAGCTCATCTCCATCACTACCAAGGCTTTCTAGCATTGGTGTTTTCTTGGTGTTCATTCGATCTGTGACTTCCCAGCTGTCATCTCTTTCCTCCTCACCCTCCATGCTCAACACCTCCCTCTCATTCCTCCCCTCCACCAACAGCTCTGCCCTCGATTCTTGGGCCAGTATTCCCTGACTTGCTGGTGCCACCCCCCATGGGGTCTTTGCGCATTCTTGATGAGGAGCTCCTCTTCCTCGCTCTGATATCTCCCAATATGAGTCCATCTGCGTCCCAGCCTCCAACCCTTCCTTCAGGCTTCTCTCTCCCTGTGCCCTTGCTTCCCAAGCATCTGAAGCCTGGATACTCCCTGGTAGGACCTGCTGAATGAAGTTTTCAAATGCATCAGTGGCCTCTTGTTCTAGCTTCATGTAAGGGCCAAGATCCATCTGGCACAGCAGTGATGGCTGCTGGTCTTTCTCCATGTTCCCGTGACACTCTGTCAGCTGCTTTGCAGCCTTGCTGACCTGACTCAAGACAGCTCTGGCTTGGAAGATCTTCATTTCCAAGTCCCTCTGAGCCGTCCTCAAGTCCTGCTTCACCACTTTCTCCTCCTCCTCCAAGTACCTCTGCTCCTGCTGCAGCTTGTCTGTCCGAGCCAGCAGCTTACTGTACCGCCAGAGCTGCAGTTCATGATAGTCCTGAAGCTCCTGAAGCTCCTGCTGCAGGGCCTCTGGAGAGGGACCCTCATCATCTGGTATCATGCTTGGGAGCTGTGGGACCTGGCAGCACATCTGCAATGCCTCCTCAAGGGCATCACCCTCCAAGATGGGCTTTCCTGCAGCCAGCAGGGCATCATAGGCCTCCACCTCAGCTGGGCTCAGCACATTCTCCTTGGTCACTGTTCTGCAGAACCACTCGAGGAACTGCTTTGTCTTAGGGCAGTCAAAGAGCCACTTGAAGTCCTTCTCACAGAGGGTGTCTGCATGGGGGTAGATCAGCCTCAGTTTTGCCATAAAATCTGCTGCTCTGTTGGCAGTGTCCAGTGGGAAGGCCTGGGAATATCTCCATCTGGACATGGGAAGAATGGTCAGCACTAGAAAGGAAAAAGCAGGAGTCAATCTCAAGGGTCCTGACACACACAGTCTCTCCCCAAGTGCTGAAGACCAGCTCATGGGATGCAGCATTGCTGTGGTACAGTACAAGACAAATGAGAGCCCACAGAGCAAAGAGGAAAGCCTGCCTGTGTCCCATTTCCATGCAGCCTTCTTCCTGGGGCCATACAGATCTAGCTCCTTTGCCAAGATATTTTCAACCTGTAAGATACACCCATCAGAGTATCAGGGCAGGCTTTTTCAGCCTACCTGTAGTTTGCTCCATGCCCTTTCTGATAACCAGCTTTGCCTTCAAATACCTCTGTCCTTCCTGCCTCTGTATTGCACCATCTAAAGGTCCTGCCTCTGGTCCCAGTGTCCCCTGGTCCAGCTGAGGGAGGGATGAGCACCCCGTCTCCCAGAGAACCAGGTCAGCTCATTGTTTCCATTTGGGTTTTGAAGGTACGAGCACTGCAGCGGCCTCCCCCCGGTGTGAAGATAGTGATTGAAGCTGTCTGCATAATGCAAGGAAAAAAGCCCAAAAAGGTGGCAGGAGAAAAAATAGGCACCAAGGTGGATGATTACTGGGAGCCAGGCAGGGCCCTTCTCCAGGACCCAGTGCAGTTCCTGAACAGCCTGACTGAGTATGATAAGGTAAGCAGCAGCAGAAGGAAGCTGTGACTGGGACCAGATACTGCCTCACAGATATCCTTCTCACACAGTAAAGCTTAGCCCTCCTTGTGGGCAACACCCTTCAGCAGCACTGAGGAGGGGGACACATTTGGCCTGGAAGTGCTCAAGTCAGCTAGCTGCACTTCATTGCCTTGGGCAAAGGCTCTCTGCTCTTTCATGTGGAAGAGCTGGATGGAAGTGGTATGGGAAGGGATTTGCCCAATCCCACAGCTGTGCCTCCCAGGCCTGAACATGCAGCAATTTGATTCCTCTTGCTCCAGTGTGATGCATTAACCACACTGTCAGGTCCTGGGGCAGGCTGCTGCCACTGGGGGAAGTTCTGTGAGACTTGCCTCAGTCAGACATCTAGCGTGCTCATCAGTGATTTCTCTTGCACCCTTCCTTGCAGGACAATATTTCAGACAATGTGATCAAGGCCATCCAGCCCTACATTGACAATGAAGAGTTTCAGCCAGCTGCCATCGCCAAGGTCTCCAAAGCCTGTACCTCCATCTGCCAGTGGGTGCGTGCCATGCACAAGTACCACTTTGTGGCCAAGGTCGTGGAGCCCAAGCGGGTAAGAGACCATATGACCCAGTTGCTTTAGGTGTTCAGGAACACAGTACTAACAGCTCTCTTCTGCAGGAGATGCTGGGAATCAACATGTTCTGCAAGTCAGGATGTAACATTTGGACCAAGCCTTAGCAGAGCCAAAGCCTCAAAGCCCATTAACAGGATAAAGTAGAAGAAATTAGCCCAGAATATACTGGGACAGAAGCAATACCTTGTTTTTAGTGCTGAGTTCCTGACTCAGCATGAACTGTACTTAGAGAAACTTTCCCACATCTCAGTAGTGTTTCAGCCTCTCCAAGCCTAGCTATTTCTTTATTATTAGTTTGGAACATGCAGAGATACCTTTCCTCCCCTTCACCAGTGGGCCACATCCTGAACTTGCGCAAGCTGACACAGGCTTTTTGGAGCTATGCAGAAATGCCCTCCTTGCTCCTGCTTTTAGTCCTGGAGTTAGGCAGGTCAACCTCTGTCATCCAGGGATTGGATTGACTGAGATACCAACACCTAGTGCTTGTCAGCAAGCACTTTTGTGGAAAACCAACTCTTCCTCCAAGGTCTCTGGCTTTTGGGGGAAGAGCCTGACCTCATGCCCAACATCCCCGCTGTTTCCTTGTGCATCTCCCCAGCAAGCCTTGCGGGAGGCAGAAGAGGACCTGCGTGCCACTCAGCTGGTCCTTGATGAAGCCAAGAAACGCCTGAAGGAGGTTGAAGATGGCATTGCCATGCTGCAGGCCAAGTATGACAGCTGCAAAGCTAACAAGGAGGAGCTGGAGATGAAGTGTGAGCAGTGTCAGCAGAGACTGGCCCGTGCCGATGTGGTAAGGGACAGGGCTGGGTTCTGCCTGCTTGCTCAAGGCAAGCTGATCTCAGATCAGGCAGCATAGTGATGAAAACATCCATGTGGCTGCAGCTCACGACAGCCCTAGGCTGAAGGTGCCTGGCCAGATCTCAGCAGCACAACAGGACTGGGAGGCTAAGCTTTTCATTGATGGGGAAAGCTGCTATCCTCCTGCTCAGAGCTTGTTCAGCTAGCACTGGGTCTCCAGGACAGCTGAGAGCAGCCCAGTAATCCCAGGACTAAGTGCTCAAAGCTGGGAACAGAATTCAGAATATATCAGAGGCCACCCCAACCTGTGTTCACTGAAGTCACCTGCAGAACTACCCAGAGATTAGCAGGTCTGGGATACAAGGTTAGACCACACAGCAGCTCTCAGGTGTGCAACTTATCCCACAGCTCATAAACAGCCTGGCTGATGAGAAGGTGCGCTGGCAGGACACCGTGGAGAGCCTGGATGACAAGATCAACAACAGCACTGGGGACGTGCTTGTTGCAGCTGGCTTTGTGGCCTACCTGGGCCCGTTCACAGTAAGTGTGCAGTACTCTTTGCAAGGGGCATGGTTAGCTCTGCTGTCCTGGCCAGGGAGAAGGGAACAGGACACAAGGGTGCAAGATCACACCTGGATCACTTTCCATTTGCGTCAAAGGCTGCACAAGGCCTCATTTGAATGGGAACAGGAGGGTTTAGATGCTTGCAGAAGACTAGCTGCAACTAAAAGAAAGGCTATGATGGTGATTCTCGTGGCAGGGAGACTACCGCATGGCACTGTCGGAGGAGTGGATGAAGGAGCTGACAGAAAACAGCATCCCTCACAGCAAAGACGCCAGCCTCATCAGCACCCTCGGAGACCCCGTGGAAATCCGCTCCTGGCAGGCAAGTTGCAGACAAACCCAACACTTGAGGCTGAAGGGACCTCAGGCAGAGAATACTCAGCTCTCCACTCGGTAAGATCACGTGTACCAAAAATAGGCCCCAAATCGAACAGCTGTATAATGACCAAGCACCTCCATACTGCAAATCTGGAGTTGCTGCTGGGCTCCTTGCACAAAGGGCAGGACCTGGGCAGCAGCAATGAAGGCATCAGCCTTGACCTTTACAAAACACAGGCCCAGAGCCAAGCCCTAGCCTGCCACTGTGGGCAGAGCTGCAGGCCTGTGCCCAGCTGCTGGCAGAGGTACCCTCACCACCATCCCCTGCACACCCCCTGGGAGCATTCGGACCAGGGCAACAAGGGCTTCTCTCTGGTCACCTGTGTTGTGCTACCAGGTGCCCAACAGCTTTTTCTACCCCATTAGATTGCTGGTTTACCCAACGACACCCTGTCTGTGGAGAATGGGGTAATAACCCGGTTCTCCCTGCGCTGGACTCACTTCATAGACCCCCAAGGACAAGCAAACAAGTGGATCAAGAATCTGGTAAGTGCTGTGGGGAGGAAAGCCAGGTCTGCCAGGAAAGGGGAAGCTGTTTTCCATCAGGAGCTATACAGAGCAACCTCTAGCTTTGGGCTCTAGAGCTGCAAGACCCTGCACTGTCCCAGCCCAGCCTCCCCAGCACCAGGCAGGTTCCACATCCACATTAATCCCAGATGGATTTCCCTTCTTGGGGAAAGCCGCACGGGGCAGGAGGAGCTGTAAGCAAGCAAGGCATCACATTCCCACTCTGGGAATCTCAGAACAACACCAGCATCTCCCATAATGGCCTTTCAGGTCCATAGAACAGAAGGAAGGCATTACCTGACTAGCGAACACAGGCCCTGCTGCCAGAGGGCTGGGAACACCAACCACCACCTCTTTTCCAGAGAGGCACTTGCTGCCTTTTTGAAGGATCAGGCAGGAGGCTCAGGCAGCTGCTCCTGGTTTGTTCCCTGAGGACTTTTACCACCCAGCTGCTCTCACTTTGCAGGAAAATGAGCTCTGAGTTATCAGAGCTCCAGAGGGCTATGGCTCTCTGAAAGAGGTTCTCCCTGTACCCTGTACTTTTCTGCTGCCCCATTGAGCTGACTCTAGTGCCTGCAGACATGGGCTAAACTTGCCAAAATAGCCAAAGTCTAGGCAAGCAAGAAAAGAGATTATTTCCACTGCTCTAGGGAGCTAAATCAGCCCAATGAGAGTTGTACCAATGACCAGAGCTGGATGTGAAGGTGGGCAGGACATCACACCAACCCTGCCCTCCCCTGCTGCCTTTCAGGAGAGGTCAAACAGCCTGGAGGTGGCCAAGCTGAGTGACCGGGACTTCCTCACCACTCTGGAAAATGCCATCACCTTTGGGAAGCCCTTCCTGCTGGAGAATGTTGGCGAGGAGCTGGATCCAGTCCTTGAGCCTGTCCTGCTGAAAGAGGTCCTATGTCCCACCTTGGCAAGAAGGAGCAGTGGGTACCTGGCTGAGCTGTAAGGGGGCATCTGGCCAGGGTGCCGTGGGATGTGGTGGGTTTGTAGGTCTCCCTGGGCACGCAGAACTCACATGGATGCTGCTTGTCCTGTGCTCCCATGTCTTGGCCAGGGCTCCAATACAGTGACAGCCTTCTGCACGCTCTGGTCTTCTTCCAGCAGGCATCTTTGCCTAGGAGGCAGGGCTGTGGGATACAGCTGCTGTATTCAGGTTCAAGCCTTCGGGGCTGCTGGGTGGCTTTGAGCTCCTCTGTCCTGAGTCTTCAGACTCTCTCCTTAGTGCAGAGTCCAGGGCACAGCAGGATGTCTTCCCTCACAAGAGGTAGCCATCCCTTCCTCTATTTGTCCCTCTCTGGTACAGACCTTCAAACAGCAAGGCAACACTGTGCTGAAGCTGGGGGATTCAGTGATCCCCTACCATGATGATTTCAAGATGTACATCACAACCAAACTGCCCAATCCTCACTACAGCCCTGAGGTCTCCACGAAGCTCACCCTCATAAACTTCACCCTTTCACCCAGGTACCTGCTTATCCTATTATCTGCCTGTGCTGCTCAGCCTCTTTCTTTGCAGTTCTCAGGCCCTTGGGCCTGTTGCCGCCACCGTCACCTCCATGGCTTTTGTTGTAGTGGCCTGGAAGACCAACTGTTGGGAGAAGTGGTGGCTGCAGAGCGGCCTGACTTGGAAGAAGACAGAAATCAGCTGATTGTTAGCAATGCCAAGATGCGTCAGGAACTGAAGGAGATAGAAGACCAGATCCTGTATCGGCTCAGCACTTCTGAAGGAAACCCCGTAGATGACTTGGAGCTCATTAAAGTGTTGGAGGCCTCCAAGCTGAAGGCAGGAGAGATCCAGGTCAGAAGTGGAAGTGCTCTCCCCCTGCAGCTGTGCATCCCCTGCTGGCACTGCACTAACTGTGACATCTCTTCTGTCCTACAGGCCAAGGTCGCGGTGGCAGAGCAGACAGAAAAGGACATCAACATCACCCGAATGGAGTATGTGCCCGTAGCTGTCCGCTCACAGATCCTCTACTTCTGTGTCTCAGACCTGTCCAACGTGGACCCCATGTACCAGTACTCACTCGAGTGGTTCCTCAACATCTTTCTAATGGGGATCCGTAACTCCGAGAAAGCAGGTGCCTGCCTAGAACAGCCCCTTCCTCTCCTCTTCCTCACCCTACACTCCTGATCCTGAGCAGTAGAAGCTCAGGCACCTGCAGAGTGAAGGCAAATGTGGCCACTTGCATTGGCTCTCAGCGTGGTCCAGAGCTGCCCGTTTGTGTCCACACAGCAAGGGAGGATGTGATCACATGTCCATTCTCTTCCTACTCCTTTGCTGCTGCCCTGCTGGCCGGGTGGGAGGGGTGTTGGTGCAGGGCACAGGCAAGGTACATGCCATCCTGGTCCTGGTGTGGCTCTGATTGTCACCGAGCTGCCTCCAACACAGTCCCTGGGGCAGCTTTCCCTGCCCAGCAGTGTGCATCAGCCAGGGGGTGGTAGCTGTGCAGCTGCCATAGTGCAGTGTGGGCTTCCTCCCATCACCAGGGCACTGAGTCACAGCCTTGTGCTTTCACTGGGGGTTCTGCACCACGTCTGTGTTTGAGAGCAGCGTCTGTTCTTCCTGGACAGGGTGTGGATGTGCCCCTGTGGCCTGGAACCCGTTGCTGATGTGGAGAGCACCCTCCACATTACACGTGGTACCCACCACCCTTGGCTGGTTGTTGCCTTTATTTCAGATGTACTGAAGGAGCGGGTGGTGAACATCAACAACTACATCACCTTCAGTCTCTACTGCAACGTGTGCCGTAGTCTCTTTGAGAAGCACAAGCTCATGTTTGCCTTTCTGGTCAGCGCCCGGATTCTGATGAATGATGGGAAAATTGACATGGTGAGCAAGTTACCTTAGTACTTGATGGGATCCCATCAGGGCAGCTCAAGTGCAGCATGTTCAACCCTTAGATTAGTGTGTCAGGTGGAAAAGGAACCTTGTTCCCTGGGGCTGGGGACAGGCTTGGCAGCCTGGTGGGCAAACACAGGGCCTCTGTCTTCACTCAGCTCTCCAGCTGTTCCCTGTGTCTGCATGCAGAGCTGCCTAGCCTGAATCACCTGCAACTTTTGCCAGTTTACTGCCAGACTGCTGCAAAGGTTAGTGAGTTCAGAGGGAGCAGGCAAGGTTTAGCAGAGTGGCAGCTGAACAGTCACTGTGTTGATTTCCAGATCCTCCAGTTCACTTACTCCTTGACACACACACCAGGCAGGAGAGCAGCCAGAAAGATGCTACAGGATTTTAATTGGATATGGCACAAACCCACGTGCCTCCTGCTCAGGCAGATGGGCTATAATCCATGACCACATCCTATCGTGTTCCCAGGATGAGTGGCGGTACCTGCTGTCAGGAGGCACCATAAAGGAAATGAAGGACAACCCAGCTCCATCCTGGGTGAACGAGAGAGCATGGGGAGACATCCTGGCCTTGAGCAGCCTGAAGAATTTCTCTGACTTTGACAATGAGTTTGCAGCCAACCTTGAAGGGTTCAGGACCATTTTTGACAGCCCCAAGCCTCACAGGCAAGTGTCCCCTGCTTTGTCAGCTTAGCTCTACTGCACCTGGCTGTAGTGGTGTCCTGGGAGAGCAAGAGGAGCCAATACAGCCACAATACCAGCTCTGCTCCTGGTGCAGTGCCATGCAAGGGAGAGGATGAGGTACTGCCTTGTCTTCTCAGGGGTGGCCCTTGCTTGACCAAGGGCCCACACAATGCCTTACCCAGGAGTAGCTGATGCTTCCCCAGTGGAAGCAGCTCTGGCTTGCCTGCTGGTGGTTTCAGAGCTACAGTCAACAACCTCAACCAAGGGACTGGAAGATCCTTGTCTCTTCTGAAGCCTCAGTGGCTGCCTGCACACAACTTGTGTACTTCCTGGGGAGCTGAGGGATCTGGCACATCCCCCCAGAATGTACCTAATTGCTTTGCAGAGAGCCCCTGCCTGGGAAGTGGGAAGCTGGGCTTGATGCCTTCCAGAAGCTGCTGGTTCTGCGGTGTCTGCGGGGAGATAAGATCACCAATGCCATGCAGGACTTTGTGGTGCTGAACCTGGGCCAGAGCTTCATTGAGCCACAGGTAACCAGCCAAGAGGAAGCAGTGCTGGGAACTGGGGTGGAGCTAGAGGACTCAAGCTTGTGATAAATGGGCCATTCGCATTTTGCACTTGCAGTGAGGGTGCTTCTGCCTCTCTGCAGCTGCAGTGTTCTTCCCACAGCTGGGAAAACTCCTTTCTTAGACAACAGATATTCTTCCTAATGTTCTCCAGTTAAACCACACTGGGAGGGGGCAGACACTGCAGACGTACAAGGGAAGGGTTTGAATAGCAAATGGGAAAGTGGTTCCTGCTCTGACCCTACTGCAGCCAGAGGAGAGATGTACTTGGTCCTTACTGAACATGTTTCTGGCCTTGGCACCCGGGAATACACTGGTGCCTTGGAGGGGAGCTGGAGGCCAGGCAAGGTGAGAAGGTGCTGTGTGGGGCCACTGTGGCTCCTCTGGCTCTGACCAACTCTGTTTTGCAGACCACTGACCTCTCAGTTGTCTTCAAGGACTCCACTGCCACCACCCCCCTGGTGTTCGTGCTGTCCCCAGGCACTGACCCTGCTGCCGACCTCTACAAGTTTGCTGAAGAAATGAAGTTCACACAAAAGCTCTCTGCCATTTCTCTGGGCCAAGGACAGGTGAGCTGCCAGTGCACACCTGGAGCAACAGTGTGCTGCTGGCACTCCCAGTGATCTCACCAACTCCAAGTAGGTCAAACACCCTTGGCAGCACAGTGAAAACTTCCCCTGCCCCGGGCCCTTATTCACCAGCCTTCTGCTAGCGGGAGGAGCCAGTTTGGGGTGGGGGCTGCAGCA
The DNA here is from genome assembly GCA_013397135.1 of Pachyramphus minor. Classification (NCBI taxonomy): domain Eukaryota; kingdom Metazoa; phylum Chordata; class Aves; order Passeriformes; family Tyrannidae; genus Pachyramphus; species Pachyramphus minor. Next base: position 949,687 of record VYXB01002933.1, read on the forward strand.
GGTCCCACTATAGTACCCTCCAACTTTCTGAATCCATCCACAGTTCTTCCATTCCCTCCACCCTCCCCCACAGGCTTGTGAAACCTGTAAAAAAATCTTTGCTGTGCCATCAGACAGCAAAGATCCGGCTGAGCCATGGAGGCAAAGCCAGGCCCTATCTCTGGACAGTGGTCCTTCCACCCAGCTGTTGCCTCGCTGTCCAGCTCAGCAGGGTATAGCCCACCATGCGCCAGGGTCTCTGAGCTCTTTCTCTCTGCCTCCACAGGGGCCCCGTGCTGAAGCCATGTTGCACAGTGCCATGGAGCAGGGCAACTGGGTCTTCTTCCAGAACTGCCACCTGGCCCCCAGTTGGATGCCCTCACTGGAGAGACTCATCGAGGCCATTGACCCCACCAAGGTGAGCTGTTTTACTGAGCAGGTGCCTACTCTGAGGATAACAGGCAGGAGGCTGGAGCCCTGGGAGGAGCCCAGATCTAGTTCAGTCCCATCCACAGGTTCTCCAAAGAACCAGGGGGTCAGTGCAGGACCATCTCCAGGGACTGTGCCTGCACCCTCTGAGCACTTGCTGCCTTCTGGACTTCCAGGTGCATCCGGACTTTCGCCTCTGGCTCACCAGTCTACCAAGTAACCACTTCCCTGTGTCCATCCTCCAGAACGGCTCCAAGATGACCATTGAGCCCCCCCGTGGGGTCAAGGCCAACCTGCTCAAGTCCTACATTAGTTTCAGTGATGACTTCTTGAATTCTTGCTCCAAGGTGAGACCCAGGTCTTGCTTTGGTTTGCTGTCCCCCCTCCATGCCTACTCCAGTGTATGTTCTCCACCTGGATGTTGCTCCAATCCAGGCATAGATCTTTCCTCCTCACTATAGCACCCATGTGATAGAGAAGGGCCGGAGATATTTCTCACAAGCTCATATCTGCTCCATGTTGAGTCACTTAGAAGTTTTACTTTGAGAAACAGAAGCAACAGGCTTCGGGGGCCTGGCATAAGGCAGTTGCAGCTCTCTCTAAGCAAGGAGCAGGCCATGGCCTTCCCCAGCACAGCAGCCTGACTGAGGTTTCCCCCTCTCCAAGCCCCAGTTGGCACTGCTGAATTGGCACATCTCCTCTGCAAGGTCTCACCAGATCCTGACTCCAACCAAGGATGCATCCTCTTAAACTAAGCAACTCCTCTCTCTGCTTCCCTGCCCACAGGTCACTGAGTTTAAATCCTTGCTGCTGTCACTTTGCTTCTTCCATGGGAACATGCTGGAGAGGAGAAAGTTTGGGCCTCTGGGGTTCAACATCCCCTATGAGTTCACAGACGGAGACCTCCGCATCTGCATCAGTCAGCTGCAGATGTTCTTGAACGAGTATGCAGACATCCCCTACAAGGTAAGAGCTGCCCCTCCTATGAGGGAACAGGCTTGTGATGCATGAGGGGGTTGAAAAGCCATGGTGGGATCCCTCACAGGTTCTCAAGTACACAGCTGGTGAGATCAACTATGGCGGCCGCGTGACTGACGACTGGGACCGGCGCTGCATCATGAGCATTTTGGAAGATTTCTACAAGCCTGAGGTTTTAAATCCTGACTTTGCCTATTCCGAATCAGGCATCTACAAGCAGATCAGTACCTCTTCTGACCTCAATGTAAGTACTCAAGTCACAAATTGCAGCTCATAGACACAGGGGGATTGTCACAGTGCAAAAGGGGTCTCTCCTCCCTGAAACCCACTGCATTTCCAGTTCCCAGTTTGTGAGAACATGGGGATCTTCAGCTGCTCTTGGCCTCACAGCCTGTGTGGATTCCCCTCCAGGGCTACCTCCAATATGTCAAGGGCCTGCCGCTCAACGACAGCCCGGAGCTGTTTGGTTTACACGACAATGCCGACATCACCTTCGCTCAGAACGAGACCTTTGCGCTGCTGGGGGCCATTGCACAGCTGCAACCCAAAACCATCTCACTGGGAGGCCGCAGCAGGGAGGAGGTGGGTGCCCTGATCCCATCAGTGCTCTGGCAGCCAGTGCCCAGTATGGACAGTGGCCACAAACACCAGCTCTCAGCAGGTGGTGCGTGCCAACAATGGCACTGCCATCCTGGTGTTAGCTCTTCCACTTCTCAGCAGCCATGGAGCTGGGCAGAAAGACACTCACCCACTTCCTGCTTTCCTTCCAGATCGTGGAGGAGACGTCCAGGAACATCTTGGCAAAGCTGCCTACCCCCATGAACCTGCAGGAGGTGATCCGCAAATACCCGCTGCTCTACGAAGAGTCCATGAACACCGTGCTGGTGCAGGAGGTGATCAGGTAAAACCCCTGTGGGATCACATCCTGGGAAACAGCAGAGGTGTGCAGGCCCCTGCTCCCACCCACCTTAGGGGAACCTCAGTGCTGAGCATGGCAGTGGGGTTGGCAGCTACACTAACAACTGTGTTGTCCTAGCCAGGACCTTTGGCTGATCCCTGTCCTGTGGGGACTGATCCATGTCGCCATCTGCTCCTGTCAGCAGTTCAGCGCTGGGGGCACAGCTATGAGACCCCATTAAAGAGGATTGGGGCTGGGGGTTACATGGAGGAGCTTCACTTGTGTACAGCGATGTCCATTCCCTCTCTGGGCAGACATGGGTGATAAATCACTGCACAGAGTTGCTCTGCTTCCTCTGCTCTTTCCCTATAGGTACAACAACCTCCTGGAGGAGGTTGCTCAGACTCTTAATGATTTGCTGAAAGCTCTCAAGGGCTTGGTTGTGATGTCCTCTCGACTAGAGCTGATGGCCGGCAGCTTGTACAACAACACTGTTCCTGAGATATGGAATGCCAAGGTATGTGCCCCAGCCAGTCCAGCTGCCCACCAGCCACCACCACTGGACTGGGCTGTCTCACATGCTCTTGCTCCCCTGGCATGGAGATATCTCCTGCCTAGTACAGCTCACAGCTCTGGGCAGCTGTCAGCAATGGGAGCACGAGATCTGGGCTGTCCGAGACTGCATTCAGCACCTCCCTCTGTGGGTGCCCCACAGGCCTATCCGTCACTGAAGCCCTTGGCATCCTGGGTGAACGACTTGGTGCAGCGCATTGAATTCCTGCAGAACTGGATCAGCCACGGGATCCCCTCCGTGTTCTGGATCAGTGGGTTCTTCTTCCCCCAGGCCTTCCTCACAGGGACACTGCAGAACTTCGCCAGGAAGTCCGTCATCTCCATCGACACCATCTCGTTTAGCTTCAAGGTCAGTAAATCAGATGGAGGCTTTGGAGTTTTTTGGAATCTGCTCCTAGAAGGCCACAAAGACAGCAGTTTTAACCCTGACCTGCCCAAGAGGTGAAGCCACCAGCTGCACAGCTGCCTGTGGACCCATCACTCCCTTTGTGCTTGGATACACCCACCCACGCTGCCAGACACCTCCCCAAGGCTGGCAGAGGCTTCTCTGCCTCTCCAGACCTGCTCATATCCCCCTCCACCAACTCTGTCACAGGCTGCCCCACATGATGTGACCAGCCAAAAAACACAGCCCAGCCCCTCTGAGAGCTGGGCCAGGCTCACCTTTGGCAGTGCTGGCTTAACTAAGAGCAGCTTATGAGGCTCCTTAGGGCTGAGCCCCCAGGGACATGCCCTGCCCAAGGGCCCCATGCCCACTCTCCTGGCAGGTCATGAAGGAGTCGGTGAAGGAGCTGAAGCACCAGCCGGACGTGGGCTGCTACATCCACGGCTTGTTCCTGGAAGGCGCCCGCTGGGACTCTGCAGCGGGTCAGCTGGCAGAGTCCCGGCCCAAGGAGCTCTACACGGAGATGGCTGTCATCTGGCTGCTGCCTGTCCCCAACCGCAAACCTCCAGAGTCCGGCTCCTATTTGTGCCCCATCTACAAGACTCTCACCCGTGCAGGTAGGTGCCCTGAAGGCACATCTCCAGAAGCACAGGAGCTGCAGGAACAGTTAGGAGGGGCAGCCCAGGAGAGGCAGCAGGAGTTCCTCCTGCCATGCACTGGCATGGAGCGAGGCACTGTTGGCTGAAGCCATCTGGGGAGACAAAGATTTCTCCTGCTGTGGTTGTGGAGATGAAGCAGCCAGGCACTGTGGCTATGCAGTAATGCCCCTGGCCAGGCTCCCCTCAAGCCCACAAGCCTGTTTCCCCCAGCCCTGCTCAGCCTGTCACCTGGCTCAGAGTGGGGAGGGGGAGATCACTTGTCCAGGACTCCCCTGTCAGTGTGCAGCAACACCACTCCCTTGCTTCCCCCGTTACAGGCACACTGTCAACAACGGGCCACTCCACCAACTACGTGATTGCTGTGGAGATTCCTACGGACAAGCCACAGAAGCACTGGATCAAACGGGGCACAGCCTTGATCTGTGCCCTGGACTTCTAGACAGGAATCCCACCCACTCAGCCAGCCCAGGAACCCATCGGAGCTGAGGTTCTCAGCTGGGCTGCTGCCCCCTCTCCTCCTGCCCTCTTCCTGCTGAGGTGAGTCCTGCCCTCCTCCAATTAAGGTGTGTTAATAAATTGAGCCTGACTCCACCAGCAGCACAGTCACCTGCTGGTGTTGCACCTCAAGTCTTTACACCACAGAAGAGCTGCTAGAAGGGGAAATGTGGCCTGGAGCTGGCACTCGCTGCTCCCAGCCACACACCCCCCTCCCTTCCCTCGCACACCTCTCCTTCGGCTGGCTGTTACAGGATAGCTTTATTCCTTCAGACAGATCCATTATTTACAGCACTTGATATTAGACACAGCAAGAGACAGAAGGATTTTCTTTCCTTCAACAAATACCAAAAGAACTGTTTCATTTCATAGTCAAGATCCATACAGATTTTAAAAAATTCAGTCCACTCCTGTGGCAGCTCTGCCACAGGACAGCTCTGGAGAGCAAAGCTCACCTCTGACACCTCAGATTTCTGCCAGGCTGCTGGAGGGTCAGGCAGGAGAGCATGTGCAGCTCCAGGTGAACCCAAACCGGGAAAGAGGCAGCCAGGCTGCACCAGCAAGCTCTGGTTAGCAGCCAGCCAGGGGCTTGGGCAGGAGGAGCTGGGGGCTCCCTCCACTGCTTCCCCATCCCACCTCCACCAGTGCAGCAACCAGCCACCTCTCCCCACGCTGAGAGGCTTCACTGAGCCACATCCAGCATGCACCCTGGTGCTGTGCCCAGCAGCATCAGGCCACTCTAAGCACCTGGTCTGTTCATATATAATTCACTGAGTTTCTCTAGGGACCGGAACAATCCCCCATGACCCACAGGCACTGCCAGGGCCACGGGGCTCGTCCCAAGGGGAGCAGAGCCATGGGCAACCCCCAGCACCACCATGGAGGGCTGGGCACAAGGCCCAGATCCAGGGATGAGCCCACCCACCCTCACCCATCAAGAAACCTGCCATGGCCCACCAGGGAGAAGCTACATTGTGGGGGTATCACCATCCCCAGGAGTCCGGGCAGCACTGGGCACTGGGACAGTGCAGTTCAGGGTGGGGGCAGAAGGGGCTCTGTCCCAGAGACACCTTGCTCAGAATGGTCAAAGCCTGGGTTAGGACCAAAAACAAGTTTGGGGAAGGGAGGGAGAAGGATAGAAAACACAGACATGAATGGCCCAGGGAAGCACAGAGCTGAAGGCCTGGATGCAGGAGGAGGACACAAGCCACAGCCAGCTGTGGCTAGCATGGCCCCACGTGGGCATTGCCAGCATTCCCACATCACCAGACCCACCACCAGGTGGGTCACCTCTTTACTTCCCATCACAACACATCCTTCCTCAGCCACGGCACTGAGACACAGCCCTGCAGCGTCTGGGCACTGCCATGGCATGGTCAGGCAGTTGGGGCACTCTGCAATGCCTTCTGCTGCAGGGACTCCTCGGGACACATTCCTGCCCTTCACAGCTCAGGCGCAGAGGAAAACCCAATTTCCATTTGTCCCCAGGCTCCACCTCTGCCGAGGGCTTGTCACTGTGGTCCCTCTTCCTTGGGCAAAGGGTAACATAGATCCAAGTGTCATTGCCCAGAGGCAAAAAGCCCCAGCTGCTGTTTCTCACAGTCCTGGCTCCCCAGCTACTGGCGCTTGGCTTTGTACGGGCGGGAGCGTTTCCGGCGGTCCGGCTTCCTCTGCTTGTGCAGGCGGCCGATGCTGACTCCCTGCCGCCTGCGCACCGAGATGTTCTGCTCCACGAGGCTGGCCAGCATGCCTGCAGGGACAGCACACAGACATGGGCCTGGAGGGCTGGAATTACCTCCCTCCCTCTCCCTCACCCCAAACCCATCAGTGGGCACTTCCTGAGACTATGAATCAAGACACACAGCAGAGACCTGGCTCCCTGGAGTGAGTGCTACCCTGTGTTCCCCAGGCATGGCAGAAACAGGGAGCCAGCCAGGCTCCCAGCTGCTGCTACTCCAGGTGAACCCAAACCCCACTCCAGACAGCCTCAGCTGCACAGCACAGCTCACCTTCTTGGGCCAGCATGGAGATGAAGGTACAGATGAACTCATCATAGTTGTGGGTTCTCCTCTGGTCATCAATCTACAAAGAGACAAATCCACAACTGAGTGGCAGAGAGAGAGTTCAAGCCTAACAGGACAAAGAACTGGCTTGCCTGGCCCAGCCCACAGGCCAAGGAGACCAGAGCAGGGAGGGACCCACTTCCCAGCCCAGCTTGGGCCAGTGCACAACTAGGACTGTCTCCATCACAGTTCAGATGCCAGCTTTTTCCATAAAGGGCACCTGGGAAGAGGCAAGGTTGGGCAGGGCAGGAATTCTGCCAGGCCATGGGGCAGACTGCCCCCTTCCTTCTGTCAGTGCCGATGTTTAGCTGTGGCCCAGTCCTTCACTGCCCTCCTCAGTGCTGCGGTCTGCCCCGGCTGGAGCCCTGCCCCGCTGGGCTGTTTGTTAGTGAGGAAGGGACCCCTGAATGCTCCCCATGGCCAGTCTCAGCTGAACCACTCTCCCTCAATTTTTACATAAAAACCCAGACAGAAACCTTTGGGGAGCAAAATCAGCAACACAAATAAGCCACCAACACACCTTGAATTTCTTCCTCTTCTCCACCTCCTCCTTCAGGCAGGCCTCGTAGTTTGCAATCTCTGCCTCCACACACTTCAGCAGCGCCAGCAGCTCCTACCAGTACCAAGCAGACAAAATGTGAGCACAGACCCAACCACAGCCCAGGAGCCAGCAGGGTGAACTGGCAGGTGTTCTCTCTGCACTGGGAAAGGCAGGATTCAAAGGAAAAACGCGCCAGGGGAAAACACAAAGAGATCAGTTCATTGTAGGGAATTCACTACGGCGGCCCCAGGGGGCTGGGTTCTGCCTCAGCCCCATTGTACCTGGTTCTGATACAGGGGGAAGGGCTGAGAAACACCCCAGGGCCTGCTTCCCCTCAAAAACAAAATCGAAATACTTCCTTTTTGAGCAGCAGTTTCTAATCAGCTCTCCTCCCCTGGCAAACTTGTGCTGCTTAAGCCTGTCCTGTCCCTGGCTGGAGGGCACAGACAGGCTGTGAAGCCACCAGCAGACTGGGATTTGGGGATGCACGGTCTCACCAGCCCCTGGCCCAGAGGAGAGCACAGCAGGCTGAACATCTCAGCTGCAGAGACAGGGGCTGTGCCCACTGCCGAGGCAAAGGTCCCCGAGATGAGGAGGAAAACCTGCACTGCCCTGTGCCCCGAGGCACGGCTGCGACGCGAGCGGGACAGCGTGCACATGCGGTTCAGTCACTGCCAGCGCCGCTGCGCCTCCGGCTGAGCTCCACGCTCCCAGGGCTGTCGCAGCACAAAACTCACCTTGGGAGAATACTTTTCCCCCCCAGGGTGATCACTGGTCCTGCCAAGTCCCACCTTCTCTTTGCTGTCACTGGCCTCACTGCCCTCCTTCTCCTCCAGTTTGATTGTAACCGGGGCCTCTTCACCAGGTTTGATGGAAGAGGGGGAGCCTTTCCCCCCATCTGCACAGAGGGGAAGGAAGCGTTAGAAGCCATTGCAAAGGACTGGCACCCACTCCCAAAATCCATGGACAGCTTCCTGTCACTGCAGGGGAGATGCCACCCCCCAAAGACTGGCAGGCACCGACCTGCAGCAGCCAGTGGGCAGAACACGCCGTCCTCGGTGAGGTGCAGCAGCCCAGAGCTGACGATGGGCCCCAGGTCCCTGACAGCCCGGTTGTAGCGCAGGCAGTCGACACGCAGCAGCCCGTCCTCCTCCCCAAAGAGCACCTTGGAGATGTGGGAGGTGACGGGGCTGGAGGGGCGCGTGGGGTTGGCCGAGCGGATCGGGGAGCGCAGCGGGGAGTTGAAGGCGCTGCCGATCTCGGAGGCGGTGTCCGTGCTCTCGTTGCTGGGGGTGGGAGAGGGCTGGGAGTGGGTGACCACAGCCACAGCAGCACCCCCACCACTCGTCTTGATGGACAGGGGAATGGAAAGGTCCTTTTGAGACTCCTTCAGCTTCTCAGCAAGGACATTGATGGTGTTGGGCTGGAGGACAGAGAGCTGGCTATCCGCGGCCCCTGCCACATGCTCTTGCTTCACCTGCCCTTTCCTCTTGTACCTGCCCAGGAACACAGCAGGGAAGGTGAGTAGCTGGTAGAAGGAGATGGGGGCCCAGCACAGCCACTGCCAGCTCTGCACTCAGCAGTCTAGGCTGCCTGCTGAGATGAAACAAGGCCTGAAACATTTCTAGGACACCCCCAGTGCCACCAGCTTCTCAGGGAGCACACCACCGACTTCTCAGTCCCAGGGACCCCTACACAGCCAGGGATTACAGGGTGCTGTGCACCCCTGCTCTTCTTCCAAAGCCCTAAAAGCACCCTTGCTATGACCCCACCTTCCTGGCCTGAGAACAATCTGAGCACACCAATACTGTCACCAGGAGATGAACTGACAACTGTTCCTCAAAGCCCCAAAGTGTGATGCCAAAATATAGTTACACCCAGCGGAGCTGAAATTCAGGGTTGGTTGTGAAGAGCTACAGAAGGGCTACACAAAATCCAGTGAGTGAGCAGTGAAATAGCAGGCAAAGAGGAGAACACAACTATCAGTGCTCAGGAAAGAGATCTGGAAGTCCCTGTTGGCAGTTCTGCAAATGTCAGCTCTCTGGCCCCTGCCCTCAGCTCAAGCGGTCACCTGATGGCTGAGTTGGTGTTACGAACTTCCTCCTCCTCCTCATCGTCATAGTCATCCTCATCATCCGAGTACTGCTGGTGCTGTCGGACTGGGACCCGGTTGCGGCCCACTCCTGCTGCCAGGTCTTCCTCCTCCTGCAAAACACCATTGCTGAAGGCCTGCCAGCACTGGGGCCAGAAGGAAGAGCCCAGTGGACACGTCCTTGGTCCAGACCAACACCAGGACTCATCCCTTTTGAGAGGAGACAGGGACCCTTCCCCCTGCTCACTCGGTTGACCCTCATTAACACTAACATCCTTTGCCAGGTCAGTCATATTGACTCTCTCCCCTTCCAGCCTGGGTTAGTGCCAGGGCAGACAGGCCTGGGCCAGGCTTAGGCCAGCTGACAGCCACAGTCCCACAGAGCTCCAGCCTACCTGCATGGGGGACTTGGCATAGTTGTGGTTATCCAGGAAGGCTGGCAGCCTCTGCACGATGGGGTTGGGGTTCCCTGGAGGTGCCCCGTTGATGCCACACACTGATGTCTTCGGCCCTGGTTTGGCTTTGTTGGGTGGGCTCTGAGTGGCCACAGTGTGGCCCTGGCTGGGGGGCTCATCGGTGCCATCTGCCACACAAACACAGCACAGCCTTTCATCACCAGCACTGTCACCTTCTACTCCCTGTCCTCTTACCATCCCTTGCCCACCCCACATAAGAACTCTTATGGTCCATCACACCATCACCCCCATCTCCAGCTATCACCAGTGTCTTCAGGTTTAAGCCTCCCACTCTGAAGCTCCACTGGTATGGGGGCCTACCTGGGTGGGTGCTCTCTGCAGCCACAGTCTTGCTGCTGGCTGGCTTTGCCTCCTCAGGAGGCTGAGACTCTTGAGACTTCTGGGTCTGTATCAGCTCAGGCTGAGTTACTCGGATAAGCTTGAAGGCAAATGACAGACAGAAAGTGAATGCTGGATTGGGTTGACCCAAACCACATCACTCCCACTCCAGCACTCCAGAGCCTGTGAGGGGGAGCCAACCACTGAGCATCCAGGTGCAAAACCAACAGAGCCACCTCCCATGTTAGCAGCAAAAGGCCAAGCAGCAAGGCTGATTATCTCCTCTTCCCACAAGACATTTCCCAAGGCCAAACAAAACCCCAAAATTCAAGGCCCCTGTAACACAGGGAAATGCCCTAAAAACAGTCTATTCCCACCCCAGGCTCACCCCCCTCTCAGGGCTTGGGCTGTCCTACCTGCTGCAAGGCCTCCAGCACAGTCTGGCGGTTCATCTTCAGGATGTGCAATTTGGACTCGTACTTCATCCTGCGGTCAGGCACCACGGCCATCAGGTTGAAGCGGATGTCATGGTAGGGTTCCCTGCAGGAAGGGCCAGCAGGCTCAGCCATGGGCCAGCAGTGACAGCCTGTCCCCCAGCACAGGGGAGCAGGCTGCCAGACCTCCATCTCCTGCCCAGGCATCTAACACCAACGCACCTGAGGCTTCTCCCCAAAACTAAGTCAAACCACACACTGGCTGATGAAGCAGAGCAAGGTTGCTTCAGCCACCACACAAAACACCCCTCACACTCACTGGTTGGGTAAGGTGGAAAGGGATCTGAGGAAGTCATCTGCTCCAGCGGGATCACCCAGTGCTTGTAACCAGCACCTCAACCAGACAGCTTTTGTGTATCTCCAAGGATGGAGACTCCACATCATCTCTGGGCAACCTGTGCCAGTGCTCAGTCACCCTCATGCCCAAGCATCCCAGAGGCCCATCCCAGGGCCAGAAGCACCATTGCTTCTCCTATGAACTCCATCTAACAGGGGCCTCGTTAGGCAAATCGTACACTGTGCAGCCATTTGCAGGGACTCTGCATCGCACAGCGAATGCGGCTTCTCTGTGTGCTCTGCAGGCAAGAGAGCGCAACGAGGCAGAGCACCTGCACCTCTACACAGGTGGTAGGTGGTGTGGAATATAATCCAGGGGAATATGGCAGACATAATCCATGGGAAAATGGCAAGGGACTGGTGCCTGTCCCATGGCTCAGGAGATTACCCTGCAGTGGCCAGACCGATGCGCTCCATGATCACCCTCCTGGCTTTGTCTGTCCATTCCTCGTCCTCAGCCCATGGCCCTGTAATAACAAGAACACAGCTGGACTTAGCAGAGGTCAAGGTTCCTGCTTCAGACTCACGGAGCAGATCCTGCGATCCCCACCACAGGCAATCCCATGGCTCCCTCACATACAAGGGGGCAAGTCAGCAACAGGAGGCAGAAAGACTATGTGTCAGCCTGTACATGAAGTGGTTCCTTACCAAAGGGCCTGACAGAAACTAAGTCCTAGCAGGAATAAATGTCTGAAAGGCAGAACTGAGCAGTCAAGCTGTAAAAGAAGGGAGTAACCTGGGCAGCTCGCTGGGATCTGTGTTGGGACCTGGTGCCTCATCACACAGTGGTTATTTGGCACAAGGAGAGAGTGAGGAAAAGACTAATTGTTCTTGTGATACCACGTTATTTCAGAGCTGCAGAAGTACCTTGTGACCCTGAGCAACTGGGGAGAAAAATGGCAAGGCTGAAAAAGCAACACAATGTATTTAGAAAGAATTGCCATGTAGGCACAGTTCCCAGCACTGTGCCCAGGCTCCAAAACGAGCTATCAAAACTCAGGACAAATCTGGGAGCCATCAGAATGATTCTCCACTAACATTAGCTAACATTAAGTGGCAATGAAAAGCAATACATTTGAACGCACCAGGGTGCTGTTCACCTGTGTCAACAAGGAGGAGCAGGCAGGCTCTTACCATGGTCAATGGGATAGACCTTCAGCCCGTCCAGCTCAAAGAGCCGCCCCTTGATGGGGACATAACTGACAAAGTGAAAAGCCTCCATGGTCCGCACGGCGCTGATCCCGTTCTGCTTCTCCGGCAGGTGCCGCGGCTCCGGCCTGGGAGGGCAAGAGAGGTCAGTGGAGAGTCTGCCTCCTCCAGTGAGAGGGACATGCAGGCACCCAGTCCTCACTCACCTGGCATGGCTGTTGTGGGCCTTGGCCAGCTCCGGAGCGTTGCCGATGGCATAGCCTTTGCTCTGCAGCCAACAGCAAGAGAGGAGAACAGCTGAGAAGTGACAGGAGACAAACAAAATGCTTCACCCACTCCCTCACTCTATCCACACACAGGACCAGGACAGCAACTTCCAGGCACAAACTCTGCTCTTCTGAGTTACAGATAAAGCCCAGGATGGAAAGAGAACACAATTTCTACTGAAGAAATTAGAGCTAGAGAGAAACACAGACTTCATAATAGGTCTGAATGGAGGAGAGAGGACTTATGAGCACAGGGAGTAACACAACAGAAGGCTCAGAGCTGTGCCCAGCCTGGGGACCAAGGCTCTGAGCAAGGCAAGGCAGGGTGATGAAAGAGAAGAGGCAATACTGCTGCAGAGTGCAGCCACAGAGGGCAGGGAAGGAGCCAGCTCGTTAGAGTATTACCCCGGGTGGGCAGTGAGAGGCAGAATCACATGCATCAGCACTGCCCATCCTGCCCCTACCTCAGGGCTAAAGCCTTTGGTGAAATCCTTCATGCGGCTCAGCGTGGGGCCCAGGTCAACATTGTTGCAGTTCAGGAGGACGCTCAGCAGGGCATGGGTGGCGCAGGAATTGGGGATCAGCTGGAGTGACAAGAGGACCGGCTTAACCAGCAGGAACAAGGAAGCCTTTCAACAACCCCTCAGCATTCATATCAATTGAAAAGTACTGACAAGAACCACTTGTGAGAGCAGTTACTCAGCCTTGGCTCTGGATGGAAGGAGGGTGGTCAGTCTCACTTAGCAAGTCACACCATGCCCCATGAGCTCATAGCTCAGGCCACAGGCTCCCAGCCCTCACTGCATTCCCTCCAACCTGGAGCTCAGGGAAGACACTCCCAGGAAAGAGGTGCTGTCCCATGACCAGCAAGAGCAGTGCAGCCTCTCAGTATTCTGCTGCTTCCCCAAGGTGTCACAGCAGACACCTCCACACACCCTTTTCCCTCACCTGGTGAGCAAAGAACATGTTATTAACAATGTCATCGTCGATCACTGATGTCTCATCCACCAGTGTGGAGACCTTCCGGCGGGATCTGCGCTCCTCAATCCACTTGAACAGGAAGATGAACCCATACACAGGGCTGAGGAGAGAAGTCGGCAGATGCAGCATCTTGGACCAACCACAGCAGTGAGGCTGCCCTGCCCAGCACCACAAACCTTCTGTTTCAAACCACAGGCAGAACACAGACAGGGAGGAAAAGCAGAACCACCACCCCGGCACGATCCCCTCAGCCCCACATTACTGAGGACACCTCCTGTGCTGATGCTCCAGGCTCAGCCAACGATCAAGCTTGAAAACTTTGGGGTTTAACAAGTCTTAAGAGTCTGAAGACAAAGAAAAGGGAAATTCCCCTCTGGACACTGACTGACCTGCAGAACAGTGCCTGGCCACCAAATGACCCCTCCTTTACACCCACCTTGTATTCATTCTCGGGAGGAGTTCAGCAGTGCCTTTTAAGAAGCGACAGCCTCAAAGCCATTTCACAGCACTGGGACAGGCAGCAATCCCATGCTGCAAGAACACTGGTGGGCACTACACCTCTCCATGGGGAGAGAGAGATGAATCCCTTGCAGTATGTCCCCCACCTGCCCCAAACCTGAGAAAGCCCTTCTAGTCCATCACATACAGCACTGACCTCCATGACTCGGATGAGCTCACACAGACCCTCTGAATGCCTGGTGATGAGTTCCCAGGTCCACAGACAAAACTCACACTCTGAGGCCTCTGACTTACCCTTGGCATTTGCTCTGCAGATCATAAATCTCTTCAACCTGCACTCCCTTGACCCCTGCAGACAGAGGGCAGAAGCTGGTGTAAAGCTCACCAGAAAAGACAGGGTCATGTCAGGCACAAAACTGACTTCGAAGAAAGGCTTCTTGGACTCACCAAAATCTTCCACCAGGAGTGTGAAAAGACCTGAAAAGGAACAAAACCAGCAGGTTACTTCTGTCCGAAGAAGGCAGAAGAAAACTGGCTGCCACCATCCCCCAAAGGTCCCACATGGTCCCAGGCCATGGCACAGCTGGAAAGCCCATGGCAGAGCAGCACCAGGATCCCACTGAGTCCCAGCAGCAGGGACGTTGAGTCCTGGCTCTGACTACTTTCACCCCTCCATCCCAACTCATCAGCCTCTTCCTCAAGAGGACCTGAACCAGCCTCTCCTGCCAGAGCCCAGTGCAGCCAGACCCACCTTGGGCACCTTGACCCACAGCAGATGACCGGCCAACAAGTAAATCCCCACCACGAGCAGCAGCAGGGAGCACCTGAACAACACACACACTTTCAACCTGAGGGAAAAACGCCTGAATAGATCACAGGAGGATCAAAGGAAGATGATTTCTGTTCTTGTTAGTGAAAGACAGGCAGTGAAAGGAAAGCAGCTCACAGCAACAGGGCTGCAGGGAAGTCTGAGGGCCGAAAGCCTCGTCTTCATCTCTCTCCTTCTTGGGGGACCAAATCAAAGAGCCTGTCTCCAGTGACTACAAAATTCCCTGTCCAGGAGGACATAACCAGGGATACAGAGACAATAGCAAGGAGACCAAAGGATTATCAGACATCAGCAACTGAGGGGCAGCCACTGTCGTGCTGCAGCAAAGCAGTCAGCCCGATTTCCAGGCAGTCACCCTGCACATGGAGTGACCGAGCTCGAGACTGGAATAACAAAACTGCTTCTTTAGCTCCCACATAAAGGCTGCTGAAAGCCTGGGAGGAAGTCCAGGGAATACCAATAAGAAGGATTAAATCCTCAGAAAACACCCCTCTAAGCAACGGATTTAAGGACCCTGAAGTAAGTAGCTCAGTTAAGAAGTGAAGAGCCCAAGGAGCTTCCACATCGAAGTTAAAGTTATTAAAATGGGGAGAAAACTTCTGGGGGCAAAAAGTCTTCCTTAATGTAGCAGAAAACTTCTTATTTCTTACAAAATTGTCAATGGGAAGAAATATGTTGCAGAAATAATTTGCTTCAAACCAGAGAGAGCCTGCTCCCCATGCCACACCATCACACCAAACCCCAGCGCCATCCTGGTGCCTTCCAACCCTCCCTTCTCCTCCAGCTGCGTTACCTCAGCATCCCTGAAACGCACAGTCCTGATGCTGCCATAACTCCTGGAACACCCAAACCCCCATCTCAAATTATTTGGGTCGCCTGGGACATGTTCTGGTGTCCACAAGCACACAGAGCAAACCAGCAGCCTGGGTGTTCCCAAGGCTTCCCTCTCCACCCAAACCTGGATCTCCCAACCCTTCCTGACCAGAAAAGCACCCAAAGATCCCAATCCCAAGCCCCATGGCGAGGGCTGGGCAGGTCATGGGCTGTGCTGAAGGCTGAGAGCAGCACACTGGTCACTCCTAACAGGTGTCCTAGCTGCCACCTTTGCAACAGAACTGCCACATCCCAAAGGAAACCTTCCTCTACACAGACAGGTTATCTCCCAAGCAAATCTTCCCTCCTAGCTATAAGAATCCAAACCATGCCCTGTCTTCAGCTTTGCTGTGGTGAAGATGGAGTGGATGGGAATGATTTCAGCAGTTCCCAAGCACCAGTGAAGAGAATAAAGAGCAGCAAAGCCCAGCGTGACTGGGAACAGAGAGAATCCTTCACTGAGCACAGGAGATCAGTGTAATTCCAGAGGTCCAATTTTCTCTCTCACAGCCTCAAAAACTCACCACTCTATCCCACAGAGCAGCTCCCACTGCAGCAACTCAGCATTGTTAAAACAATACTCAGACAATGCCCCCACCCACACCAGCTCTGGCCCCCAAATCCCAACCTGTGAAACAACTTCAGGACTCCATCACAGAATCCACCTTCTCCAACACAGGAAGGAGATTCCTGTGATCCCTCTGCTCCACTCTGGGCTCTGCAGCACCTTTCCTGGACTCCCTGGGGGAGAGGGTGTGACCCTGCACAGTCATGGCAGGGTGTGACACACGCTATGGGGACACCCCCCAGTGTGCTCCAGGTGACATGGGGTGTCCTCAGTCCCCTGGAATTGCCACCTAGAGCTGTTCCTGCAGCACAGGGCATTCCACACACCCTTCTCCGCCTGATATTCCAGGGTGTGTTTGCAAACAATGGGAATGCCTCATGCTGTACCTCATGGTGTTGCAGATGTTTCCCACGGAGACCCCCAGGTTTATCACCCCACATACACACAGAGTGTCTGGGGCACCACAGTCCATGCACAGGTGCCCCCCGAGCCCAGGCCCCACTCTGAGCCTTCACAGTGCTCCCACAGCCCCTGCCCTCCACACACACCTGCACCCCCATCCCCAGCCTGCCCTGCACCCCATTCNTCAGTCCCCTGGAATTGCCACCTAGAGCTGTTCCTGCAGCACAGGGCATTCCACACACCCCTCTCTGCCTGTGTTTCAGCGATATTCCAGGGTGTGTTTGCAAACAATGGGAATGCCTCATGCTGCACCTCATGGTGTTGCAGATGTTTCCCACTGAGACCCCCAGGTTTATCACACAGACACACAGAGTGTCCGGGGCACCACAGTACGTGTACAGGTGGCCCCCGAGCCCAGGCCCCACTCTGAGCCTTCACAGTGCTCCCACAGCCCCTGCCCTCCACACACACCTGCACCCCCATCCCCAGCCTGCCCTGCACCCCATTCACCTCTCCCTGACCCCCTTATGGGCTCTGTAACTCTCCACAGTCCCCTTTCCCTGCAGACCCCACACCGCCTACACCCTCACCTGCCTTCCCAACCCTCCACCCCAGGCACCCCCTTG